>ML675611.1:33674469-33804059 GCA_007922155.1 Mesoclemmys tuberculata
ATATACATGCCTTTTAGTACTTTTGCATAGCCGTCTGGCCTGACCCCATCACACTACATATAGACCATACCGTTATTTCACACCACCCCTTCTTGACAACCCTGGATCACCCCTAATGGATGCTAACTACTCTAAATGCCAAGTTTCAGCAAAATGTTTGAGGATCATTTTGGAACTTGTTAAATATCCAAGCCTACATCTGACCAAGCCAATTAGTTACAGCATGCCTCATGGGAGTGGAAGAAGGGTACTGAAAACCACAAGTCAGGACACTGGTGTTCGGTGAACCACTGCCTGCAAAATGTCATGTCCTGAAAAGTAAGTTCACTCTCTAATAAGTAGATAACATATACAAGCTACACACTAAAGGAAGAATGAGCTTGCTGGCACAGAAGTTTAATGACCATCTGACCTAACTAATTTATTATATATTTGATTTCCATAACTATCAATTTCCCCACAAAATATAGGTCTGTATTTCAAATCTCAGAAAGTGTAGGAGTGTCCCGCTTTGACATTTTGGTCTAGCCCATGACAGAGGTGCGAACCAATGAAAATTCTGATGAAGATCTAGATTTTGAACTCTCCCAAAATTAAATGGTGTTCGAGTCTGGGCTCATCTCGGTTAGGAAAGAACAGGAAATGTGAAAGAAGGAGTAGGCAAAGGGATAAGAGATGATGGATGATGATCAGGGAAAAGAGAGGGGGTGGACAGCTGAACAGAATTTTTCCAGAGCTTTGAGGCATGCTCACAATCAAGATGGTTTTTTTTCTTTCTTATTATTACTCCATATAGATTTGCCCCAGGGGGCCCAAGACATAAGCAGCCTTCTGGGATCTGAGGTTGTGGTAGTCACGTTTGGAAGTGGCCATCTCAGCACCTCCCATATGTAGCAGTATTCTATATTTTGGTGTGATACATAAGAAATGCTCTGTCTTTCTCTGGCTTTCTGAATGTTTTGATTGCTAAATATTTCAAGCTCCACTGCTTCAGTCATGAAGAGACAGTGTCAGTCCCAATCAGAAGGCACTGTAAACCTAAGCAACAGACTAGAAATTTGAGCTGACCATGTGACGGGTGAAGGTACAGGGATCTCCCAATCCTAATCTGGTTCATATGTGCAGGAGGGAGGCGCACTACAAAGCCAGTACTTCCTTAATGGCTAGACCATTGGACCAGCTAACATGCTCATGATGAGAAGTGTTCCTAGAGCTTAAGTGAATCAAGCCACCTCTTCTCCACACTCCTAATAGCACACTGAGGCAGGCTATCAGGGATATTTGAAGGGGTAGGTGGGAGCACACTAATTGTCTGCAACCAGTGTAGGTCTGATCAGCATGCACCCCTAACCCTCATGTGCTTCTGAGTCATTGCACTGCATGGATGCTACTTGTCCTTCCTCCTCACATAGCGCACACCACAGAATGGCAATGTCAAGAAGAAATGAACTAACCAGCTCAAAGTGTACACAACAAATTCTCTCAGCAATAGGGAAATGACTCAGTAAGGAAATGACACAAAGAGACTTCAACACATGTCTCTTTAGACGGTTGCAGACAGATATGCATTCATTCAGAAACGCTAGGTGTGGCAGCTCTCCCACTGTGATCTTGAATTCAATCTAAACAGCAGCTTCTTGTAATGTTACCAAATAAGGTAACAGTGAAGAAGTCCAAATAAATAGCTGTGTCATGCAGCCGCCTTTCTTTCAACAGCTTGTGTATATTAGGGTGGGAGGGAGATTTCTCAATACCAAACACTCTTTGACATCATTTTGCTCTAACTTGTTTGCAGAAACAGTTAATTGGGTAGAGCAAGACTCTGTTCCATCCCAATACCCCTAATGGGCCAAGCAGACCACTACCCTACCCACCTTCTTCAAAATGTATCTAGTTTCATCACGCAGAATCTCAGTTTACGAGGCAAAAAGGACATACATATTCCAAACATACACAACAGAGTGCTCACAGCCCAGCTGGAAAGGGTGTGGGGGAATCAGGAAGGTGGAATACTGGGGTAGGGGTAGAGTGTGAACTAATGTTGAGCCTCTCTGGATGTACTGACATCAGTTACCTGCTGGGAGAACGCATGCCTCTTTCAAACAGATTTCCCCCCCCTCCCGATTATGATCAATATGCAGAATGCCATGAGGAGAAGGTTAAAAACGGACAGAGAGAACCAAACAATTAGGCACCAGGACATGCTGATTCACACTTTAAAAAAATCCTTAGTGACTCTGGTAAATCAATCAGCAGCAGCAGGGATTTGCTGTGAGCTCTGCTGAGGGAGGAGAAATTAAGCCTTGTTTGGAGGCTGCAGCCTAGACACGCCTCAAAGCTGGCCCTTCCCCCGGGCTGTTGAAAGCCTTCTAATCCTGGCTTCCACCTGCTCGAATGCATCACAATTCACGTATAGGCTAGAATCTATCTTTAGCTTCTCCACAGTGTGATATTTTAGGGAATGGCAGATTAAGACAAGGCAGTACAGTTTTTAGTATTGCCTGTAACATCAGCAACTAGCTCTCAGTATTGACAAGAACATAAAAAAGTGATTGTTGCTTTGCAGTGTTTGTGATTAATTGGCTTTTGTTAAGGGATGAAGGAAGAACATTTCCAGCTAAATAATAGAGATGCTCTTCTCTATAAAATTTCATTGTGCCATGTCAGAATAATTTAGCATTTGTTTGAGCAAGAGGATCTACGATTCATAAAGAAACACAGGAAAAGATGGCTTGAATGATGAAAATGTGCTGTACTTAATGTCGCTATTGCATGTAAAGTCAAAGAAGTACAGCTGGTGAAGAAATGCTTGTGTGAAACAAAGTGAGACTGACGAGACTACTTTCAGATCCGGATTAGTTTTATGCTAGGGTTCAAAGTTGAAAAGCAAGGATTTAGATTTAGATTCAATGGCTATGAAATTTGAAAGATATTCTTAGGCCATTTTGTCCCTAAAATGTGGAATTTTTGTGAGATTAACTTTCATCTAAACTTTCTGCTGTTTTGGGGGCACTGCCACATCTGAAATAGAGCTGTATCCAGTTTTATATCTGCCCAAACTTTCAGGGTTGTGTTTGGATTTAGGAATTCAGTGGTCTGGAAAACCTGAAACTCTCATGGTTCAGATTTGAAGATCTATTATTATTATCACTGGGCTGGATCACTCATCTGCACCTCTCTTTACCTGTGTGTGGAGGATTTGCCCAGTGCATTGATGCCCCCCTTTTGATATGGAAGCAGGATCTGCCTGCCCTGACAACAAGGATTTGGCAGAACATCTCCATGCATCTACGATCCATGCAAGAGAAGTGTGAGAATGTTGCGTGGGTCAAAGGGAAGAGTGACTAGGCTAGGGGAGGAGTCAGCAATCTGTGTCCAGGGATTACAGAAACCCATAAATGCAAAATCTTCATTAAAGTTTAGTTGGTGACTGGTTCTAGAAATGAGACGATTTGGGGGGCACTTTTTTCCCAAGTAATTCCACCCCATCCAGGTTACTGACACTATTGATTAGGTGGAGATGGCCATTGTGGTCTATCTAGGCCAAACTGTTATCTCATTTACACTGCTGCAACTCCAAGGTGACTCCATTGACTTACTCAGGTACTCCAGATTTGCACTGGAGTAAGGAAAATCTGGTATAATGATATCTTTCTTTTCAAACTTCAAAAAGGAAAAACAATTTACCTTTTAAGATGTCATTTCTCATACACTTTCTCATGTCATGAGTGAGGTGATTTTTTGTAAAGTTTGAAGATAATCCATTCATCTGCTTTTAAACTGACAGGGAGTGGAGAAATTATGTTTTATGTTCTGAAAACATTTTCACACCATTGCGTGCTTAGATAACTCAAAAAGCAACTTTGACATTAAATAAGGTCTTTATCCATAATCAGAAGAGTGTTTTGCTTTGTCTGAAGAAATGATGGTTGTGTGCCCATCTGAAAATCAGATACTAATAATATACAATACACTGTTCTCCTGGTTTAGTTAAACATACACCACAAAGTAGATTGCTCTTCCAGAGCACCAGGGGGCTATAGTGCAGATGAGCACCAAAATTTCCATGCTGCTCTTAACTTATTCTGAACTATCCAAGCCTTATGGGTGTTTGGGAATCTTGCACAGAGCAAGTTTACTTATTAGACTGCCATTGCCTCTTACCTCCAGTCAAAGTAGAAAATAAGTATGTGCATCATATAAGGGAACAAAATTTAGACTTAGTACAGAGGCAACTGAGTGCAATTGTATGGCCTCTGTTATACAGGAAGACAAACTAGTGGCCCCCTCACACCTGAAAATCTATGAATCTTGAGATAGACTGAATTTATCTACTATCACAAATTCCATCAAATGAGCATAAGCTTTATAATTAAGTGGACATAGCTGCACACATGATGTGCAAGTGAAGTTATCACCACTGAGAATGTGAGCTGGGAACCTTCATATGCAAATTGTCCCCCCAGCTAAGGAGGAACAGGAATGATGCTTGTAAGAGCTGATGTAACTGGAGGAAAAATGTATATTTTGAACAGTCAACACTGCTGTGGTAGGTGATGCACCATCTCCACCAATAAGAGCACTGAGGGACGGAAATCAGGGTGTGACTCCAACTGTTTGGTTACCATATGCAAATTTTACAGCTCAACCTTCATGAATAACAAATTATGTACATGATTTAAGCATCATACATTTTTTACAAGCAGCATGTTTCCTGTAGCGGGACATTAAGGATGAGAGAAGACTTTAGAACACGATTTACATATTTATGGCAGATTTTTTTTTTAAACACACACAGTTTTTCCAACCTCTGCCTACAACCCACGCTGACAGAGCTGAACCGGCCAGCTTCGGGCGGGGGGTCCGTCAAGGCTGCCCGCTGTCTGGCCAACTGTACGCCCTGGCCATTGAGCCCTTCCTGTGTCTTCTCCGCCGGAGGCTGACGGGACTGGTACTCCAAGAGCCAGAACTCAAGTTGGTCCTGTCAGCGTACGCTGATGACGTACTTCTCACGATTCAGGACCCGGGTGACCTGGTGCGGTTGGAGGCTTGCCTGGCTATTTATTCGGCAGCCTCCTCCGCCCGGGTCAACTGGACCAAGAGCTCAGGCCTCATGGTGGGGGCGGGGTGGCAGACGGGCCCCCTCCCACCTGCACTGCAGACCATCCGGTGGAGCGCAGGTCCGATGCTCTATCTGGGCATTTATTTGTCAGCTACCCACCCCTCCCCGGTAGAGAATTGGCAAGAGCTGCAGGACCGAGTGTCTGGGCGGCTGCAAAAGTGGGCAGGACTGCTCCGGTGTCTCTCCCTCCGAGGGAGGGCACTGGTGCTCAACCAGCTAGTCCTGTCCATGCTCTGGTATCGGCTCAGCACCTTGGTCCCGACCCAGAGCTTCCTGGCCCACCTTCAGAAAAAGGCCCTGAAGTTCTTCTGGCCGGGACTGCACTGGGTCTCCGCAGGGATCCTGAGTCTCCCCCTGAAGGAAGGGGGACAGGGCCTGTGTTGCATCCGCAGCCAGGTCCACACTTTCCGCCTCCAGGCCCTGCAGAGGCTCCTCTATGGTGGGAACGGTCCAACATGGTGCCACTTAGGGCGTGCTTTCCTCCGCCGCCTTCGAGGGTACCGGTACGACCGACAGCTCTTTTTCCTTCACCCGAGAGGCCTTCCACAAAGCCTCTCTGAGCTGCCAGACTTCTACCAGGACCTCCTCCGAACCTGGAGGCTGGTTTCAGCCTCCAGACCCCTTGCAGTCACCGAGGGAGACAGCCTTCTAGCAGAGCCCCTGCTGCACAACCCCCAGCTGCGTGTGCAGGTGGCAGAAGCCCCCTCGGTGCAACGGGGGCTGGTCCGGGCGGGAATCACTAGGATCGGAGACCTCCTAGACTATGACCGGGGGGACTGGGTGGATCCTCGGACATTGGCCCAGCGCATGGGGCTCTCCCGCCTTCGGACCCCCCAACGCGTACTCCGGGAGGTGAGGGCGGCCTTGCCCCCCGCCGCCCAGGCCTACCTCGAGCAGGTTCTGCAGGAGGGTACCCCTTGCCCTCCCTTTAGCTCAAGCCCACCCGTGCTCACTATTGGGCCCCGGCCCCGAGAGGCCCTTCAGCCTCTCCCTTTGTATGCCCCAAGCCGGTTGTCTGAGATGCAGCCGGTTCTTTTTCGAACCGTGCCCAGAAAGCACCTTTACACAATTGTACTTCACACCCTTCACTTCCCCGCCCTCGCGTCCCGCCCAGATACCAAATGGCGGAACCTAATGACATCTGTGGAGGGCGAAGACCCCCAGTGGGCCAGTCTCTACTCTACCCTGACCCCACGGCCCGTCGGGGACATTGGGTGGCGGCTTCTTCACGGAGCCGTAAGCACGGGCGTATACCTGGCACGGTTTACCCCTCGCCCCGATACCTGCCCTTTTTGTGGCGAGAGGGAGACACTAGCACATGTTTATTTAGAGTGCGCCAGGCTGCAGTCCCTTTTCCGGCTCCTCCAGAACCTCCTGTTGAGGTTCTGGTTGCACTTTTCTCCCCACTTGTTTATTTATGCACACCCTATTCGGAAGCCCACAAGGTCACGAGACCTCCTTGTTAACCTCCTCCTAGCCCTGGCCAAGGTGGCCATTTATAGTACTAGAGAGAGAAGGTTGGCTGAGGGTGGGCACTGCGACTGTGGGGCTTATTTCCGTTCCTCCATATGTTCACGCATTCGGGCAGAGTTCCTCTGGGCGGAATCCGCTGGTTCCCTAGACGCCTTCCGGGAGCAGTGGGCCCTGTCCGGAGCTCTTTGCTCGATATCTCCATTTGGTTCCCTTTGTTTAAATGTGTGACCCCCCCCATAAGGGGAGTCCTGAGCAGTGGGTGGACCCCTTGGGTCACCTTGGGTATATGGTTTTAATTATAAAGGTTTATTTTAATGTAGTGTATAGAAGATTAGTAAGTTGGTTTTAATGTAGTTTAAGTTTGTACTGTGGTTTAATAATGTTTAATTATGTAATGTCAATTACATGTTTCTGCATAAATAAACAATAGTACGCTGACAGAGCTGAATTGTCTATTTTGTTCATTGTTGGCTTGACTTCCCAACCATTCCTCTTCTGAGAATGAAGATTTTCTCATTCTGGTAACAGTAGTTATTATTTAGGGAAGCAGAGCAGGAATCTGGAGATCTGGATTACATGTAACAGGAGATCTGTTTTATCAACTTGTGTGACGTTGCAACATAATTTATCCTGTTGTGTATAATGACATATTGATTAGTGACTCTTGAATTAACATAACTAGAAATTCTCTAGAAACAGCAGGGTTTTTTTTAGTATTAATCAGATAAGGATTTTAAAATGATGGTTTTAGACCTGTTTTAGATATATTAGATACCTTAGAAAATTCTGGGACTCTGCCTAGCTATATGGAGGGTTTGTTTTCTTTTAGCAAGAACACTTACAGAAATTTGGGTTAAATTTTCCAGTTCTGGACCACTCGATAAGTTAGAACTAAACAAACTAAACCAGTGGATATTGACTTTAGTATCATGTTGTTGCCTCTATTCCTGCAATTGTATGGGACAGGGATTCAGCTGGTTCAGTCTTTGGGTCATGGGTAACTTTCCTTCTCTGGGCAGCACCATGTAAATATCAGGTGCATCATGGGTGTTTCATGTGGTACCTTTGCGGGGCTATCCTTTATTTTCCTCTAATGAAGGGAGGAGGTGTTTAATATTTGTGCATGTTCCATTTCTAAAAGGGGAAAGGGGAGAAAAGAAGTGTACTAACAAAACACCGCAGAGCTTTGCCCACGGTCACATCTGCACATGCTCCCTCCAGGAATTCTGGGGATTCATGTAGGGAGTAAGGCTTGGAAACCCTTCAGACCCTTAAGTTCCGTGGGGAAACCAGACTCTTCACTGATCCTTGGGCAGATGACTAGGAGGATGGGCAGCTCCAAGCTAAACACTGACCTTCTCCCGGCAAAGGGCAATACTGTCATTGGCTCTACCCTCGTTTTCACGCTTTACCTCCCCTGCATAAAGTTAACAAGAGAGTTAACAGTTATCAAACCAACACAAACTACTTGTAGATTTACAATAGGAAATCTAGCAGCTCAGGGGAATGCATGATGTACGTACACTGACTGCTCCCTAGATTTTTCTCCTTCTTGCTCTAACATGTCTCCACATCCCTCAGCTGTAAATCATAATATGTTTTCTGGGGGAAAAAACGGATAGGAAGCCACTGGGCATAATGTCTGAAAAGGCCCAGATTCTCCCATTAACTACATCTAATCATCTGTTTTCCACCTAAAATGACATTATCAACTTGATTTTGTTTAAACTGATTAATATATAGTTCTGTTCTTTATAAGAGTCTTTTCAGCAAGGAAAGCACGTTATGGGAATCTTAGCCATTTGTTTAAACTATAGAAGCCACAAACAGAGAGAAATGTGTTTTCGTGCCCCCCCCCCCCCGCTTAAGGCTATAAGGGACATATACTTGAAGGCAGAATTTGGTCCTAATTCTTTATACTTTAGACAAAAGCAGAATAATTTGTGTATTAGCCTCTGGCCTTCTGGATACAAATATGCAGGAAATTAGTTGGGAAATTCAAAGCTTCCTTGCTGTGGATATGTTCTTGGGTGGCTATTGCTGAGAATTATATATAGTGAAAAAAGCATGTATTAAGGACTCAATCGAATTATTTTTTTAATTGAGGCTCTTTCATATTCATAGAAATATATTTTTAAATTGCTCACAAAAATTATGATCACTTAAAAAAGCATATAAGCAAGTAGATTAAACTTTGTTAGTACACTGGTCAAAATAAATAGATAATGATGTCTCAGTTTGTGGCCCATATGAAATTTTCTTACACATTGAGAGCTAAACTATAGGGCAACATCTAAAAATACATCTTTATTTTGCCATAGTTCAGAGAACAGACTTGTGATTTTTTTTTTTTTAAAGAAGACAAGATCCTCAGCTGGTATAAATTGTGTCTGATGGTAACAGAACTATGCCAGTTTACACAGGATGAGAATCTGGAATTATTTAAGATCTCAGGTCAGTAAGAAAACCATTCACGAAAACATCCCTATTCAGGAAAGCAATTAAACACATGTTCAGTTCCCACTGAAGTCAATAATACATAAGAACTTGCTGAAATGAGGCCTATCAGAACATACGTGCAGTCTTGAAAATTGTAAATGTTATATTTTTTAAATAAAATAAACAAAGATAACAAGCTATACTGTTACTGTAGCCCCCAAAGTACTAAATTTGTGATTATACATTTCCACTGCAAAAGCTGATGAAAACATAGACAGCTAAATTAAAGTAATTAATTGGCTAATGTACAAGGCAGTGGTGGCCCATATACACTACAGGAAATAATCATTATGTCTTTGTAGTCCCAGTCCTACAAGGAATGGTTCAGTGGGGCTTCTCATGGTTGCCTTCCTCAAAGAGCCCTGAAGTCATAGTGCGTGGGGTTATCCATGTAGAGTTCTCCGCAGGATCAGAACTTATACAGATAACAGCTAATGGAGAGTCTCCTTTAAGTGGAATAGTGTGCCTTTAGAACGGTATTCAATTTTATTCTTTTCTAGCATCTTTACCATTGGTGTCAACATTTTCCAATGGAAAATTATGATTTTTCAGATTACTTCTCCGATGATTCACCACAGTCTTTCCACTTCGTGAGGAAGGTGCTATATCATGAGATTCCCCAGCCAGGATGGATCATGGGAGATGTACATATGGGGAGTTCCTAGAGGAGAATGGGGACACAAGGTAACCAACTAAAACACCAAGAGAGAGTGCAGCAACATACCCAAACTGAAGTATTTTGTTGTTAGCTGAAGTATTTCTTGTTTGGGATGGCTGGTTTTTCAGTGAAAAGTCAAAATTTTCCACAGAAAATGGACATTTTTCAAGGAAAATAATCATTTAATTGAAAACTTAATTTTCTATTGAAAACCAGTTTTGACAGAAAACTTTCAACCAGCCCTGTTCTATCCCAGCTGTTGCTGTGAGGTTCTGAGTGGCCTTTTTAAGCAGTCTAGTGTGACAACTATGAAGTCCTAGGTAACTAGTTTTGTTACCATTGCAAGGATACATGCCTGCCTATGCTTTCAATATTAGTGATGTGGTCAAAGCACCACAGGACCTTGAATTTGGGAGTTTTCAAGCATGTATGAAAGACCTTTTTGTTTTGAATTACTTTGCTTGAAGCTAAACTTATTTGTCGCTCACATCTTCATTTGTTTCCTCTGATTATTTTCTATCACTTTATTAATTATTATTATTATTATTAAGTAAACTGTTGTCATTCACCTTCAAATCTTTAAACAAGTAACAATGACTTACATACATTAAAAATATGTAAAGTTATCTACCATAAAATTAAGAAAAATGATTACTTTAGCACATAAAATAAACAAGTAAGAATTTGTTTGACATAACCCCAGCCCATGCTGGTAACTGGTGTCTGATATTACGAGACGTTTATTTTTTATACCTCTCTCTTCTTACTAGTGTATATTCCAGTTACGGAGCTTGATATTAAATTGAAGACAGTTTTAAACACATAGCTCTGTGGGCTATAATGTTCTGCCACCACATTGCACATGCTGAAGTAAACACCATACATGTGGTACTCATTTCACATATATTTCAGTTGCTGATCTGTGGTTACTGTCATTCATTCAAGATAACAAACACAAAATTATGGAGAGCAATGTGGTGCAAAGTAGCCTGGGAGTTATCCGTAGAGCACGTCTTTTATATCTGGAGTTGTAATCCAGTTCACAAGAATGCCTTTCATGTATGAAAAAAGAGGTTATTATCCTATCAGTATACAATCTGTTAATAACAAACATCAGGAGAGAGCAATTCATTTGGCCTGACAGCTTTGTTGAACAGGCTTAGAACTGTTCTGAGAAGAGAAATACATTGGAAAAAATGTTGTTTATTTCAGAAGACAGAGAGGGGATTTCCCCTTCTGGAATGGGGAATTAAGTTTTAGCCAAAACATAATAAATTTCCCCAAATATTGTTTTACCTAGATTAAATAAAAGACTGGCCTCCTTATTTGTACCTAAAATATGTTGGTAAAAGTCATTTACGCATCTCTGTACCTGATTTATGTGTACAGTATTTGAATGATATCAGTTATGCCCGCAAATATTTCTCCTGCAACATTGTGCAAAAATAAGGGAGGGTTGAGGCACAGATGAAAATCTGATCCTTTAAATCCTAGTTTTGCCCTCTGTGTGGATGTTTTTTTTTTACCATATGAATGCCTCATTTGACACAATCTTGTGCTTCTTATGGGTGCTGTGGCCCCACCCTGAGCACTTTTTTAACTGCTTAGGCTAGTCCTATGTCCCTTGATGGAGTGGGAGTTTGGGCGGTTTGCACTCCTATGCCTTAAGGGCTCACAGCCCAGCTTCTGTTGACATAAATAGTCAACCTCAAAATATGGGTTTACTATAACCCAGAGTGTTTTGACTCTGCTGAATTTCCTTATATTGGACATACTCTTTCTTTCCATTTAGGTAAGAAAATAGTTTGTATTATCAACAATTCTGTTTATGTCTAATAAAATAAAATTAGCAACACAAAAAAAGGAAAGGTAGGGGGAAGAAGACATTTATAATAACCTGTAACTCTTGGCCCATAAAATAATGTTTACCTGGCCCTTGCCACACACACAGGACTGTATCTGAATAAACCTGAAAAAACAGATTCATACAAAAATTCCAATATATTGTATTTATTTTACACAGGGGGAGGGCAATCAGACACTGTTTCTTTATTTTGATTTCCAAATATGTTATTAATTGTATTATAGTAGCACCAAAGGCCCCAAGCCAAGATCAGGAGGTCATTGTGCTAAGCACTATGCAGACACACAGTAGGAGATATTCCTTGCTCTGAAGAGCTTGCGGTCTTAATTGATAAAGGGCAGGAGGAGGAAAAGAGACTTGTCCAGGGCCAGGCAATGAGTCAGTATCAGAGATGGGATTAGAACCCATTTTATCTACATCGGCTTTAACCATTGGCCGTGCTGGCTCTCAACGTTTTTATACCTAAAAGGTCATGAGATAAATATCTAATGTTAAAGCTGTGCAAAGACTCAAAACTTCCACTGTTGTATGTGTGTATTTGAAGTCAAAACCACATTTGTGTCCTAAAATCTATCTATCCTTCCCGGACTCTTGTGAATGAACTCTTATAGTTATGCAATAAATATGTCCCTCCTACCTATTATTTTATGAGTATGAGTAACTCCTGCAATGAGCCCTTGGTGAATTGGGGCCCAGCAAAGTTCATTATTTTTTCACTACCAAACTGTAAAATACATAATAGGTTCCTGTCCATGTTATTTATGCTTTCAAATTCAATGTAATATTTTTCAAAGACATTAGGTGAAAAATTGAAGAAGGACCAGATTTAACAATCACAGTGTTCCAGTTATGAAATACATGCTAGTATCCTGAGGCAACGCGGGAGTTCAGCAATGCAATTAAAGCTGTATTGATCTGTTACAGTCATTACATTGTAGACAGACTGACTATGGGTTATTTTCATTATAAACATTTACTCGCACCTCATTATTACTTTTTTTTAACTGAACTGAGTGCTGGTGAAAGATGCTGGGTTGGCAGGCTGAGGTCCTCTGTTTATCTGAAAGACAAGCACAGCAGCGGCAGCCAACAATCTAAGTTTCCCCGAAGTCCCTCATGAATGGTTCTTCAGTCATTAGCTGAAAGGGATAGGGGAAAGAGATTAGTGCTTCATAGCTGAGACACAGTATTTCTCTGAGTCCTCCAGTTGTGGGGGGACTTGGTGATGTCTGCTGGAAGCCAGACAGACACTACCACATAGTTTCACAAAGACCACTGCACCACCATCAGATACAGTAATGAATTTCATTACTCTTGGATCTGAGTCAGGTTTGAACCAGTCATCTAGAGGTGAGACACAGTATCCCAATGACAGCTCTCTATCGGATCTCCATCTCCAGTATTATAGCTCATGAATATTATGCACACAGATGTACTATGGGCCACATTTTCAACAAGATGACATTGACCCTTTCACAGAACTAGTGGGTGAATCCAGGTGTAGATACAGCAACTCACATTTCCACGGTCAAATTGGTGAATCACACACCTCGCTATCCAATTTGCATGCACAAACTGGGGAAAGGAGAGGGCATCTCAAACACAAAGATTTGTGCCTGCACATTTTTTGCATGCATCTGGGGGGGGCCTACTGAAAATAATGGCATTTATTCAGAAGCTCAGGTAATTAGGAAGGATATGGGAGGAGTCTCCCCTAATATGAAAAAAACCACTACTACCAAACCCACTTCTTGTTAAGTAATTTGTTATGCGGGTTTTCTGCTATGGTCCTCTCTGATATTTCTGTGGGAATTAGGGTGTTTGATTCAAATGCAAAAAGAAAAACAACTCTTCTTACAAGTTCACAGAGAGGCAGAAGGGTGGGGTTCAGCCAAAAGATCCCACATTAGTCCAAAATCAATTGTGCTTTCAAAGGAAAACTCCCTTTTTTACCAAGCCCACTGCAATTATACTATAGGTTTTCATTTGGATTTGATCCCAGGCCTGCCTTGCTGAGGCATCTGCAGCAAACATTTCTGCTGCTCGCTGACATGTTAGCACTGTGGAGAATTGCCAAATCATACACTCCCACGCTAATGCTTAGGTCTTTGTATTGCAAACCAACTTCCCTCTTTAAATGCTATATAAATGGAAAGCTCTGATGCTGACAGAGCTCTGAACAGAGGGGTCTGCAAAGGTTGGAAAAAAACAATTTAGAAAGTCACTCAGAGATACGGTTTTGGATCAGGAAGACTAGCATTAGTGGCACTTGAATTAAGAGGCTGCATGGGACACAAAAGTGGAAGAGGCACTCAGATAAAGTTGGCAAGCTTTTCTGTACTTATGGTATACTTTGTTTTCAAAGTACTCCAAAGACATGAGCTAATCTTCACAATGCCACTGCAAGACCGATAAAAATTATGATCCCCATTGTATAGATGGGCAACCCAAGACACTGGGAGATTAAGTGATTTATCCAAAGCCACACGGTGACTCAGTAGCAAAGGTAAGATTATAAAACAGTGCTCGGCTCCTCCTATGCTACAACACAGAAACTTATTTTCATTCTATTAAACAATCAGAAAAAGTAGCATAGAAAAAAATCTTCAGAAAGGGTAGCTTTTCCAGATAGTTATTCATTAGGGAGAGGCAGACAGTTGTGTATATATACACACGAAGATGCAGCCCCAAACTCACTCTATTAAACTGTTTTGGAACAGAGTAACATTTTAGATTTCTCTAAAGTCTTTCATCTGAAAATATCCCAAAATTCTTTATAAAGTACTATGCATAGATGCAGTATCATTGAAGTACAGACACCTCTGGGGTGGTTGTTGGCGATTAATTGGCATCTAGTATCCTGTACACTAGTGGAAAAAGTGGATATTTTATTTAAAGACATTAGGAAAATATCCGACATTTACAAAAGGTGTAATTGTGCCAAAGATCTTTAATACTCAGGCAGAACAGACTGGACTTTGTGTCTTAAAGTCTAATCTGGAAACTGCATGGTACTCAATTCATATGCCTCAGCAAAGATGGGGATTTGAACAGGGGATCCCAGGCAATGTATATTTAAATTTAGTGCTTAATCCACCAAGCAGATGTCTACATTGCACCTACTTGCCTGTAGTTGGCTCCTGCCAGCTGACTTCAGCTCATGGGGTTTAGGTTGTAAGACAGTTTAACTGCGGTGTAGACATTTGGGCTTGGGCTGCAGCCCAAGATCTGGGACCCACCCATCTCACATGGTCCTGGAACCCAAGCTCCAGCCTGGGCCCAAACATCTACACCTCAGTTAAAAAGGCCCTTAGGCCAAGTCCCGTGAGCCTGAGTCAGCTGGCATAGGCCAGCCGTGGGTGTCTAACTGCAGTGTAGTCACACCCCAAGAAACCCCACCAGCTAAAAATGTTATGAGGCAGTTTACCCCTTGGTAAAGCCTGAGGTTCTCACTCAGTACTTACTGTGTCCTAAGTCTAATTGAGATCTGTGGAAATTGGTGAAGACTGAGTAAAAATTGGATAAAGACTTCAGAAGTTAACCCACTGATTTTATAATGGTCTGATGAATTATTCATTTTATGTTCATTGCATTTTTTGTTATCTTAAATGCAATGGCAAATGTCTCTTCCATGGTGTATATTATTATTACGGAGGACCTTACTAAGACAAGAAGGATTGTCCAGTGTTTAGGATAATAGGCTAACATTTGGAGAACCAGGCTCAATTCCCTGCTCTAACATAGACTTCCTGTGTGACCTCTTTCTTAAGATTATGTACATTAAAGATTGTGAAATGCTACGAGATCTACTGACTAAAAAGTGCATATATGAATTAGAAATTATGACTCAGTTTTTTTACTTAATCTTTACATGAACATGGAAAATTGAAATTTGTCTAAGTAAGGGATATAGGAATACTGAGTAAGGACTAGAGTGGGACAAATCCTGTGAATTCACTTTGATGTTGTTTGTGACCCATTTCATTCACTTTCCACAGACATGTTTTGCAGGTAGATTTTTGTTTTCAAAAAACATTTGTAAAGAAAGTGAAAGCACTGCAAATATGTCTTCACACAAATGTCGGAGCTAGAAATCTTCGTGTGGCCACCTTAAAAGCTTTGCAGGTTTGTGTGTGTCATCCAATTAGGGATCAAGAAAAAAAAATCAAGCAACTTAAGTGACCATGCATGCAGCAAGTATAACAAAATATCAATAAGTGACCACTCTCAACTACATTCATGAGGAGTAATATAATCAATTCATAGCTTAGACTGAAATAGATTCACATAATACAGTTGAAGCTGATCTGAAGTATTTAAACTTTGGATCAAGTTCTCATTAAATAATTTTGAATTAGGAACACATTAGTAAAAATTGAAGTCTGTTCACTAATTTAATCAGAAAAAAATGTTTGCAAAAAATAATTTGACCAGTTTCACTAAAGACTTTGTCTCTTTAATATTTGTATAATGTTGACATTGTGTTAAAGGCTTCATTTGATTTGACCTTTGGAGCATTTTGTTAATACAGAATGCCTTTTAAATGAAAGCCATCATGTTTCTTTTGATACCTTATCTGGAGTCTTTTTTTTTTTTTTTTCTTCCAAGGACCTTTTGCTACAGCTCAGCATGTAGTGGTATTTCCAATTTTAAAAGCTCTTAACACTTGACATTTTATTTTCTTCCCTCATTTTCAGTATTAACAACAACTACACATCTGCTATTTGGATGATTGTCACTTGTAGTAATTATGCCATTATCTGTTGATTATCAGGCTTTGTCAAGGATTTCATTTTGGCACTATTGAGGCAGGTGACCCAGTCAGAATAAAATAACAAATTGCCAAACCTTTGCCAAAAATTCAAATGAAGATGGAATTATTTAAAAAAAAAAGAAAAGAAAAGAAAAGAAAAATAAATGTCTCTCTTTTTTCTATTCAGAATCAGAATCATAAGTATCAAAATATTGTGCTGAAGACTATTTATAACAGGGAGAAATCCCAACTATTGAAGTGAATCAGAATTCATGCAGCATATTACAGAGCAGCACACACTGTACTCTCTAATGAAGTATTTACAATTGCTGTTTCTTCTGTTGTTTCCCTTAATTGACTGAAAGCACAGAACAAATTGTATAAATATAGGTTTCCCTTGCATAACCTGCCAGTGTGCTTTATCCTGGACCACTAAAGGATATTTCCCTCTCTGTGATATATTCAGTCTTCAGCTGGTATAATGAGGATCCAGGAATCATGCTACTAATGCATCATTTAAGTATTATTGTTATATTCTTTGTTTCTGGGGGTACACACAGTGTGCTAAGCCACTGTGCAAATTGAAAAAAATGTAAGACCCTGCCCTGAGGAGCTTGCACCATTTAATAGCTAACCATATTTAACGTAGCTGTGTTTTTTCTTAGTTTGTTTGAGCATTATTTTTTGTCTCCACATTTTATTAAAACTCCAACATTAGAAAACCATTACTTTAAAATAAGTCTGTTTTGTCTACCACATTGTTGTCTCTCCATACACACAGACTCAGGTCTATACCACCCTTCCTGCTACCTTCATACACAAATCTAAACACTGTCTTTAAAATAAATAAAGGCCACAGCACATAAGCAGAGTGGCAGCTCATTTGGTTCAGCATGAAAAACTTAGAACACCTTTTTGTTGAATCTGTTTTTAAAATGAACATTACCAAAACTATAGCCTCCGTGGTGGTTTTCTTACTTTAAGCTTATGCTTAGTGGGCCTGATTCTCTTCACATTGGTTTTAGAACAGTGTTAACAGAGTTTGAGTTCACAGAGTTCGTGATAAGTCAAGATCATGAAGCTCTGCAGACCAAATGTGCTAATCCACTTTGGAATGTTGCCTCCTCCCATTTCAAACATCTGTATTTGTATTTAAGGTATAATAGAAAAAACAAACTACGGCTACTTTTGCTTCCAAAGCTCACTGAAGACATTTTAAAGCCTCATCACTTCAGAGGCATCATTTTTCATCATAACATTCATGTATCAATCAATTCTACAAACGTACACTATGTATATCATTTAGATGTCAGAGATTTTCATCTCAGTTTTCTCCACTCATGGAATTAAACCAACAAAATCAACTTTTTTTCCCCTGCAGGGCTAAGATCCCTAATATGAAAAACTGGAAGCCAAAGTGCATGTAAGATGAGGCCTACTCCCAGTACAAATCTAATGCTTTTAAAGCTCTTCAAGACAAGCTATACATTTTTTTTGTTTAATAAAAGGTAACAAAGATAAGGGCGTATGGACAAATTACACTTGCGTAATGATAATGTAACTATAGGTATGTCTATACAGCCCATGGCAATAAGCTTCCCAGCCCAAACTGATAGACTCAGGCTAGTGGGGCTTAAGCCAGTGCTCTAAAAATAGCTGTGTAGACAGTGCTTTGAAGTAGTAACTTGGATTGGAGCTCAGGCTCTGAAATTTAGGGAGTGGGACAGACTTCAGAGCCAGTGCCACAACTTCAGAGTGCTTTCTACACCGCTATTTTTAGAGTGCTACTGTAATCCCTGTTGGTCCAAGACTTTCTGTGACTCCAGTTGGGATGCTCACTGCTGAGGGCTGTGTAGACATATGATAACCTGTATGTACTTGTGAACAGAGAGCCATTTACAGAGATTGCATATGACATTGGGCTGTACTTTCTTGCGATGCATTAAAAGATACATTTTATAATGTTTAGAGAAGTGAAAGTGCTTTTCATATTCTTGCTCTTAACAGAACAAATGCATCTTGCCGTGCGTATTCCTTAATGGAACCAGCATCTAATTGCTTTCTTCAATAGGCTTTTGTCAATAATGAAGTTTGGATGCAATCATTAATAGGTTACATTACTAAAACTGACAGAAGCACTGCATAGTTCATAATTTATATTGTGTGAATACACACACACACACACACACAGAAACATACATAAAATCACACGTTAAAAAGCTGTGTTGAAAGAACGTTAATAAGATTGTAAAGTACTAAAAAGTTAGACAGTGTCTGATTTAAGTTTGCTGGGCATTTTTAATTTGGCCCCCTTGTGCAGATGCATTATACAGTCTTCAGTTACATCATCACATATTATTTTTTCCTCAGGACCCCTCCCTCATTCAGAGCACAGGATGGATGGAAGTCCCTTAAGGAGTTCATTCTTTTGTTTTCTCCTAATAGTTCAATGTGTGGTCCTAGGACCTATTCAAGGCACACTATTCAAACCCTGCTCTGAATATAGATTGATTAATTTCCTCATGGGCTTTTCTGTGGTGCTCATCATTATAGTATCTGAGTGCTTCACAAATATTTATTAATTTATTTTAACAACAGCCCTATGATATGAGGGATTATCGTTATCTCAGTTTTATAGATGGGGAATTGAAGGACAGTGAGTTTAGGGTCAAAAGTATCTACTAATTTTGGGTACCACATTTAAGACAGCTCTGACCTGATATTTCAGAGTACTTAGATTTATAGAGCATGTTTTTTTGTCCAAACTACTTTTCTCATTGACTTTGTGGCAGTTGTGAGTGCTCATCCCTTCTGTAAATCAGACACTTAGAAAGCTAGTAACACACAGCCTGGGGAGAGTTTGGTTTTAGTGGCTTGCCTAGCATCACATAGGAATTCTGTGGCAAAGGCTCCTTCAGGCCCTAATTAATTAATCAATGTGCACTTGATACACTTGCACAGGGCCCCCATTTCATATTCACCCAAGACAGACACCTGCCATGGAAAATTTCAGCCCAAACTGTTGAAGTTTGGTGCAATTATAAGCAAGTGAAAACAGATTCACATAATATGAAGTGTCAGGCAATCTTAATAATAAGCAGTCCTACCAGCTCTACCTATAATATATAATAAATAACAACACTTTTCATCCTCAGAAAATGAGACTTCTGACATTTTGAATCTTTTAAATAATTCTGCATTTGTTGACTAGTTAGAAAGAAAGAAAGACTAAAACCTCTTGGTGAAAGTAAGGTAACTGCCAGGCCACAGTAATGAGCTAAGAGTTGGAACCAAAGTGCTGTAGAGTATTAATGATGAACAGATGAATCCAGGTGCTACGGACAACAGATGCAGCTATTATATTACTATAATCTACATAGATAAATCACATACCCTTCAAGAACTGGGACTGCAACCTTTATCTTTCAGATCCAAAAGCACAGGCTACTGTTATTTGAGATAAATCAAAATGCCTTTAAAAAGCAATGCCCCAGATTTTGGCTCAGTTTTTATGATAATTCAAGGTGGTAAAATGGTGGAAGACACTTCTTTACTTCTTACACTGGCTACCCATATTGCTGCTCATAGTTTTGTTTTTTAATTTTAGGAGATTTGTTTTATTCTGCCTTCCAACTTCTCTCTTTTACGTGACAATTTTTACATCTAACAAAAAGGTTTTTGACAAACACTTTTAGACTAAAGTCTGCTCTTCAGAAATACAATCATAACTAGGGTGCCTTTGTGAATCAAGTATCCTCAAAAAGTGCAACCCCCTGATTTCATTACAGTCTATAAGTGCTTACCTGGGGAACAAACATTTGATAATGGGCTCATCAATCTAGCAGAGAGAGGTCTAACATCATCAATGGCTGAAAGTTAAAGCTAGACAACTTCAGACAGGAAAGAAGGTGTAACTCGTTAACAGTGAGGGTTAATTAATAATTATAAATTTGTACTAAGTGGTAAAGGATTCTTCATCACTGGCAATTTTAAAATCAAGATTACAAGTTTTTTTCTAAAAGATCTGCTCTAGGAATTATTTTGGGGAAGTTCTACTGCCTGTGTTATACAGGAGGTCAGACTAGATTATCACAATGGTCCCTTCTGGCCTTGGATATTATAAATCTATGAGTCTTCCTCCCACCCACAAAAAGACAATGAAAATCCAATCTCTATATTGCAGTATTTATAACCCTGCCAGAACTATGGGCCCTGTAAGGCAGCCACTCAATTAGGCAGTGACACAGCTGCAACGGCACAGGAGCTGAAACAAACAGATCTGAAGACAGAGGAGTCTGCGTGGGCCTTAGAGACAGTGGATGAGTTTTTTGGAGTTATGTGTTTTTGTTATTTTTTGTTTCATTCCCCCTTCTCCCCCCGCTTTCAGTTTGCAGGAACTGGTACTGGGTGGTGTACTAAGATGAGCTGACCCTAATTAGGGGTGGGTCTTCCCTACTTAGAGGCCCCATATAGGCAGCCACTGAATCAGGCAGCAGCAATACAGGAGCTAGCCAACAGAGTTGAAAACTGGGGCAATTGAGTGGGAGAATGTGGTGTTCTGGTATTGCTGGGGTGCTTGTTGGGGTTTTTTGTTTTGTTTTTGTGTCTCTCAATGACAGGAACTAGGGGGAAAGGCTATGATAGATACAGAAGTGATAATGGTAGTCACTTAAGCAGTGGAAAAGACAATAAAAATGACTGGATGTGGAAGCTGTGGGATGTTCATGATCCTGGAGGGGTTACCTTAAAAGAGCTTCATTTGTATAAAGTGCCACCTCCACAGAGCTGATGGAAGAGAAGATCTGAGAGTTGGAAAAGCAGGTGGAAACTCTGGTTGAATTTAGAAGGGGGTTTGAGCAGATGATAGAGCAAAGGAATGAGGAGGCTGAAGGGAAAAACCCAGACCTGCAGATGGAAGCAGGACCAATGAACTCTGAGGGGAGTGCTGGGTGAGGAAAGTGGCCAGTGGAAGCATGTGACTGTGAGAGCCTGGTAGAGGAAAAGACAGGCTAATGAAGGAGAAATAGACTCAGAAACAGATTTGTATAGCTAGAAAATGAAAAAGGGGCACAGCATATAGTTGCTGAAGGTGGGAGGGCAAGGAAGAAAAAAGCAGCTAGTCCTATACAAAGAGTGGATGAGCTAATAGAGATACCACCGAATAAGAGCCCCAAGAGGGTACAGGAACGGTTGCAAAGGAGAATAGATAAAGAATAGTAGATGAGATGATTTGCAGCCAGAAAGAACAAGGGATAGGTCAGAGAATCACACCGTTACCTGGAAAGGCAGGTCTATGTGATTGGAGACTCCCTGCCGAGGAGAACAGAAAGGTGTGCTGTCTTCCAGGTACTAAAATATGGGGTGTGGACCTGAGACTGAAGAGGATCTTAATGGGAGTGGGAAAGAATCCACTGATTGTCCTTCATGTGGGTACAAATGGTATAACTAGATTCTTGCTGGAACGTACCAAAGAAGACTAAGCCAGGCTCTGGAAGACTCTTAAGGAAATCAACTCTCAGGTGATCTTCAGTGGGATTCTGCCTGTCCCTAGAAGAGGATAACAAAGGTATGACAAGATTCGGATGCTCAACAGAAGGCTCAGGCAGTGGTGCTATAAGGAGGCCTTTGGGATGTATGGTCACTGGAAGGCATTCATGGACAGAGGACTGTTCTCTTGGGATGGACTTCACCTGAGTAGGAGGGAGGGAAATGCACTTCTAGGATGGAGGCTGGCACAACTGATAAAGAGAGAGCTTTAAACTGGGGAGGTGGTTGGGAGATGCCCAGGTAATCTCTTTGTCTGATTTTAGCATTGAGAGGGACGAAAATGAAGGACAATGAGGAAAATGAAAGGACACAGAAGTGGGGAACAGAATGGACATTAGGAGGATGGGTACTATAGATACCAGTCTAATAGGTGACATTGGCAGTAGAATGACTGTGCCAAATCCAGGAAGGAATGTGAGCAAAGCCAAACAGCAAAAATCAAGAGGTTTGTATACCAATGCGAGGAGCCTGGGTAACAAAATGGAGGAACTAGAGTTACTGGTACATGAAGTGAAACCAGATATTACAGGGATAACAGAAACATGGTAGAATAGTAGTCACGACTGCTGTACAAGTATTGAAGGGTATGTGCTGTTTAGGAAAGACAGATATAAAGGCAAGGGTGGTGGAGAAGCGTTGTATATCAACGATGAGGTAGACTGTAAAGAAATTAGAATTGATGGAATTGATAAGACAGAGTCTATCTGGGTGAAAATCACATTGGGGAAGAAAGCTACTAGAGCTTCCCCTAGGATAGTGCTTGTGGTGTGCTACAGACCATCAGGATCTGATTTACACATGGATAGAGACATCATCTAGAATACTATGTACAGTTCTGGTCCCGCATGTTTAAGAATTGTGAACAAAACTGGGGCAGGTGCAGAGAAGGGTTACTAGCATGATCTGCAGAATGGAAAAGTTGCCTTATGAGAGGAGACTCAAAGATCTTGGCTTGTTTAGCCTAAACAAAAGAAGGTTGAGGGGAGTTATGATTGCTCTCTATAAATACATCAGAGGGCTAAATACCAGGGAGGGAGAGGAATTATTTAAGTTCAGCGCCAGTGTGGACACAAGAACTAATGGATATAAACTGGCCATCAGGAAGTTCAGACTTGAAATTAGATGCAGGTTTCTCACCATCAGAGGAGTGCAGTTCTGGAATAGCCTTACAAGGGGAGCAGTGGGGGCAAAAAACCTAGTTGGCTTCAAGACTGAACTTGATAAGTTTATGGAGGGGATGGTACCATGGGACAGCCTAGTTTGTCAATTGACTGATCTTTGACTACTGGTGGCAGATATGCCAATAACCTGTGAAAGGATGTTAGGTAGGGTGAGTTCTGAGTTATTACAGAGAATTCCTTCTTGGGTGTCTTGTCCACATGCTCAGGGTTTAACTGATCGCCATATTTGGGATCGGGAAGGAATTTCCCCCAGGGCAGATAAGCTATTGCTCTGGGGGGGGATTTCGCCTTTCTCTGTATCATGGGGCATGGCTCACTTGCTGGTGGATTCTCTGTACCTTAAAGTCTTTAAACCATGATTTGAGGACTTTAATAAGTCAGTCATAGGTCAGTCATATTACAGGAGTGGTTGGGTGAGATTCTGTGCCTGTGTTGTGTAGGAGGTCAGACTAGATGATCATACTGGTCCCTTCTGACCTTTGAGTCTATGAGAATCTCTCCCCCACTCTAGCACCTTTTCACTGTGCTTGTAATGCAAATGGGCAGTAAAGCCACCAGATCTTCCCAGTTGTGGATGTCTAAAGCAAAAGAATATCCCCAACTAGCACAGAACTGTCATAGCCAGATTCTGTGCAACCCTTGTCTTTAATTCTTGGCACAGGTAGAATGTCAGGAACAGGAAGGTGGCCTGGCCAGAGTACTATTGCCCTCTGGCTGGTTGACAGTCCCTGGGAGGTCATATCAGCTGGTATACTTCAAGAATACAGGGCCGGTATAGCACAAACTAATAAAACAGCAAGAAACAACCGGCTCTTTTGGGCTCCCCGCTGTTGAACTTAGTATCTGGCCCTATCATCCTAACTGAGGTAAACCAGTCTGGGAAAAGCTCTATGGGAGAAATTCTGGCCCAGTAAAGCCAATAGCAAAACTCCCATTAACTTAAATAAAGCCAACATTATACCCTGTGTCTTAATAAACCCTCTCCATCATGAATATGGCTTATGTGACAATATGAATATTATCACCAGGTTGATTAAGTTGTGAGAGTGTTTTTGGAGGGCACGAACACCTGAAGCAGAAAATAGATGGAGATCAGACTACCTTCACATAATGTAGGCCATAAAACAGCCATGACTTAAGACTGTTGTCCCATTATAACTATTTCAGTTAGAGGGTTTATTTATTTATTTATTTTTACCAATACAGCCCCCTAATGAGGACTCAGTTATGCTGGTATAAAGGTGCCATATATCAGCATAGCTTATTCTCCTTCGCAAGGAAACCTAATCTCCTGAGTTTTTAATTACATTTTAAATCTTTCCAGAATCATTTGTCATATGAAATGTGAACCTTTTTCCACAGCGGCAATCTTACCCTCTTTGTGAATTATAAGTAGTATATTGAAGCAGGACTGTACCACATGAAATGTATACCATAGTGTAATCTTCTACAATATGTAACCTTGACCAATGGAGTTTGAATAATAACACTACTGTAGGGGGAAAAATTCAATCTGTGTTGGGTGGAGACAAAAAATCACTTCTAATTTTAAAAGTAAACAGTTTTGATCCAAGTAATGAGTTTAAAATGGGTACTTTCCCAGTAAGTGATTGTAGCAAATATATGTTTATCACAGTTTGACAGCAATAATAAACTGAAAGTTATGGGGAAAAAAAGAGAGAAAAAGAAGCAAACTTTTTTTTCCATCCAATATGTGTGATTCAAGCCCATGTGAACTTCTAACAGCTTCCTTTCAGTGACATCCCTGATTAGCTCAGGGAAAGGAAGGGGGGAAAGGAGATGGTGGGGGGGGAGAATGTATCCCACCCTTTCACCCGCAAAGGGAGGGGGGGTGCTTTGTCTGGAGGGCATATGAGTAAACAAGACCACAGTCACACAATTCGTGGGAAAGAAAACACAAAATGTTTGAAAACCAAGCACTTGGCAGTGTGAGATCCATCCTCACTACCGGAGGTTCAAGACTCAGGGGTCGGGAAATTGGGAGCTCTGAGCCCCCCACATGTAAAGAGAGATCATGACTTGAGGAAAAAGGCAAATAAATTCAAAGCAGTCATTTAGGCTCTTCACTTCCTGAATTGTCTTTTTTTTTGTGTGTGTGTGTGTACCAGAATGTCTTTTACCCATAGAAACCTCAGCCTGAAAAGGAAAGGTCTTGGGCCAGTTGCATAATTGTACTGTAAGTACAGTGCTTAAAAAATGTTTTTGTAATTATTTTGGAAGCTGTTTTTACTGTTGTGCCATAATCGCCCACCTAAAAGAATCCAGTTCTCTGGCAATCAGGATTCATTTAATCATTTAATATTCTGGTTTTAATACAGACAATCCTTTTACTTCACATTTCCTAGAAATCCTACTTGGAGAATGTTTTGCTTTCCAAAACCAGACAGATGTTTGATATAATTTCATATATAAGCAAGCTAATTGAGACCAACATTAACAATGTGCTATACTTTGTGCCTAATCTTGTCCTTACTTATGCAAAATACACAGGCAGGATCAGGCTCAGTAGTTTATCTTCTGCAAGAAGATTTAACAATTTCTTAGAAAGCCAGTGGTCTTCTGAAGTGGTCTACATATATGATTCCATTAATTTGCTCAGGGGAATAAGGGCTAAATGGACTGTTGGAAAAGTAAAACTTATGACAAAGACTTGTACTTAATGGGTGAAATCCTGACCCCACTGAAGTTAATACCTAAACTTCTATTAGGTTCAATGGAGCCAGAATTTCAGACAGCATGTCAAAGTACTGAAGTTACTAGTTATTTTACTCTATCTTAACTAAACAAAACTATTGACTTCATATTTATCTACTTACACCAGCAGTGAATTTGACTGCAGGTGCCAAATTAACACCATGATATCTATTTCATTATCTGATGAACTTGACAATTTGTCTAAAACCAACTAAATGAAATTCAATAAAGACAAGTGCAAAGAACTACATTTGGGAAGGAAAAATCAAAAGCACAAATATAAAATTGGAATGACAAATATATAATTGTGATTTCTGTGGCTAAACAGAAGACATTAGTTGCCATTAGTTATTTTCCATCCAGTTTATTTCATTAGCACTAAATCCACTTAAAAAATAGAACTCTCAGCTTGTTTGACTACAGTCTTGGGGACTGTAGGCACTTGACTTGCATCATGCCTCAAACACCTCCATGGAAATGATTGTGCTATGATCACACCCATCATGCCATGTTGCTTAATGATGGGTTTTTTGGTTTTTTTATTTCTCAATATCATATTAAATGGAAGAACACACAGTGGAATGACATAGTTTTATCCAACCAACCAGAGATGCCCAAAAATTTGAGTTAAAATAATTAGCGAGTCTATTTCCAAATTATTGGGTTCATGAGAAATATACAAAGCAGAAATTTACAATAAACTAGACCTTCAACAAAGACATCACCAATGAAAAAGAAGATTCTAATAAGCCTCCTAAACACAATGCCGGCGTTATCAAAAATGGCATTACCTGTACTGTAATTAGTGTACTTAATTTATTCAAAACACTTTGAGATTTGCACATAGGACTAATGTCTTACTTACAATAGAACCCCAGAGGCAAAATGAAATAATAAGAGGCTAAAAAATAATAATTATTCATGGAAATGTTAAAAACCTCCCAGATAATATGCATGACATGTTCTAGTAGGAGATTAGAGTTCAATGTTCTTATTGTTCTCTTCAGACAGCCCTAATTTGTTTCCAATTAGCAGAAAATGTATTGAAACTGACTTAACAGACCAAAGTGGTCGCAGGAATATGGGCCCTGTATGTGCTCTTGCCACAGAAATCTGTTCTCCCTTGTTTTACCTTGTCATGGAAATGTGTCCCTTCTCAGTTGTCGGCCCTGTCTTTTTTTTCTATAGGATATCGTTTGTGAGAGCACACATTGACTCACACAGCCCCTCAACCACACTAGATGCCACTACAGAGGAGAGGATTTGTAGTTGCTCTGGTGGAAGTAATAATGGGGTAATTGAAACCAATTATACTGTACTTAAGCCACTTGTAACAGGCTGCAAGGATCTTGCACGAGAATTACACAATGTTCAAAGATTAATGAACTTCTGTTCTCAATGTGTTTTTTCCAAGCAGTTGTTAATGCCCTAATCTTTAATACAAAAATGTTTTCTGCACTGTTGTAGGCGTGGGTAATTGTTTCCTTATGGGTCTAATCTCTCTGATGACTGTGCAGGGTGGTGTGAGTCACTGTGGACACTGCAGAGAAAGGGAAAGCTGAGAAAAGGAAGAGCACAGTCTCAAAGATATAATAACGGACCCTTGCTTTGATGTGATCTCTTGCCCCTCCTTCCACATAAAAGTTGGAACATTCTTTTAATTCATTTTTCCCCTTGCTAAAATGTAGTTAAAAGGTCAGGAAGCCGAAGAAATGCGGATGTTAACATATGAAAAGGGAAACCACTTCAAGAAACATAAATGAAAAAATACCAAGCTCACACTTGGAGTCCTCTCAGTTCCCCACGTGGGTGTGACTCCCACCAGCAGAGTATGTTAACCCTTTGATTGCAGTGGATATCTCTGCAGAAACATGGACATTCATCTATTTCGAATGGGATATAGAGTTAATCACATGGAGGTCCCAGGCATGATTCTAGTCCCAATGGATAGTGACCCAAATCACTGCTGTCCAATGACTTTTTGGTGTCCTCTGTGAAATCAGTTGGTGAGTTCACAGTCGATGAGTGTCCATAACACACACAAATTCAGCCATACTAAGGTAATGCCAGTTGTATATGTTTGTAGGCAGTCTTAGGGAATTTAGTGCTGGTGAAATATGTTAGATTAACAGCATCGGATACAGTTTGACTGTTTCTGATGCTGTTAATCTGACATATTTCACTAGCACTAAATTTCCTATTAAAAAGGATTTATCTGTTTAGCAGCTTCAAAAATGGCAGGAAGTTACTAGGAGTTATGGGAATGTATCCAGGGGACAGCACATCAGGTTGTAGTCGAGCTGTGAAATTACTCTTTTGTTTATGTTGCTCTTCGTTCTCATTCCTTTTAATTCTCTCAAATGGTCTATAGAATTGGTTTTGTGTTCTTCCCTGGCTACGTCCCTTCTGCCAAGGCAATTGATTCTCGATTGACAAATATATATATATTCTCTGCTCTCTCTCATCTTCTGATTTCTTCTAGAATAAATAAGAGGGGAGGTCGGAGAGTGTGTGGAATAAATATAGAAAGAAGGGAAAGCAAAAGTGGTATGTCATCTAGAAATTTTACTTTTGGAAAGCGAAGGAGCTCTAGATGGAATAATTGGAAAGGTAGGAGATGTGAAAAGAAGAAGCAGCTGTGAATCTTTAGGTGAAGAAATGATGGAACAGAACTTTGAAGAACACTGCCACATCACTCTGTAAACCACAGTATAAAAATCCATTTGGAAAGGCAGTGTGGTCCAGAAATAAAACAATGGACTGGGAGTTAGTGATCCCTGAGAGGACCTTCCATCTTCTCTCATGACTGCTTACTTTGCTGAAGAGCTTTTTGTGTGACACCTTGTAAAAGGCTTTCTGAAAGTCCAAGTACACTATATCCTCTGAATCGTCTGTGTCTGTATGATTGCTTACACTCTCAACAAATTCTAATAGATTGGTTAGCATGATTTCCCTTTACAAAAGTCATGTTGACTGTTCCCCAACATATTGTGTTCATCTATGTGTCTGATAATTCTGTTCTTTACTATAGTTTCAATTAATTTACCTGACACTGAAGCTAGGCTTACCATCCTGTAGTTGCTGGGATCACTTCTGCAGCCTTTAAAAAAAACAAAAAAAACCCAACCTGCATTACATTGGCTATCCTCCAGTCATTTGTAACATAGACTGTTTTAAGTGATAGGTTACGTACCAAAGTTAGTAGTTCTTCAGTTTCATATTTGAGTTTCTTCAGAACTCTTGGGTGAATACCATGTGGTCCTGGTGACCTTTTACTATTTAATTTATAAATTTGTTCCCAAACCTCCTCTATTGACACCTCAACCTGGGATGGTTTCTCAGATTGTCACCTAAAAAGAATGTCTTAAACTATGGGAATCTCCGTCAAATCCTCTACAGTGACAAATGATGCAGAGAATTCACTTAGCTGCTCCTTAATGGCTTTCTCTTCCCTGAGTGTTCCTTTAGCACCTCAGGCTGGGTCCACACTGACGGCAGCAAATTCGCTGCCATCAGATCGATTGCTCTGGATTGACTGAACGGTCTGTGTAGACCCGCTTAGTCAATCCAACAATTGACACAGGAAAACCACCCTGGTAAGTGGCATAGCGCTGCATCGATGCCTTCGATGCAGTGCAGTGTGGACAGCGCGCAGAAGAGATGCAGCAAAGTCGACGGGAGATACGCAAGTGATTTAGATCACTTGCATATCTCCCATCCACTGCCGCTGAATCCCAAAGGTAAGTGTAGACCAGGCCTAAGTCATCCAGGGTCCCTCTGATGGTCTGGCAGGCATCCTGCTGCCAATGTACTTCAATTTTTTTAAAGCTTTTGTCCTTTGCTCACTGTTCTTCAGATTTCTTTTTGGCCACCTAATTATACTTTTGCACTTCACTTACCAGAGTTTATGCTCCTTTTTATTTTCCTAGGTAGGTTTTTACTTCTAATATTTAAAGGATGCCTTTTTTGCTTCTAACCACCTCTTTTATTCTGTTGTTTAGCCATGGTGGCATTTTTGGTCCTCTTGATGTTTTTATTTGGTATACATTTCATTTGAGCCTCTATTATGGTGTTTTGAAACAGCTTACATGCAGTTTGTAGGCATTTCACTATTGTGTCTGATCCTTTTAATTTCCATTTAACTAGCTTCCTCCTTTTTGTGTAGTTTCCCTTCTTGAAGTAAAATGCCACTGTGGAAGGTTTCTTTTTTATGTCTTCTCCTACAAGCTTATTACATTTAATTACACTATGGTCACTGTTACTGAGTTCAGCTACATTCATCTCTTGGACCACATCCTGTGGACCACTTAGGACTAAATCAACAATTGTTTCTCCCCTGGAGGGTTCCAGGACTAGCTGCTCCATGAAGCAGTCATTAATGGTGACTAGAATTATATTCTTTGCATCCTGTCTTGAGATGAAATGCACCCAGTAAATATGGAGATAGTTGAAATCACCCCTATTTGCAGGTTTTTCTCTTTTTGTAGTTTCTTTAATTTCCCTGCTTATTTCACTGTCACCAGCCTGATGAGGTCATCGGTAGTATATTCCTACTCTTATTTTTCAAGCATGGAATTTGTATCCCTAGAGATTCTATAATATTGCCTGATTCATTTAGGATTTTTATTATATTTGACTCTTTTTCACATATAGTGCTACTCCCCCACCAGTATGACCTACTCTGTCATTCCTATATATTTTGTACCCTGATATTACCATATCCCATTGATTATCATTGTTCCGCCAAGTTTCTGTGATGCCTATTAAATCAATATCCTCCTTTAACAGCAGACACTCAAGTTTACCCATTTTAGCATTTAGATGTCTAGCATTTATATACAAGCACTTATAAAATTTGTCAATACTTAGTTGTCTGCCTTCATGTGATGCAATTGAACGGGAATCTTTTTTCATTTGACTGTTTCTCTTCAGCTTCTACCTGTACTTGATCAACGTTTATCCTCTCCTTTTTACTAGGATATAGAGTATGCCCTTTATTAAATCCTCTCCTAAAGGATGTGTCTGTCTGAATCACATACTCCTCCTCACCTGTTGGCTTTCCCCAAGCCCTTAGTTTAAAAATTCCTCTATGAACTTTTTAATTTTATGTACCATCAATCTGGCTCCATTTTGGTTCAAGTGGAGCCCATCCCTCCTGTGTAGGATTCTCATTTCCCCAAAGGCTCCCCAGTTCCTAATAAACCTAAATCCCTCCGCCCTACACCATAATTTCATCCACACAGTGAATCTCTGTAATTCTGCCTGTCTAACTGGTCCTGCATATGGAACTGGAAACAATTCAGAGAATGCTGCCATGGAGGTCCTGGGCTTAATCTTTTACCTACCAGACTAAATTTGGCCTCCACAATGTCACTGCTACCTTTCTCTGTGTCACTTGTATCTCCATGTACCATAATCTGCAGCTCCTCCCCAGCACTGCACATAAGTCTGTCTAGAGGTCTTGAGAGGTCCACAGCCTTTGCACTTGGCAGACAATTTGCCATGTGGTTCTCCTAGTTCATCTGTGGAATAACTTCCAAAGTGAATTAAATAATTTGGAAAAAGGCACTTTTATTCCATAACTAAAGCAACCAGTTATTCCAGAATTACTCTGTGCAGACAAGCCTTAGATTTTAAGTCCTGACAAGATCACAGACAGACAGAAATAGAATGACCAGATTAGTTAGCATATTGCCAGCAAAGAACAAGACACTGTTTAATTTATCCCTTGAAGTATATAAGTGTTATTCTTCAACCTGCTGTATTTCCAGCTTTGGAAGCTATGGCGTAGCTATGGTGCAAGTTAGGTAACAAAGTCCAAAACCTACTCCTCATTATTTTACAGTTGGATAGAGGATTGAAAAAAATGCAGTACTGGTTGTGCTTAGTGGTTGGAGCAGGAGCCAGGCCTACTGAGCAGATCCAAACCATGAGTCAGAGCCAGGATCAGGAACCGGTAGCTATGCCAAAGGTCAGAGACAGAGTCAGGAATTAACATCCAAGTCAAGGGTCAGAGCTGAGATCAGGAACAAATATACACTCAAAGGGTCAAATCCAGAGTCAGCAACCAGGGCCAGGGTGAGGAAGTTGGAAGCAGGAGCAAGGTGGGGGAACAGGATGAGAAGCAGGGCTGGAGCAAGACAGGAGTAAGGCAAGGAGAAGCAACTATAGGGAGGTTCATAGATGTGCAGGCATGAACACACTGAGCAATCAGATAATTGCTGCTGCTGCTGTGCTTAAGTCAGCTTGCTGCCCTTCTTGACCAAACACAAGGTAAAGTCAATCAGGTAGCCAGCTGCAGGCCAGCTGTGTTTGCTGGGTTGCCAGGAAACTGTTTCTGCTGTGGAACTTGATCTCTGAAACCCTCCCCCACCCCCAAAGGCACATCTTAGGGACATCAGGGCCTGGTTTCTCTGGCTAGATGAGCTGAAAAAGTGGTCAAGAAATCCAGTGTGTGGATGTATTGTATGAATTCCCATGAGCTTTAATCTGGGACATCACCCTCCAAATCAGTTAAGTATTGGAGCCTTCACCATACTGAGCAAAATTCCATAATTCTTCTTGCTCCTAAATGGTTATTGGTGGAGCAGGGGAGTGGTGTGATGTGGAAAGGGATTCTCGATATATGACTTTAACAGGAGGATATGGAATATGGCATCGACATTCAGAGATTCTGGTAGCTGTGGCCTAAAGGTTACTGGGCTAATCTATTCCATAATGTGAAAGGGTCCAAAGAACTGGTGGTACAGATTTGTGGATGGCAATTAGATTTAAAGTTCTAGGTGGTAGAAAGACTTGTCCCCTACTGAGAGCTCAGGGCCAGCTGATGATGCTGATCGGCATACCATTTTTATGCTGCTTTTGCTTCTTGTAATTGTTGTTTAAGCTCTTAATGTACCTGATGGATGCAAGTGGTGAGTTCAGCAATAGCGAGCACTGGAGACTCAGCGGGGATCTCAGAGTGACAGTGAAGATGGAATCCACAATTAGTAAAAACGAGGGTCTGTTGGGTGGAGATGTGAATGGCATTGTAGGCAAGTTCGATGACAGCCAACTTCCTGATGATGATTAAGAAAACAGCATAGGTACTGCTCCAGGACCCATTCTGTTTGACTGTTGGTGTTTGAGTGGTAGGAGGTCAAGGTATGGGCATCGAGTCCCAAGAGGTGCAGGAATTCCAACCAGAAATGGAAATCTTTAATTGGTTAAAGTGGCCTGCCAGAAGAGTATCTTGGCAAAGTCTTTGGACATGGAGCCTTTGTCAGTCCTCAAGCACGTAGATGCAAATCTTGCAGTAGAGGATTATATTATGGAGTGTGAACACCGTCCGACTGAATGTTGGCATTATCTAGAGGTCGATGGATTTGAATTGTGAACAGATCATTGGGCTGCAGGGACCACATGGAGGGTATCAGGTTGTGAACTGCAATAGTGACAATAAAATGTGAAGGATTCAGGATCACGGAGGAAATTTCTAGGCCAGGATCACAATAACTATCCATTAGGGATAATGCATTCATCTTCCCATTCTTTGTTCTTAGATGGTAGGTGACCACAATGTTGAAGCATTTAAAGAAGAGGGACCAGAGGGCCTTTTGCTGGTTCAAGTGTTGAAATGTCATTAGGAATTTTTGGACTGGGAATTTAGCACCTTCCAGGAGATGTTGCCACTTCTCAAAGGCCACTTTACAGGCCAATAATTCTTTATTGAGAATGTCATAATTCTGCTTTGGTGGGTAAGTTTGCATGAATGGAAGGCACAACCCTAACCCTAGGAATCCATTGACTGGAAGAGGATGACTCCCAATGCAAAGTTTGAAGCATCTGCCTTCACTTTAAACTGTCTGGCCAGGTCTCAGTGAATCAAGATGGGGAATGTAATGAATCTCTGCTTGAGGTGATCTTTGCTTTTGGGTACAAAACAAACTGGACTCCCTTCTGTGGGAGGATGGTGATAGAGGAGACCAAACTAGAGATAACTGATAAATTATCTACAGAAATTGGTGAAGCCTAGAAAGCATTGTGTTCTGCAGATGTATTTTGGTGCCATCCAGTCTGTAATGGCTGACACCTCACATGGTCCATAGACAGTCCCTTGGGGGAGATGATATCACCAAGAAACTCCACTATGTCCTAGTTGCACTGACATTTCTCTGGCTTGGCTTACAGGGGGTTCAGGCAAAGTCTTTCTAAGACTCTTTACATGTGCTAGTCATGACGTACTTGATCCTCTGATAATTAAGGGAATCATAAAGGTAAATAATGATGAACAGATTGCATGTCCCAGCATATGTCATTAATAAAGTTCTGGAAGGTCGCTGGGGCATTGCATGAACTAAATGGCATGATGAGGTACTTCAATGGCCGAACTGAGTCTGGAAGGTAGTCTTCCATTCATCTCCCTCTTGCAGACAATAAACTACGATAAACCCACCCTGGGATTGGTCAGTAGGGATTGACTGGGGACATAACAAGAACAGGAGTTGGCACTGCTTAAGGAATCTTCAGAATTGGCCATGATCACCATTACATTTTTCTGGCAGCAGGATCTTCCATTCCTAGGAGACCAGAATGGGGGTAGCTGGCAATGCCACCTGCATGGCAGACACCTGTGCCTGCAAACCCCTATCAACTCTGCCAGAGAGAGACTGGACTGGGTGGGATCCATGTGGGAGACATGATCCCTAGCCTTGTGCTTGGTGGACTGCTAAAATTGTTAGAGTCTGGGCTGTGGACTGTCAGTCCTAGTGGGAAGAGCAGGATCCAGGGAAGCAGATTCAAACCAAGGATCTGGACCAGAGTCAGGAACTGGTAGCCATGTCAGGAGTCAGAGCTGGAACTAGGAACCAATAGCCACGCCACAGCTCCGAGCCAGAGTCAGAAATCAGGGTGAGGATGAGGACGCTGGAACCAGGATTAAGGTGTGTTAGCAGGGACTGAGCAGGAGCAAGGTGGGGGAATGGAAATACGAGCAGAGCTAGGAGCAAGGCAAGGAGAAGCTGACACAGGGAGGTTCACAGCTGTGCAGACTTGATCACAGTGAACAGCCAGAAATCTGTTGCTGCTGGGCTTAAAAGACAGCTATCCTTCCTGACTGGTCAGATGGTGCAGTCAATCAGGGAGCCTGATGTAGGCCAGCTCTACCTGTCAGCTTGCCAGGAGACTAACTCTGTTGCAGATCCTGATCCGTGACTGTATCATAGTCTTTCTAGTTATGCAGCCCATGTGATCACCAGGTTTATTTTTGCTTCTTCATCTTGTAAACTCCTATTGTTGCAACGCACAGAAGGCAATTCAGCTGAAGTCAAAGAGTAAGCAAATAAACGAAGTAGCTGGCTTTGAACACTCCTCTTAGAACCCAGACCTGATTTACAAATGAAGTTTCCTTAAGTAAGCAGTGGAAAAAAGAGAACAAAAAAACTATATAGCTATTCCCTCATCAAGGAACAAAAATTCATTTTTTGCTGTTGAACTCATTGGATGGCTTTTAAAAGGGGGGAGATATTATGTTTAGCCAAGTTAAGGGCCCAATTCTACTGCTGGGTTCACATGTGTGGTTCCCATTTGAGTCAACGGAAGGCTGACAAGCATCTAAATCCAGAATTTGGCCCTGAAGTGATTTGTGCCTGATGAAGAATAGCAAATAAATTCTCTAAGCATAGATCAAGGATCTTTGGGAATATTTCAAACATTTGACTTAGAGAATGCAAGGCCTTGCTACAACTTTTATCTTAGTAAACAATTCTATCTTCCTGCTGTGCATAAACAAGTTTCTCTTCAAAATGTAATGATGGTGATGGGAGAGGAATATTTTTATTAAACAGAATAAACTTAGTTCCTTAGACACTATCATCTGTTGTTATCAGCTCCAATGGCGACTCACATGTAGCACAGCATGTAATGTAGCATGGTGCACGCATCTAATGGTAAAGGGCTTTCTACACACCATACTTGGTTTGTCAAATTGAAGGGGATCTGAGGATTAAAATTCTAGAACTTTTGCTAAGGAAACCTTTACATTATGATATAATATCTTGATATTGCATTATCAACCTATTGTGGCACTATGCCAAGCTGCTGCAATGCAGTATCTTTCTGATGTGAAGTTCTTTTGTCATTCTAAAGGTGTTTCAGGAATGGGAAAGAGTCTGTAGAAAATTGTACATATAGAATAAGGAGTGTAATATTCAGCTTTAAACTTCCACCTGTTGTGAAGAAAAGGAATGTTTTTTTTTTCTTACTGGAACACAGCATTAGTCAAAGGAATTCAAGCTGGGCTAGAAGTCACTTAAAGCACAGGTGGAATTTTCAGCATTCAGGACTATATATACTGCCAATACTTTTCAAAGCTCTGAGGCACGCAATAATGTTTCAGTCCTGCACTTTTTGCAAGTAGAGGCTGCTAATGGTGAGAATCTAGGAGCTCTGATACTGGTGATGCGTTTGGTATGGAAACCTAGATAAATAGGAGGGGTTTTGTGGTGTGGGCAAATGGAGATTAAGATGAATAAGACCAACCAGCTGCCGTACTAGTCACATATGGCCTTAGGTGGGATTTGAACCCACACCTCAAGGGTTAAGCAACTGAATAGTGCTATGTTAGTGAAATGCCACATCCATAGTAAGACAGTAGCTTGGCTTGGTAGAGTGTGATAGTCTTACATTAAACTGTCCAAGAAAAATTGCTAAATTGATATTACCAGTTTCATACTGTATACATAGTATGAGCTTCAATACAGATCATATGCAATTGGAATATAATGCATAATATTGATCTTGGTTTTTTCCCCAGTCTGTATCTTAGCTTCTAGCCTTGATCTTAAAAGTTAAGATGGATGTTAGGTATTATTATCTAGCAGAAAGGATAAAAAATCAATTTTATCTCCCAGTGCTTCATTCCCTCATCTTCCAGAGCCCAAGCAGTGGGGCTGTAACAACTAACAGCATAAAATCATTTATAAGCTGGTGTTATGACAACTTTTGGCACAGGAATACATTACTATATGTTCCCGGAGGCTCATGAAATCAACTTTCTGATTAAAGATACTAAAAAGGTATGGTAACCAATCAGCTGTTTTTAATGGGATTAATAATTTCATAAAGCATAACATTGCAGGAGGGTGGTAGCAGCATCCAGGCTGATAGAAATGTGAGGTAAATATGTTTTCTGATAAAACTGATGGTGATAAAGGATGATGAGAAATAATGTTTTCTGCTCTTTGTCTTTATTTACAGTTTAAAGGTTAGCTGTAGAGGCAAAGACTGATAATTCTTGTCATTTTAGCCTGAACATCACCAAAGGATATATAAAATAAGGCAGTGTAGTCTAGAAGTTAGAACAACAGGCCTTTTGGATTCTGTTTCCAGAAGTGCTCTGCTCTCTTAAAAAATTTGATTGAAAGGTCCTGGTTTTCAACGGTGCTGAACATCCACAATTGCAATTAAAATCAACAGAGTGCCAAGTGCCTGTGCATATCAATCCTTTAGCTCTTCTGGCCTAAGTTTCCTGCTTCTGTAAATGGGGACAGTAATAGCTATACCTACTCACAGAGAGATGAGGGTGGGGAGTGCTGCATGAGGCTTTTTAATGTTTGCAAAGTACTTTTGAGATCTTCCATTGAGCAGTGTTGTAAGTGCAAAGTAATAAGTGATGGGCTCCCAGGAGAATACTTGTTCCAAACCCCACTCTGATCTGAAGTTTGGGGAGCGCTGAATCAAGATCCAAGCATCCTGACTAAAACGTCCATGATAAACCAAAATAGAACACCAAGGCCCCAATCCTGCAGACAATTATGCCTGTGCTTAACTACTCCCATGCTTAAAGTTAATCACAGGCATAAATCTTTGCAGGCTCAGAGCTCAAATCCAGTTTGTTTCGAGATCCAAAGCTTTGGTCCATCTCTGTTGCCTAAAACAATAAACAAACATGCATTGTATTTTTATTATTTATTATTATTATTGCTTATGAACGGACCCAGTCTATTATAACATTCCTGATTCATCTTTGTGGCCAGGCTTGATGCTTCAGCACAGTCATATGCAGATGGTGATGCAATGGGGAGTGAATGTGAAATCTTTACTAATCCTTTTCGGATCTCAGAAAAGTTTTGATTCAGGTTCAGTTTGAATTTGAGGCACAGAGTCAAGGCAAGGGGAGGGAGGCAATTGCAATGTTTCATACTGTATGAGAACTAACTCATCTCTCTTAATGCTGAATTCTCTAAATTATTCTGGAGGACTGAACCAGCAAAGAGATGGCCTAGGATTGGGAAACGAAAAGACCACCTGCTTACCCACCTCCCTGCGCTGTGTTTTAGAATACTCCACTTTAGCTGAGGGTCTGGGCCTGTGTGTCCTTGTCTTGCTTAACCTTTTAAAATATCTTTAATTCATTCCCTCGACATCCTTCATGATTTAAGTTGCAGCATATAGGCCCAATTCTGCCATCGGCTACACCATACATTTCTGGGTTAACTCCACTGAAGTCTGATTTACACAGATGAAGGTTTGTCTCACCGAGTCACATCTGTATAACTGAAGGCAACACTGAACCATTTTTCCCTTTTTTCATTACTTTAAAATGCTAACGGTCTTATGTTTGCGTATAATACATTCTGATGTAATATTGTCCATAAAAAGTTAATAAAAAAGGAACAGAAAAAATTATCAGGCTCCATTAACATTATCTACCTAAGCTGATTACACTCTTAAAAAGCTATCATATTAACTGCAGGTTGACCAATAAAATACAGACCCTATCATGGAAAAAACCAAACAAAAAGAGAGAAAGAGGAGATTCTGCTTTCATTGAAAATAGCGTAAAGAGGAATAGCTGTACTCAAAGAAGAATTTTACAGCCAGTTGTCAGTTAGTGACTACACATAGTTCAATTAGTTCATAGAGAATTAATGGTTACATATTTTAAAAGACCAAATCCTTAACTCCTATTAATAATACCTTGGTTATGATAGTTGAACCTTTAAAAAAACCCAGTTTATATTTCTCCATTTCAATACTGTCAAGTCCAAACTTCAAAAAGTCCTGAGTTAGGCCCACAAAAATAGGGGGATTGGCTTACAAATCAGTGTTTAGATAATAATAAATTTGGGAGGATCTTTTTCTTTATCTTCTAGTTTCTGAGCCTTTAAACTGCACTTGGCTCATGTTGCCACAATCAGAAAGGCTAGAAACATGCTGTTTTTTTAAAGTGAAAGCTGAGATTGTCACCTTAATAACACAACTCCATGACACACCATATATCTAATAACATTATAAGTGTTGGCACGTCTGCAATTTATTTATTTATTTAATCTTTACACTTCACTCATCTTAGATTCCACTAGTTTTCTCAGTTTTACTTTCTAATTATCACTAGTTAATTTCACTTTCAGATTTTCATTCACTCATTGTTTTTCTGCAAAGTGTTGTGTGTGTGTGTGCTTGGGGGTGTGTCTAAAATCATAGTATAGAATTTGAGAGAGATTTATACTCCAACTATAGAACACTATAGATTAGTCTAAAAATTATGTCAAAAATTGGTCATTTTCTGTTAGTTTCTACTGGATTTTTTTCTAAGGGGCATTTTGTAGCCCAGGTGTTAAATTGAATTCATATTGTTCTCAGAAATGAAAAGCAGAAACTTTACCAGGATGGAAAAGGTTATGATAACAAAGTGTGACTAAACAGAACAAAATACACTCATTTTAATGATCTTTATATATGTGACAAAATATCTTGGAAAATTATTCTAATCTGTGTTGTAAATAGAAAACCTGACACTGAAGCCAATCTAAATCGCTATAGAATATAATCATACACCAGGTAAAATAATAATTTTATAGTGCAGCAATTCTGTGTTTGTTATGAAAGCAGCACTTCTATGACACTCAGAAGGTGAAAACCTGTTTTCATAACTAAAAACAAGTAATCAATAGATAAGTAATAATTCTTAACAAGTTATATGTCCTCATTTCTCTGTGCTCTTGTCTTGTGCTCTGAATGCTTTTTGTTATGGATAATACAAAGAGAGAAGCTGCAGATCCCTTCTCTTTTCGTCTGTTTGGTGTCTTCTATGTCCCCCTTATTGGTGGGGGGGGGGAGAAGTGACATGGAGTAATTCTGTCTCTCCCTCTCTCTTCATAGGGGAGGGAACAGAGAACCCGGTTTTTGGTTGGTGGGACGTTCTTCTTCTCTTGTCTTACAGAGAACAAATGGAGCCAACAGTTCTTCTTTCACCTCCACAAGTAAGGGCCCTAGAGTTTTTTATTCCTCCTACTCACAGAGGCCAGAAATTTCTTCTCTTCCCAGTCACAGGGAGATCAGATGGGGCTGATGTATTAATACCAACACCACTTCAGAGAGTGATCAGGCACAGAAATGAGTGATTCACTGAGTGGTTTTAATGGTGTGCCATTTGGATCTCTCAGTGCTAGCACAAAGCATAATGGATCCTGAATATTGCTTCAGAATAACCCCAAAAACCAGGATATAACAGTCGGCAAATAAATCTGGTTCTGAACCCAAACATCCCTGATAATCAAGAAATTCAGAAAAGCATTCTGAATTTCAGCTGTCACGTACACATATATAATGGAAAGTGACCCGTCTTTTTATAAGCAAATTTTTCAAAACAAATCTATAGAATCAAAGAAATGTAGGGATTGAAGGGATCTCAAGAGGTCAGCTAATCCAGCCTCCTGGGCTGGGACAGGACCAAGTGAAACTAGACCACCCCTGACAGGTGTTTGTATAAGATGTTCTTGAAAACCTCCAATAATGGGAATTCTACGGCTTCCTTTGGTAGCACATTCCATTGCTTAACTATCCTTACAGTTATGAACTTTTCCTAATATCTAACCTAAATTGCCCTTGCTCCAGATTAAGGTGATTTCATCTTTTCCCTTTCTTCAGTGGATATAGTATCATAGAATGTTAGTGTTGGAAGGGACTTAAGGAGGTCATCTAGTCCGACCCCTGCTCAAAGCAGGACTAACCTCAGGTAAATCATTCCAGCCAGGGCTTTGTCAAGCCACAGCTTAAAAACCTCTAAAGATGGAGATTCCACTACCTCCCTAGGTAACCCATTCCAGTGCTTCACCACTCTTAGTGAAAAACGTTTTCCTAATATCCAACCTAGACCTCCCCTAGACATGGAGAACAATTGATTGCCATTTTCTTTATAACAGCCTGTAATTTATTTGAAGACCGTTATCATGTCTCCCTCCAGTCTTCTTTTCTCAAGACAAATTATATCGAGATGTTTTAACCTTTTCTCATGGGACGAGTTTCTTAAACCTTTTATCATTTTTGGTTTTGCTTTTGCAGTTACTTGGCCTCAATCAAATTGAAAATGATAAAATAAGGCCACATATATGTCGTTATGATCAAAGTTCACATTCCGTGACGTGCATGTAAATCCAGAAAAGTAAGTAGAAAACTAGTATAAAATTCAGTTTTTCTGCAAAGGATCTGTGTTGCAATTTGAATGGCATATGTGGCAGGGGCTGAGGGATTATACAGAGCAAAACATAAAGTGGTATTAATGAGCAGAGCTGGACTGCTGTCATGGAGCTGAAAAGAAACCCAGTCAAAAAAGTGACATGCAAAGATACAGTAATCACAACGCATCTCAGAGAGTGGAGCATATGGGGTATTTTTATATACATTTCTGTGTGGGCTTTGTGCTATGCAGGTTTCTGGAATGGTATTTTTGATCTAAAAGCATTGGAGTTCCCTTAGGAATGTACTGTTTATCTGGAAGAGGATTGCTTTATCTCAATCGGTGTCTTAGGATGTAATTTAAAAAAAAAATTATTTGATGAAATCCAGGCCCAGTGTATAGGTGTTATGTATTATTTAGATGTACTACAAATAACCTTTTCCTCCAATGCCAAGAAGTCCCTGACTGGCTTGTTCTTTAACAGCACATTCCTCCACTACTCTTTATTCTTCACTTTTAGTATCTTACAAGCAGAGTGCAGCTTTTTAGGGTTTCATACTTCACATAGCCTCATCTCACTGTGAATCACTTTCTTCCAACAACTGTAAAACCAGACATGTCTTAATCAAATATGTGCATTGCAAACATCATTTATTTTTACATTCCTTTTAACTAACTTTGGGAGCCAGGTCAGGGTGCTGATTTCATGAATTGAGGAATGTCGGCCAAATTGATTCAGTGCCCTCATCTCTGCTTTCAAACGATACATACATAAGAAAAAAGTGAAAAAGAAATACTACAAATATAAAGGGCTGATATAAATTGCCATTGTCTCCTTGACTCCGGTTGAGCTATGCCAATATACCAGCTGAGAATCCATCCTCCAACTTTCTGAACACGCATACATGTACATTATCCTTCCAGCTTGTGCCTAAATTACTGCTAATCTATGAATGCTCCATGATGACTGAACAAAAATAAACCAACAGCCTGTAATGCAAAGGGATACACAATGCAAATGCAATATGTAGAAATGTTTTTCTCAAACATACTATTATAACAGGATGCTCATGCTATTAAATGCATTATTGATCTTGCAGGGATACTACAATAATCTAATATTGAAAAAGAGAAGACTGTGGAGACACCAGATATTCAGACCCAGAAACTAAAGGACTTACTTTTAAAGGAAAAAGGGATAAATGCAATATGAATGATCCAAAGCTGTCAGCTACTTCTCTCACTATTTCGGGGTAGAATTTGACCCATAAGAAACTGGAGAAAGGAAGGGAAGGAGTTCATGCAGTAATGGCTGCCATTTGTCCTTTGTGAACTTTTTCAAAACTACAGAAAACTGCATATTAATGATTACAGACATTTTATATATTCAAACAGTGGCTTGACCTATTGGCATCTCAGTTTAACTTCCCTGCAAAAAGCCTGAAGGATGGGGTTGTTAATCCAGTGGTCAGTGCTAACTGACAGCAAAAGGATTTAGCAGAAGAAAACAATGTTTTAAATATTTGGCTTTCTTTGATTTTAATTAAAAAGTCATTGAATTATTTTTAAAATACTTCATTCAGCTCTTTTCTCTTTTCTGCCTCCCATAGTGAAGCATCCTTACCTGGGAAGCTGACACTCCTTAAAGGATGTATGCAATACACAGATCATTCTTTCCCGTGAGAGAATCCATGGGAAGAGGAGAAGGATGAAACACCTAGGAGATTCCTGTCATGGTGTCATCTGTGGAACTCAATGGTGGTTCTGCTCTCAGATCTCATAGAGTTCAGGAGAACTGCAAATGAATGGGACTCTCTGCAAAGGAGGTTGTGTGGCTTTGCACCAGCTCTGATAAAGCCTGACCCACTTGCTGGAGTTGCCAAGGATTTCGAAGGAGGTGAATGGCTTGGGTTTGTGTTTCCAACAGCCACCTCCCAGAAATTGCTCTAAATGGTGGTTGCACACTATGGAAATGGACCACTCAAAAGTGGCTTCATTTACTGCTCCCCAGATTCCCTGTGGGCTTGGTGTACATATTTTAGGGAAGAAATGGGGGAAAAAAACTATTCTTAAGTAAAAATGTTTAAAATGTCAGTACCAAAAAGTGTAACAGATGTAAAACCAACCAAAAAGGTTATTAGAACTGAAAAACAAAACCCATTTTGGGCCCTGGTTCAGATCCTGGGAAGATATTTTCTAAATTCCCTCTGTTCATTGACAAAGCTCTTCAAAATCTCATGATGCTCCACCCCATGATCCACCCAATTTTTTAAAATGCCCTTTTCATGTTCCCAATTTTCCAGGGAAACAAGGCATGTGTCTGCAATTGGACCCCTGAGGACTATTAATGGGGCTTCTAAAAATAAGCACAGGTGGGTTTCCCACCACATTAGACAGCAAAATGGCTCACAGAAGTTCTTCTGTACCACAGGTCACTGCAGAAGGAATCCACTTTAGTCCAATTCAGATTTTGGTTAGCAGATGTCTTTGGACAATTAGTCCCTTTTCAAGTTTCCCTGTCTTTGACTTTATGTTCATTTTAGCCTTCTGAAAGTCTCTTTGTTTCTCACTAATAAAGAGTGATGCAGAACCCATAATGAGAATTAAGAGCAACATGCACTAATAATTATGGACTAGAAGTAATTAAGAATATTTAATAAGTAACATATACATCAACAAATGCAGTTTCTAGTCTCTGAGATAAAGTTGTACCAATGATTGCATGAAATCATGACATTTCAAATAAATTACAGATAAATTAAACCAAGTTTAAATAAGTATCTACCATTTCCAACAACTGCCCAGCATGCACAATTGGTGTCCACAGTGAAAGTTGTGAAAATTCTACTCTCTTTGGCTAAATTGTGGATTTTACTCCCACCAGAAATATGTCACTGGGCAGGGATTTTTTTCCCCTCAGGAAAAATACATGTTTGGAGAGCGCATTGGATGCAGGGGCAAAATGACACTTTCCTGTGTAAATCTGAGAAGAGAGAGATCATATTTTTAGTACATAAAGAATTCTGCATCCTGCTTATTCTATCATCACTGTCTCACTTCGTAAATTTTCTGATGCCAGGAGGTCTGTGTCCTGAATTACCCTGCAGAAGTCGCGATTTGGCTCTCAGCTCCAGGTTCTAAAATCTACTTTTAGTTCTTCAGTTAAACCTTATTAATTAGAGAGAGGTCTGACAAAGACTCCAGCTAAGAATGTCCCTAAGGTGTCTCAGAATTCAAAACCAGCTCTCAGTGCTGGATTTCACAGCTAGCCAGAATCTCAGCAATGGGCTCAATCAAAATCTGGATTTGAACCTCTGAATGCTGAGATGATCAAAACCCACAGTTAATTTCACAGCTCAGACGCAGAGTGATCATTGTATTTGTTTCTGTGATACTCAACACAATTTCATCAAGCTTTTTCCCCGTTCCCAGGCAGCTACTTGTACACAGTGGGTTGACTGGACCCGAAGTAGCTGTACTATATCATTGTAAGATTCAAGATTTAAAAAAAGAATCCATGTTCTTGACCAAGAGTTTGGATTAACTGAAAATGAGAGAGGCTCCCAGCTAATCTAGTCCAGTTTTCAAGTGAGGCCTAGTGATAGGGCAACTTGGGAGCGTTTACTTCAGTGGGTATGTACAGTGAGAACGTATGTGCTCAATAATGCTGAGGCACTTGCTGACTTTAATATTGAGCCTGCGAGTATTAATTCTCAACTCCCAAGGAACATGGAAGCCAGTTGAACTACTCCACATGAGTGACATTAAACACATACTAAAGATTTTGCAGGATCAAGCTTTATGGTTTAAAAAAAGCATTTAATAAGTCTTCTGCTTTTAAAGAAAATCACCAGAATCAGAAAAATAAAATAAAAAACCCAATGGTATAAAGGAAGGAGAAAGTAGCATATTTGTCCCATGGCTGTTTTCTTGTTTCTTTTCTTCTGATGGGTATAACAAGACATTAGGTTGCAATCCATAACAATGAAGTATTTTCCATTCAAGGTGAGTGTAACTTCAATTTTGTCTTGCAGCACAAATTATTCACCTCTCAAGTTTTCCTTCTGACACTGAAATCTGTTGCACAAGCAAATGTGTCTAGCAGCCTTGAAGTGGAAACAGACAAATTATAAAGAACAGGCAGTGAGTGAGGCATTTAAGTGATTCGACGGCATCTTGCTAACAGATGGAATCTAAAACACCACACACTGGTACTTGCAACTTCAGTGCAGTTAGGGAAAAGAGAGCATCCATCAAGCCGTTCCTTCCTCGTTCTTTGAATGAAAGGCTGTTTACATCATGTCTGCAAATGATTACTCTCTACTGCTATTGTGCTACCTATTGGAAAAGGTGAAGAGGTTATGTTTTGATATCTCATGGAGATGTTGATTAAGGAAACAAGGAAGCTGGTTCTTAACACCGCAAACAAAAAAGAGAAGTAGGCATCATCACTCTCCCATCCCTAAATTGAGAAATGGGCCCTGCTTGGAGATTACTATAAAGAAAGAGAAGAAAGTTCCATAACACAAAGAGGATCTACACAGAGCCAAAGGTTCTGAGCACTTTCCTCTCGCATTGGATTAAATCCTGAGGTCCTTGTTCAGTTTATATGTAGTCTTTATCCTTGATCTGACCCTGTGAGGAGATGAGGGCCCTGAATGTCATTGAGGCCAAAGGGAGTTTGGGGGTTCAGCACTGCTCAGGATGTGCTTCAAACCTTGCAGTGGCTGCCTTACTAAAGGCAGTTCTCATTTGATTAACCCATTGACTTCCATGGGAGACACGTAGTATCTTCGAAGGTTTGGTCCTCTGAGGAAAGACAGGCAACAATTGGACTATAGAAAGTGGAACCTGGCCAAGTTTGAAAGTCTCAGATTGAACAATGTCCAGACATTTTGGGACTTATTTTGTACATTCAAAATAATCTACATACTGTCCAACCTTGTGTCTATTGTTTTGTTTAAATGTATTGTTTGTATATATTTCTGTTATGGTTAACTCCTTCTATGTATGCCATCATTCTTGGTGTAGAATTGTTCCTCTCTGAGGGTTAGTCTAGGTGTCTGAGCATGAATAGCAGTTTGGGAAATCATTCTGGCTACTTTGATTTACCATGCAGCAGTAACCAAAGCAGAAAACTATCTTACAGTTTAATCTGGACAGGCATTTTTACTTTGCTTCCTGTTATAAACTGTTGGGTAGACAGCTGACAGTTTTCTTTCTAGTGATGGCTGCTTTTCAGCTCCTCTAGGCTGTTAAAATTCAGCTTGTCCTGTAAAGTGTTTCCTGCCCAGCAGGTTGAATTTCGTTAAATAACAGTGTTCCTATGAAATGACACTTCTTTCTTGCAGGACAAATGAACTATTAGGGTTCCAGAACTGTATGTGGGTAAGGCCAAACTACACTACTAGGTGGGAATTCTTTCCTATTCTTCAGATGCAAACAGTAAATTTATCCCTAAGACAACTGGTAGGGCCTGAATGCAAAATTCCCAAAAGTAGTAAGGATCAGGCCCAATATCTTCTATTTCAGTTCTGTACACTCTCACTCACAGCACAAAGTACATTTCAATGTTGAAACTGTTTTGCCCCCATATACGGTGCCAAAGCAGAGAGCTTGACTCTGTATTATTTCTGTTCACTGCTTGGTTGTGCTATGTAACTAACCAGCATTGCAATGTTCCTATCTAATAAACAAAAGAAATTTCATTTTCATTGACTATTTGAGAGCAAAATCTACTTTTTGTCAGTATTTATGCTAGTAAATTGGAATCATTCAAAGATTCATGGAAAATGAACACCAGTCGAATAGGCATATGGTCAAACTGAAATTTGCTTTTGACTGGGAGGAAATACAGTTTTTTTATATCTTTACCCATTATTTGCTCATGTCAAATAAAATTCACACTATAAAGAAAGTTGTTCCCACCATTTTCTCATTGTTTAGGTGCCAATGCAATGGCAGTGATTACTATGTTTGTACATGATACAAGATTTCTAGGTAAGCATGAATTTGCATTTGTACAATGCCTTTCCTCCAGAAGGTCCCAAACAGTATGGGAACTTTTCACCTATATTAGAAATGCAGCCACCACTGGCATGGAACACAGCAGCTCTTTCACAGCACCCATCTTCACTATATAATGGTTTTGAATAGGAAGTGAAAAACAACACCCTATCCACTTGAAAATAAAGTGGAGTCTTATCGAGAATTAAATTATCCAGAGAGGAAAATGATCAGGGCATCAGATCAATGCATCAATACTCCTACTCTTACAAAATAACATGAGATTTTTAATAACCACCAGTGGTCAGCATCTGGATATCTCATCCCAAAGGTATATCTTTAAGTAATGTGGTTGAAGAATATTTTTCTAAACAGTTAATAGTGCCAGATTGTCTGCATGACAGAAATTGTTCTTCCTGCTTCTGATTTTATTATATCATGTGTGCATTTCATTATTTGATGTAACAGATTGCTCTAAACATTATGTAAAGAATGCAAACCTCAGAACAGCCTCTCTAGAACACCCACAGTATTTTGATCAGACATGATGTAGACATTGTATACAGAGCTAAACAGACATATTAAAAAAGAAACTGACTGCTTTTTACAATAAAACGCTAACCCTGGTTAGCCACAAACATTTCAAACAAGAGGGAATTGCATACAGACAGACAGTTTTCCATTAATACTGTACAATGCTATTTCTCTTATTGTTTCTGACCCAGTGTTCACAAATTTTCATTTGGCAATTGTCCTAAACATTGTTCTGTTTTTTATTCTAAACCTCACGTGCATGTTAACTTACAAGTAATATTGTAAGTTCTGCTGCATAGGACTTTGCTAGATTTTATTATGGTGGGTTAGATAATTCACACCACTGGTGCTGATGCTATGAATGATCAGCATAAAATGAACATGTGATTAACTTTAACAAGTCACAGACATTGACAGTAAAATGAAAACTGTAATTTGCATGTATAAATCTAGATAGTTAAAGCAGACCCTATAAAAACTAAAGCAGTTTGATAATTGTGTACTCCTTTTTTAACTTGTGTAAAATAAGTATTTAAAGACAGACAATATATAATAAATCAGAATATACTCATGCATAATATATGTGGATATAGGTATGTAGGTGGTGGAGCTTTAAAGTATTGTTACACAATCATAACCTAAACAATATAAATGGGGAAACACTTATATGCCAAACTGCCTCTTAACGCGTACATAAAATACTTCTACATCTGGAACTGGTATAATGTCTGAACTAAGTCTGGCATTTGGTAGTTTTGGATTCTTGACAACTTTTTCCTTTATAGCAAAGCTGGATTTTCAAACCCCTCAAAGTTACATTAAAATGGTCTTTTGGATTCTGAGGGCCCGGTCAACAACCATTTCAGAAAGATGTTCACTTCCCACAGCAAAGCACTAGGGAGGGAGGGTTATTGTGTCCTTGCCCTGGGAGAAGATTTTCCTTAAAAAGAAGGGTTAAGGGGTGCAATGGGTTAGTGAACCAACTTCTCATCTATAGGTAGCAGGGCCATACAGAGGGTTTTGGGGGGAGTAGGGCAAGATATGAAACTGAGGCCTTTCCAAAACATTATCACTCAGGGGAGTGTGCGTGCGTGTGCGTGTGCGTGTGTGTTGGAAAGTAAGCTCACCCAGCACTAACCACACAGCAGCAGCTCCTGTACCATATTGCTGGACCTTGTTCCCCACTCTGAGAGCTGCAAGCTGTCACATGGGGGCACACCACCACTCTAGTTTGTCCTGGCCACCCTTCCATCACTCAGAATGGTGGCAGGGCCAAACCTGAGCAGCTCTGTGAGATCATGCACCAGGGCACAATGCCACTCAGCTTAGGGGGGGGACCTCTCAAAATGAGGGAGCCAGGACAAACTGCCCCTCCCCCTCCATCAGGTGGTCCAGAAGGGGAAATAAATTCAAATTCAGGTTCACATACAGTCCCAGTGAAAATGGCTTTGTCCCAAAGTGTAATCTCTCTGGGGCACCATGTCTGACTGTGTAAAACACAGTGCCTATTTATGGTGCTATGAAAATAATAAATGAAATTAACCATAAGAATTAATTAACAGTAGTTTCAATCGAAGCATAGTGAGCTAGTCCATGAAGGATATGCCCTTCTCACCCTGTGGCAGCCCACAAAGGGAGTGGGACACAGGATCTGAACCTGCAGGCTGTGTCCTAGAGTTCCCATTCTCAGGGAGGGAAGTGAGCACTAGGGAGATGCATGCTGGGAGCTGAGGCCCACGTCTAACAGGCCACTAACCACAGAGTTTTATTCCAAGCACAGTGAATGGATACCAGGAGAGGTCTAAAACAGTGAGCAATATTCTGCTATTACTTCTCTCCCAGAGAGGTAGGCAGGCACTGGGAAGGGGCAGGTATGTCTGCGTCAGTACATGATGCCCTGATCATGTTCTCGGCAAGGTGAGCAGGCACCTAGGAAGGAGCATAATGTGTGGATATTGTAGCAAACCAGGATTGAACTCACTAAGGGAAGACAGAGGGGTTGCAGGTAAAGCAATGACCTGAGTAGGTGGTTCTCAGTTGTAGGACCCAGAACTGGACTAGCAGCTGAGATATACTAGCAGAGAAGTATGGATGAGGACTGGAATAGCAGGAGGGTTTTTCAGAATCAGGACCAAAATGAATTACTGGAAATATATATGTATGCATAGGAATACGATAATGGGGGATGCCCACTATAAACCTGCTGGGGATGGGTCTAGGCCTGCAATATCGGAGGACCACTGTAGGTGAGGACTGAGATGGGTTTGCAGCCATATACTGAGGAATTTTTTGGGTCATCTGTCCAATAGAACTAAATATGGTTCTATTAGTCTCTCACTTGGCAAGCATGAAATTGACTCAAAACTTAAAACCAAAAGGAAATAGATCTTAAGAAAAAGGAAAAGGAAATGTAAAGTCTCATTAATATTTTTACTGATCTCCATGCTTTCCAGTCATCACAGTTCTCAACAGGGAGTCTACAGTATTATAATTTGAATTGAGTTTATGTATTTCACTTAAATAAAACATTCTATGAGGAGTCCTGTACAAGAGTAAAAGGAATGTGTGCCAGTAGCTTACTGTCTCTGAGAGTCTAGAAAGGAACAAGCTGCTCTGAAAGCAAACCTAATCAACCAGAAAATTTAACAACATGCAATATAGGCTGTCCTAATTAATCCTGAATGGATGAGAGAAGTATGACCTTATTTTTCTCTGCTCACCTATCTGATCCGTCCACTCACTGCTTTTTCTGTCTCTCTACATGTTCGTGCCACAGTTAGGGCAAAAGCTTCCTACTCCTACACTACAGCTCCTGTGACTTGGAACAACCTTCTTGTAACTCTCTGCATCATTGACTCACAAACTCTTGCACAATCGCATCTGCAAACATCTCTTTTCTCTCCTGACTGTGCCTTTTGACTCAGCTCTCTCCCACTGTTACTGACCTTACAACAGTGCCGTCCTACCTACAGGCTGTGAGTCAAGAGACCTGAGTCCTAATTCCGAATCTGGCACAGACTTGCTTTTTGGCAAACACATTAACTTTTCTGTAACTTGGTTTCTGAATCTGCAAAATGGGGACGTTAATACTCACTCAGTTTTGTGTTCTTTAAGTTCCTGTGAGGAAAAGTGCTATCCACATGCCAGGTATTATTATTTCTTTATTTCAGTTTATCAAATGCATCCATTATTGACATAATTATGAAGGAATGATTTAGCGTACTCATTACACACTGTCTTTGCACAGCTGCTACCTACATATGCATTGAAGTGTTTTGGGAAACAGTTCATATGAGTGACTCTTTTTCACATGATAGCTCCAATATGGAGGTTGTCGACCACCACCTTCCATCTTTCACAGCTGCAAAGCAGTTGTAAAACTTCCACTTTCCTTTGGTTACCAGGCCATCTGGCAATATTTCCAACATAGCTGGCTCTGTTTCTTCCTCTTCTTGGTTTGCCTGCAATCTTGCCTAATACTATGAGTGCAAGAGTGGCTCTGTGATTGGTGAGCAATGTGTCCACAGAAAGATGTTATTCTCTTACCTAGGATCTCAGATATTGTACTTTTTTTTTAAAGTCACCCTTCTCATCATCTCACTATTCTTAATTTGAGTTATCCAGCTAATTTTTAACATTCTTCCCCAGCACCAAAACTCAAACACTCTGAGTCATCTCTCAGTGTCCTTTTTAAGTGTCCAGCTCACACATTCATAGAAGAGGGCTGACCATATGTAGCACTTCAGCAATCTAGAGTAGTTGTGTAATTTTTACTATATGAATGATGTAACCCAAATTAAACCTGACTTACATTATACAGTAATGAGAGTAACTTACTGATTGGTGAATATCTTTGCCATTAGCTTATTAAAATGATTTGTTACCAGCCCTTAGGGCCAGATTTTCAATGTTGTGTTCTCACACATATTTGCACAAATATCAACTACCCAATTGCATGTGCAAAATATATATTAGATTGGTTACATGGCCAGATTTATTCTTATATTTCTGTGCACCCATTTTCATGTATTCATCACATATTCAGCTAGTTTTGAAAAATTGCCTCCTATAGAAGATCTGGTTAAAAAACATGAAACCCAACCCCAACTCCTTCCCTAAATTCATTTTAACCCCAGAAAAAATCTGTAGTGAGGCTTGAGCAGTTGGGAGTGACAGTCTCCTTCCATTTTCTAAATATTCTGGTTGTGGCGTTGAATACAATACATCTTCTTTTTACACATAAAGTAAGGAAATATGACACTTTTAACAATCTTCCTTTATAATAGCTCCCAGGGTTTGGAGGAAATGGATTCACTGATGTTGTTAACCATATTGAACAGCTCATTGATGTAAAGAAATATATTTTTTCTTCCTGACATGGCAAGGGTAACTGAACAGAAAGACTCTTCTTCTCTGGCACTTAACCATCTGTTTTTCTACCAGTCATGCAACAAATATATTTAATACTCTTTTGAAAGGAATTCAGCTGCATAGTATAACAAGATAACCTATCATTTAAGCAATATTATGGTTCCATTCCCAGCTCTGCCAATAACTTACTGTGTGACCCTACCATTGGAAATGCATTTAAGCATTCTAAAATGGATATACTAATACATACATACCTACTTTACAGAGGTGTCATGCTAAAGCTTGCTATGGTGCTTTGAGATCTATGGAGGAAAGGTGTTCTAGAAGGGCAATACGTGATATATTTAACTGATACAATATAAATTACATATACATGAGAAAAGCAGCAGAACTTTGAGAATGCAAAATGTTAAAACTCATCAGTTACACCTGATTTTGTCTTAAAAGCATTTTGTGTGAATGTGTGTGTGTTTGGATTAATGCTCATCCAGATTTGAAATTTTACCCAAATCTGAATGTTTTCCAAAGTTCATCTTAGCTCTGTGAATGCACATATATCCACTGAGTCATGATTTTAGTGGTTCCATAATTAAGATTGCTTTTACAGTTGTACTTAAAGCAGAAACTAAAAATCTTCTAATTGCAAATGAAAAACAAAAATCAGTACCGGGGAAATGCTTCAGCTTCCTGAACATTATTTTGTAAGGCTTTCATCCTGCAAACACTCATATGCATGATTAAGTTTATGAACCTGAGTAGTTTCATTGGTTTTAAAAGGAACAACTAAACAATGTAAAGTTATATATTTCCTTAGGTGTTTAAAGGATCTGGGCCTAAGTGTGCTGAATATTGTTAAAGTTATGTGCTTTTGAAAATCATCTCTCTTTGAAATTCACTAGTTACTGTCTAACTTTATATATATATATATATATATATATATATATATATATATATATAATGTTTATATATATATTTAAAGCAGTGGTTCCCAGCGTTTTTGGCTCGAGGGCCCCAGATATCATTTTTACAACCCAGAATGGCCACTGATCTCTGCCATCAGCCCCAGTCCCACCCTCCCCACTGCAGCCAGATGGAAGGAATTCAGCAAGGAGGTTGACTCTCACTTGAGCTGGGCTAGCCAGGCTAACAGAATGGAGTAACTGGATTGTACTAAAGGGAGCCAACTGCTGAAGTGAAGACAAGCCCTTAAACCCTCCTAGACTATACTAGCAGAGCTTTGTTAACATAGCTACGCTGGCATAATCTCATAGTGGAGACACAGCCTACATTGATGGAAGGGATTTTCTGTCAGTGTAGGAACACCACTTCTCTGAATGATGATAACAGTATCGACAGAGGCATTCTTCCATTGTCATAGCTGCATTTACATGCAAGGTTTGATCAGCATAGCTATGCCGGGCAGCCATGTGGATTTTCCATACCTCTGACCAACGTTGCTATGTCAACCTAACTTTGAAGTGTAGAGCAGGCCTCAGGATTTTCTAATTCTAAACTCTTTAAGAATAAACAACAAACAAGACAAGGGTCTCAACTCAGATACATTATTCATTGCAAGCTAACTGCCTAAAGCTAGTATTTATCAAAGTCAACTTCTGTTTCATTCTCCTGATGATTTTTTCCCAAATCTAATGAAGAGGAAAAAAAGGATTTGTTTGTTTTACAGAGAAAAAATGTTTTTCCTAAACTAGTCTGATGTTTTTTGGTTTTTTTCCTTGTTTTTTTTCCAAAATGGCACCCCAGTCTCTTGCTTAGTAATGGGGATATGGTTTGCACATTATGCTGCTGATAGGCTTCTCCAGTGTCTGTAATGTCCCTAAAGAGAGACTCAGCAAATCAGAGTCACAGACCTTAACTTCAGCATGAAGTATAGTACTCAGTGTTGGTGTTAACAAGAGCTCTGTTATAATAAGCACATTCCTCACATACAAAAGTTGAGTCTGGAGACACTGTTTTAGAATGTTTTAGTTCAGCAGATGTTTCTAGTCAATATCAGAAGTGTCTCAGTTCTTTGAATGATCAGGGAATTAAATGGCTTCCTTGAAATCTGCAAAATGGATGTTTAAAATAACACAGCAATATTTCATGTATAATGTACCTTTTAGTGTCAGCTTAGGCACGTGAAGGAATCTTATATTCGTGTGGAGGTTTCCTTCTGAAACCAGTGATTGCAGATTGTTAGAAAGAGGATTGTTCTTGATCTTTTTCTGATGAAACAAACAAAGGTTCTAAAGGTCTATGTTTAACCATTGTACTATTTACATTTTACTTAATGTCTGTATTTTATATAACTAGTAGAAAGGAAATAGAGAAATGGATAATTTTTGCCCTTTGAGGAACACTGGTGATGCAGAGACAAAATCCTATTATTCAAAAGGAAGAGTGAGCATTTTGTTGCACAGAACAGTTAATGTCTATTAAGTTAAATGTTTCAGGGGTGATTGCAAAGGTGCCTGGTTATCTTCCATGCACATACTGTTTGCTGCAAGCATTGAGTCAGCAATTAATACAGAATTGCAGACGTCTCTTCTTATAGACCAGAATTATGCATCTTTGAACATTTTCAAACTTGCTTGTCTTTCCCTTTGTTAAGTAGTAAAGTGGTGTGCAGAAAAGCTGGCTAAGTGGCCATATGTTGTTCTAACTTCTTATTCTACTTGCTTTAGATTCCTGGGAGGCCATAATATAGACAAGAATTGACTTACTGTGCCAATGACTTTTTCAAGAGTAGTGAAAAAACGTTGTTACATATTTTTGCAGCATCAGTAACCCCATGGAATTCAAAAGCACTTTACATAATACACATAGAGTAATACAATTTCATCAAACACTGATGTCCCACCACTCTGTATGAATGTACATAAACACTCCACAACAGTTTAGGACAGGAAGTGAACAGGAAAACCAGATCCATTTAGAATTTCAGAAGAAATGTTAAATGGACAGACTCTGATTACATATTCTGGAATTTGGCCAGGAAGCTGTGTTTAACACCCCTGCTCTTCCGAAAAGTGCTATGTTATATTTCATGACCAGAAGTGATCAGGAATTCAATTTTATGTCTCATCCAAAAGGGAAGTACTTCCAACAACACCGAGTTACCTCAAACTCTATTGGAAAATGGGTTTGATACTTACTCAGAGTGATCCATTTCAATCAGCTGAGAGTCTGGCCCTATTGATTTAAATGAGTTACTCCTGGTTTGCATTAGTAAAAGTGTGAGCAGAATTAGACCCCAGGTTTGCTTGCTTGCTTCTTTGGGAGGAGAGGCAATTCATTCATGAGATCCTTGCTCATTTGTTAGGTATTTCCAGAGTAGAGTAAAAGTTGTACCAAAAGATGGAAATCACATGTGGTTGGAGCTCAGAGACCAAAAGCTATTTAATTAACAAGCATATAAAGTTTACTGTAATTTGAACCATGAGCACAAGAAGACCTGGTGCTCTATTCACCAGGTTATGTAGCCTCTTTGAAATTTCCTTAAGGACTTTCTGGCTGTATTTGTTCAAGCTATTCTGTGTGACATGGATTTTTATCATGTCTAATGGGAACTACAGTGCCAATGCAAACACACAACACTACACATTTGTTTCTGGGGAAATTTAAAAAGACTCAGTTTACATTATCTATAAATTACCTAGAAAACCATCACATATTGTAAAAGAAAAAAAAAAGCAGCAAGAAAGGCATAAACACCTTATTATTATACTCTTACTAAAGTAACTAATTTATCTTTAAGGTTTAAATGGAAGTGGAGAATTACTGTGGGTAATCCTATGTTGTTTCAAACATGTGTTTTGAACACTTGTAATCTTTTGAATGTAAAACATAATGCCAGGGATTTGAGTTTAAGGGAATTAATCCCAGAAAGATTCAGTGGCACTTGGGTCCCTAACTACGTCTTCTAAAAATTTTCAGTATTGTAGCTGTGTTGGTCCCAGGATACAAGAGAGAGATGAGGTAGGTGGGTTAATAGGTTTTAGTGGACAAACTTCTGTTGGTGGAAGGGACAAGCTTTCAAGCTTCACAGAGCTCTTCTTCAGGTCTGGAGAAGGTGACCAGAGTTTCTGAGCTAAATGCAAGGTGAGACAGATTGTTAAGCATAAGGGGCTCATGCACATTGCAGGACACCACTTACAATGAAGTGGACAGTTAAGGCAGTAGGGTGTGTTACAAACTGTTGTAATGAGCCATAAAACCAGTGTCTCTGTTAAGTCAAAGATACTGGGCAGACTTCCTTTGAATGATTATCACTGCTATCTTAAGTGAACTCACACAGAAAAATGATAAAAAAAATCACCGGCGGGTGAATACTTTTCACAAAGCGATGACTCCATATCTGACCTTTCAGTCTTTGTCCTCAAAGGAAACCTGTACATCAATGTCAAAAGGCAAGCCTAGGAACTTCAATTCATAACTCTGCTAGGCACTAAAGGCAGGTTTATGCCTAAAACACTGTAGCGCTTCAGTGAAAATGCTTCTATGTGATGGGCGGAGCTCTCCATCTCCATGAGAGACGTTAGCTGTGTCTAGATCTTACTTGCTGCACAAAACACCTTGAATAGCTCCATTCCAGATTCACATAATTGTAAATGAGATCCCATTTATGTGACAAAATGAGAGTGCTCATTTTTACATGACATATCTGAGGAAATGTACCAGATTGAGGTGTCAATAAAGGAGGTTTGGGAACAAATAGATAAATTAAACAGAAATAAGCCACCAGGACCAGGTGGTATTCACTGAGGAGTTCTGAAGGAAGTCAGATAAGAAATTGCAGAACTACTAACTATGGTATGTAACCTATCATTTAAATCACCTTCTGTACTAGATGCCTGGAGGATAGCTAATGTTACACTTATTTTTTTAAAAAGGCTCCAGCGGCAATCCTGGCAATTACAAGCCAGTAAGCCTAACTTCAGTACAAATGTAATTGATTGAAACCATAGTAAAAAGCAGAATTATCAGACACATAGATGAATATAATTTGTTGGGGAAGAGTCAATATGCTTTTGTAAAAGAAAATCATGGTTCACCAATCTATTAGAATTCTTTGAGGGAGTCAACAAACATGTGGACAAGGATGATCCAGTGAATATAGTACTTGCACTTTCAGAGAGCCTTTTTACAAGGTCCTACACTAAAAGCTCTTAAGCAAAATTAAGCAGTCATAAGAAGGAAGGATAAGAAGGAAGGTATTCTCATGGATCAGTAATTAGTTTAAAGACAGTAAAAAATAGGAAAGAAATAAATGGTCAGTTTTCAGAATGGAGAGAGGTAAATTTCAATGTCCCCAGGGATCTGTACTAGGACCAGTGCTGTTCAACATATTCATAAATGATCTTGAAAATGAGGTAAACAGTGAGGTGGCAAAATTTACAGACAACACAAAATTACTCAAAATAGTTAAGGCCAAGGAACACTGCAAAGAGATCTCACAAAACTGGATGATTGGGCAACAAAATGGCAGATGAAAATCAATGTTGATAAATGCTAAGTAATGTACATTTTAAACCATAGTCCCAGCTATACATTCAAAATTAGCTGTTACAACTCAAGAAAGAAATTTTGGAGTGACTATGGATAGTTCTCTGAAAACATCTACTTAGTGTGCAATGGCAGTCTGTAACCCAGCGGCCGCTCTGCGCCGGTTGCTGTGGCCCTTCCTGGGGCCCAGCCTCAGCAGAAGGCCACTGCACCTTCCGGAAAGCGGGGGGAATTAGTCAAACCAATAGTCCATTTGCCCCGGCCCGTGGCAGGGCGGGCAAGCAAGGAGTCTATTTGCCCTGGCCCATGGCAGGGCGGGCAAGCAAGGAGGGACTCACTCCAACAGCTTGGGGTGAATGGGGATTCACCGGGTTTTCAGGGAAGGGGGAGTGGGACGCAGGCCCACCCGACTCCACTGTGTCCCAGCCCAGGGCCCTAACAGTGGCAGAGGCGTTGCCACTGTGCCGGCTGGGTCCCACTGCAACACGCCGACTGTGGCGAGCCTCTAGCTGCAGCCACAACTATGGCTGTCCCTGGGCCACTTCCTCCCCTCCAGTCCCAGGTACCTCCTTCGTCAGGGTCTTCGGGGTCAGCTGGGTACACCGCTCAGGGCAGACTTAGCAGGCCCTCTTCATTGACGGGCGGCAGGGCAGGGATCTCCTCAGCGAGGGGCAGCTCCTCTAGGTCACAAGATGCCGGGGGTGCTTCGGCTTCAGGCGGCTCGTCCAAATCGGGCCCCGCCTCCAGGGGTCCTGCGGCCGGCAGCTCATCTAAGTCAGGACCGGCTTTGGGGGGTTGTCTCCCACCCCAGAGTGTCCGGGGGCTCAGCCCATTCCCTGGGGTCTGGGGGCCCTACCCAGTCCTTGGGTCCTGGGTGGTGGGGCCACTCCCAGCTCTCTGGCTCAGGGAAGGCCCTACGCTGGGCTTCGGCCCAGCTGGGCTCGGGCCAGCGCTGCAGCCGGCAGGAAGGCACGTCTGCACCCGCTGGCAGCCAGTCCCTCACTGAGCGGCGGGCCCTACCTTTTATCCTCTCCTCCCCCACAGGAGCCCCTCCCTCCTTGGAGGGGATTGGCCAGCCGGTTGGACCTATCCCAGTCTGACCCCTGGGTTGCCGGGCAGACTGGGCTCTTACCTCTTTGCTGACCTGTGTTTGAGGCGGCAGCCCTTCCTGGGGCCCAGCCTCAGCAGAAGGCCACTGCACCTTCCTGTACACCCCCTCCCCTTAAGTCCAGTCCCCGGTCTCCGGGGCTGGCCAGTTCTGGCAGTTCCATTCGGGATAGAGCATCTGCATTTGCGTGGTTGAGCCCTGCCCGGTGCCTGATGATAAAGGTGAAGGGTTGCAGGGCGAGGTACCACCGCATTATCCGGGCGTTCTTATCTTTCATTTGCTGGAGCCACCACAGGGGTGTGTGGTCCGTGATCACCGAAAAGGGGCTGCCCAACAAATAATAGCGTAAGGCTTCCAGTGCCCACTTTATGGCAAGAGCCTCTTTTTCCACCATTGCATATCGTTCTTCCCGGGGAAATAATCGGCAGCTCAGGTAGAGGATGGGATGCTCCTTCCTGTCGAATACCTGGGCCAGTACGGCCCCAGTCCAATGGCCAAGGCATCTGTCTGGATGCTAAATGGGCGGGTAAAGTCCGGGCTGTGGAGTATGGGCTCCTGACACAGGGCCGTTTTGAGCGTCATAAAGGCCCGGTCCTGCTCTGGCGTCCAGCCAATGCGGAGGGGCGGGTCCTTCCATAGTGTATCTGTGAGAGGGGCGGCGAGGCTGGCAAAATTCGGTACGAATTGCCGGTAATACCCAGCCAGCCCTAGGAATTGCTGTACTTGTCTTTTGGTGGCCAGCCGACGGTAGTCTCACAAGGCTTGGACCTTGCTAATTAGGGGTCTCAGGGTACCCTGTCCCAGGGTATAGCCCAGGTAAGTAGTCTCTTGCCACCCAATGCGACACTTCCGGGGGTTCGCGGTCAAGCCCGCATCTCGTAGAGTCCAGAGTACCACTGCCACCTGGTCAAGATGGTCACCCCAATCGCGACTATAGATGACTACATCATTCAGGTAGGCCGCTGCGTAATTTAGGTGGGGCGCCAAGAGTCTGTCCATAAGCCTCTGGAAAGTTGCAGGGGCCCAGTGTAGCCCAAAAGGCATCCGGACAAAATGGTACAGGCTGCTAGGTGTTGCAAAGGCTGTCTTCTCACGAGAGTGAGCTTCCAGGGGAATCTGCCAATACCCTTTCGTAAGGTCAAGTGTAGAAAAATACCGGGCCTCTCCAAGGCAGTCCAGTAGCTCGTCGATGCGGGGCATGGGGTACACATCGAATTTGGATATCTCATTGACCCGCCAGAAGTCAATGCAAAAGCGGCGAGTTCCGTCCGGCTTGGGTACCAGTACTACCGGGCTCCGCCATTTGCTGTTTGAGGATTCAATAACCCCGAGGCGTAGCATGGCCTGGACCTCCTCCTCCACTGCCGCCTGTAGGTGTCGGGGCGGGGAGCGGGCGCCCGTCCGCACGACCTCTCCAGGCCTGGTCTCGATCATGTGGTACACCTGGTCGGTCTTCCCTGGTGTTGTGGTGAAGGTGGTGGGGAAGGCTTCGAGCAGGTGCCAGGTCTGCCGCAGCTGGGGTCCGGTCAGGGTATCTCTGAGCTGGGGTTCTCCTGGCTCCTCCTGTTCAGGAAGCAGGGGCCCCAGTTCAGGGTCCGGGGGGTCTGGATTAATTAGCATCCCCTCTCGCTCCCACCAAGGCTTCAATAGGTTGATATGATATACCTGTTTCTTCTTTCGGTGGTCGGGTTGGCGAATCTTGTAGTTCACCAGGCCCACGGACCGGAGGACTTCGTATGGCCCCTGCCATCTGGTGAGCAATTTGGATTCCGTGGAGGGCAATAGCACCAGGACCCGGTCCCCAGGCTCAAAGGACTGGGCTCGTGCCCCCCCGGTTGTAGGACTGGGCCTGTGTCTGTTGAGCCGCCTGAAGGTTCTCCTGGGCCAATGCCCACGCTTGACGAAGCTTCTCCTGCAGGGTGAGGACGTACTGGAGCATCCCCTGGGAGGGTGAGGGGCCTTGCTCCCAGTGCTCCTTCATCAGGTCAAGGATCACCCGAGGCTGACGGCTATACAATAGCTCGAACGGGGAGAACTGCGTGGAGGCCTGCGGCACTTCTCGAATGGCGAGGAGCAAAGGGGGGAGTAACTGGTCCCACTGCCCCAGGTCTTCTGCTGAGAACTTTTGGAGCATGTGCTTCAGCGTTCGGTTGAATTGCTCAACTAGGCTATCGGTTTGGGGGTGGTACACGGAGGCCTGGAGCTTTCGGATCCCGAGGATGGCACACACCTCTCGAAGCAACCGGGAGGTGAAGTTGGTCCCCTGGTCTGTTAGTAGCTCACGGGGGAGTCCCACCCGAGCGAAGACCTTCACAAGCTCGCTGGCCACTGTCCGGGCGGTGGCATTCCTCAAGGGGATGGCCTCCGGAAAGCGCGTCGCGTAGTCGACCAGGACCAAGATGTAGCGAAATCCGGCCAGGTTCCTCTCCTAGGGTTCTACCAGGTCCATGGCCACTCACTCGAAAGGCGTTCCGACGATGGGGATAGGGATGAGGGGGGCCCGGGGAACTCCCGTCGGGGCCGCTTGTTGGCAATCGGGGCAGGACGCGCAATAGTCCCGGACCTCCCTATGCACACCTGGCCAGTAAAATCATGAGAGGACTCGGGCGAGGGTCTTGTCCACACCAAGATGCCCGGCTGTTGGGACATCATGGGCCAGTCACAACACAGCCTTACGGTGAGGTCAGGGTACCACTATTTGTGCGTGGGGCTGCTGGGTTTGTGGGTCCCTCTCCAGGCGGTACAGCTGGTCTCGGAGGCGCTCAAACTGAGGGCATTGGGTGACCCGTTGGGTCTCGGTGGGGACCCTGTCTATGGTGGCCAACTGTTTGTACGCCTGGCTGAGGTTCAGGTCCTCACGCTGTTCTCGGAAAAAGTCTGCCATAGGGTCATCCGAGGGTGGCGCGTCCCTGTCCGTTGGGCCTGCCTCCCGCCGGGGTTCCTCCATCTCGGAGGATGGCTCAGGATTGTGGGGCGGCGGGTCCTCACTGTCTGTTGCGTCTGGGTCTCCTGGGGTCCCCTCCTCTGGGTCTCCAGCACCGGGGTCTCCCGTGCTAGCCGCCTGCTGGAGGACCCCCACAAGTTCAGGCCAATCTCATCCCAGGATCACTGGGTAGGGTAGGCGGGATGCTAGCCCTACCGACAGGACCCGGGTCACTGGCCCTATGGTCAGGGTAAAAACGCAGGTCCCCGTGGATGCAGCGCAGTCCTACCTTGCCCAGGGGTTACCCCTCTTCAGGGACCAGGCCTCGGAAAATGAGGGTCTGGCCACACCTGGAGTCAATAAGGGCCTCAACTTGCCTCCCGGCCAGGCCTTCATTGATCGTAGTCTTCGGACCGGGGGGCCCCTGGGCTCAACCCTCCCCAGCGTACACCATGCCGTACGTGCAGCTCTGTGTCAGACACTGCCGGTGCAAATGTCCCTGCTGACCGCAGGCGAAGCACGGGCCCGGGTCCCCAGCTCCGGGGGCTGGTCGATTCGGGGGTTGGCTCCGGCCAAGCTCCGTGTTCTAGGGAGGTCGGGGGGTAAACCCGGGTAGAGGTTTTGCTGCCCCCGCAAGTCCGGTTCGGGCAGGGGGTGCCGTTGTAGGCCCGACTGGCTTCTCAGCAGCCAGGAAGTCAGGTGAACCGTTCCTGCCAAGGTGGTGGGACAATGCCTGATCACCCAGGTCCTCCCCTGCGCAGGCAGAATGTGCAGGAACTGTTCTAGGATGACCTGCTCTGCCACGGCAGATGCCGTGTTTTGTTCTGGTTGGAGCCAGCACCAGCCGGCATCTCGGAGCTCCTTGGTGATGGCCCGGGGTCGGGCTCCGGGAGGAAAAGTCTTGTCTCGAAACTGTCATCTATAGGTTTCAGGACTGATGTCCAGTGCGTCCAATATCGCGGCCTTTACCGCTGTGTAGTCCTGGGCTTTCTCAACCTCCAGGGCCCGATAGGCTGCCTGGGAGGCCCCCGTCAAGTAGGGGACGAGGCGCGTCGCCCAGTGAGCCGGGTCCCACCCAGCCATGGTGGCCACCCGCTCGAATGTGACCAGAAAGGCCTCCGGGTCATCGCGGGTCCCATCTTGGTGAGGCAGGGCTGGAGCCCGGGGATGGGCGATGCTCAACCTGCAGTTTCCTCCAATCTGGAGGTGGCCATCCCCAGGGGGCTGCCTAGTCGCTGCAGGAGCTGGCGCTGCAGCTCTTGTTGCTGCGCCCCCAGGTCCCGTATCAGCGGTTGCTGCTGGGCACCCAGCGTCTGGAGAAGTTGTTGTTGCTGCTGCAGCTGGGCCATCTGCTGCTGCTGTTGGACTTCGGCCCACCATTTCATCAGCTTATCCATCTCCATACTCGCTTTATCAACGTTTACCCTCTACGGGAGCATCTGGTTGGGCAGCCCCCCTCAACGTCGGGGGGGAGGGGGGATTGCCCGCATTCTCCACCACGTGTAACCTGGCGGCCGCTCTGCGTCGGTCGCTGCCGTCCTTCCTGGTGCCCAGCCTCAGCGGAAGGCCACTGCACCTCCCGGAAAGTGGGGGGAATTAGTCAAACCAATAGTCCATTTGCCCTGGCCTGTGGCAGGGCGGGCCAGCAAGCAGCCTATCTGCCCCGGCCCGTGGCAGGGCGGGCGAACAAGGAGGGACTCACTCCAACAGCTTGGGGTTAATGGGGATTCGCCGGGTTTTCAGGGAAGAGGGAGTGGGAGGGGGACGCAGGCCCACCTGACTCCACTGCGTCCCAGCCCAGGGCCCTAACAGTGGCAGAGGCGTTGCCACTGTGCCGGCTGGGTCCCACCGCAACATGCCGACTGTGGCGAGCCTCTAGCCGCAGCCACAACTATGGCGGCCCCTGGGCCACTTCCTCCCCTCCAGTCCCAGGTACCTCCTTCGTCAGGGTCTTCGGGGTCAGCTGGGTACACCGCTCAGGGCAGACTTAGCAGGCCCTCTTCGTTGATGGGTGGCAGGGCAGGGAGCTCCTCGGCGAGGGGCAGCTCCTCTAGGTCACAAGATGCCAGGGTGCTTCACCTTCAGGCAGCTCGTCCAAGTTGGGCCCCGCCTTCGGGGGTCCTGTGGCCGGCAGCTCGTCTAGGTCAGGACCGGCTTCGGGGGGTTGTCTCCCACCCCAGAGTGTCCGGGGGCTTAGCCCATTCCCTGGGGTCTGGGGGCCCTACCCAGTCCTTGGGTCCTGGGTGGTGGGGCCGCTCCCAGCTCTCTGGCTCAGGGAGGGCCCTATTCTGGAAGCCGGTCCCTCACTGAGCAGCAGGCCCTGCCTTTTATCCTCTCCTCCCCGGCCTTACCTCTTTGCTGGCCTGTGTTTGGGGCGGCAGCCCTTCCTGGGGCCCAGCCTCAGTGGAAGGCCACTGCACCTTCCTACACAGTCAAAAAAATTAACAGAATGTTTGAACCATTAGAATAGGATAAATAATGAGACAGTACATTTCATAATGTCATTATATAAATTGATGGTATACTAGCACCTTGAATTCTGTGTTCAGAGAAGAACAAAAGTTATGATGGGTATAGAACAGCTTCCATATGAGGAGAAAGTAAAAAGTCTAGGACTTTTCGGCTTGGAAAGTCTAAGAGGGAATATGATAGAGGTATGTAAAATCATGCATGGTGTGGAGAAAATGAATAATGAAGTGTTATTTACCCCTTCACAAAACACAAGAACCAGGGATCAGCCAATGAAAATAATGGGAAGAAGGTTTAATATAAGCAAAATAAAGTACTCCTTCAAACAGTGTACAGTCAGTCTGTGGAACTCATTGCCAGAGGAAGGGCAAAATTATAAGTGTATTTAAAAAAGAACTAGATGAGTTCATGGAGGATAGGTCCACCAATGGCTATTAGCAAAGATGCTCAGGGATGCAACTCCATGCTTTGTTGTCCCTAAGCCTCTGATTTCCAGATGCTGGGATTGGATGACAGGGGATAGATCATTTGATAATTGCCCTATCCTGTTCATTTCCTTTAAAGCATCTGGCATTGGCCACTGTCAAAAGACAGGATACTAGGCTATATGGAACATTGGTCTAACCCGCTATGGCAATTCTTATGCTCTTATATTCATTAGAACTAGTGAACTGCTGTGCAAGTTTCTCCCACATAGCTCTGGCAATGCACCTCCATTTTGAGTATGATGTTTATACCATTTCAGTCCAGTTGGTGGGAGGTTGCCATTCAACCTTGCTAAGGCATCATAATTCTGTGATGTAACATTACAGCAATGACAGACTCATTTTTCTCTGATACCTAAGTAAATTTTGAACATACCACATGCTCCTAAAGGCGAAAGGCCAATGCACTATCCCAATGCACTACCTAGCCCTAGCATTCAGCATTTCAGTGGTATACAAAAATGGGCAATTGATCTCTTCAGGGCTTTTGTTAAGAGGCTACATTCCATGTTTTTCAACTGGATTTCTGTAGAACTTATTATTTCAGATACATATGATTTAGTTTCAAGAGTAAAAGGTTTTTGATTTAAAAAATGTTAGCAAGATCGTTGTCATGTTAGAATGGATCAGGATAGATTTTGGATGTCATTCCTTTTAAGCACTGCTTGCAGAGATCATGCAATATTAAAGAATAAAAATATGACTCTTCTAAACCCTTAGGTACTACAACCATTCATTCAATTGTCCAGGTGTAAAATATGAGGGATTTGATGGCTCAAGGGACTGGTAATAGCATATGGAATCTTTCACCTCTAGTTTGCTGGTGTGAATCCAGCCTAAATCAGTAGTCAGCAATTCTGAGTTGTTACTATCTAATGCGTCTTCTGTGGCTTGTGGGATATGTTTTGGTGGTTTCAGTCCAGTTGCCAGGTGTTTACATCACAAAATCTGCCACCACATCCATCACCTGTCTTGACCATCTCAGCAAAGTGACTGAGCTGTAAACGTGCAAGTAAACTGGACTTTCTCTTTATCTTTAGTGGTCCTCGGTTTGAGGCACACTGGAGAAACAGTGTGACAAAACTCACATGGTGGCTAGCTGTCCCTATCCTCTGGGTCACAGAAAAAAGTGAAGTCTAATTTCTAAGGCTTTCAAACCACCCTCTTTGACAAGCACTAAATTCACTAATAAATAAATCAACAAACTGGTTTATGAATAAATTTAGGCTGGGAATGAGATGAAGGTTTCTAATATCAAAGTAGTGAGGTTCTGAAACAACCTCCCAATAGGAGGAGAGGGGGCAAAAAACCTAACTGGTTTTAAAATGGAGCTTTATATGTTTCTGAATGGGATTATATGACAGAAATGCTTGTCATAGTAGGAGACTGAACTTGATGATCCAAGAAGTTCCTTCCAGTGTGTGCCCTAGGTTTCTATGATTCTGTTTTCTGTGTCCTCTACCTTTTATATATGAGTAAACTTATTACCTTTCAGCAAGGGAAGAGAGCTGGGGAGCATTTCAAGATGGAAGGCTCTACAGAAAGGAAGACAAACTGCTCTCTTTTGCGGTAAAACATACAGATAATTTGCCTCAGTTACTGATGACCAAGAAGAACAGCATTTGACTGAGGGAAGACGAAGTAGCAAAGTTTAATCCTAAAACAATAACCAGGAGGCAATATATGATCAATTTACTGACACCAGGCTAAACCAAATCTAAACTCATTTTCTTTAGACCAATGCAAATACTTCCAGTCTTCTCAGGAATTATTGAAGGGTTCTCTTAAACATTTTCTTTTATTTTATATATAATTTTTCTAAGTCATCAGGCAAGCACCTTGCCCTTGAGTAGTGCTGCCATCCAGCTGGGATTGTGCCATCCTTGCTGCTTTGATATCACATAAGTTTCTGTGAAGCAGGTGGTCTTTTTGGCTGTTTATAGTGCAGCCCAGGGAGGACTGTCAGATGTAACAGCTCTTCTTTATCTGCATGGAATCTGGATAAATCACAATGGACCAGATAGAAATATAGGCATGTATCCTGTCCCACCTCTTAGCAGCAGCTCGTAAAATTCCACAAACATACCCCACTCACCAAAAGAGAGAAAAAAAGTTTGATAGGTCGGTTTCTCAACTGCTAGAGGATAATCACTTTGTTTATACATAACTCTAAATATGGGCATTAGGAAAAGAAAACAAAACCAGCAAACAGCTTAAATGATCACAGCTGCTCTGTATGTCTATATTACAATTATATTCCAGATTTCAGTAGGTAAACACTAGGAAAATGGAAATTATCCACTAATCCACCATGCCAGCTCCAAGTAAACTTCTTTTTATTTTTTTCTGTTAGGATCTGATAAACCCCTGTCACCACAATTTTACACCAGTGTCTTTTTTTTTTTTTTTTTGAGCCCAATGCTTACAAGAACTTGCCACTCTTTTCTGAGGTTCCTGACTCTCAAAGTTCTGTATTTGTAATAATCCTCATCATCCAAAGGGTTAAATATGGACAGAGGAACTTTTTGACTTTTTAAATCACACTGAGAATACCTGAGATTGGTAAAAAAAAAATTATGACTAAGAACAGCTAACCATTACATGCTGAACATCCGAAACATCCAGAGTTTATTGGATGGAACATGGATCAAGTGGATCAAATGATCAAAAAATAGCAATTTTTTTTAATAGCAGTGGGCCAAATTTTCAAAACAGTTCTCTTGCCATTTAGGCAACAAAAATAAGTGCTTACATAAAAAAAAATCTCAGCAGCCTGGGTATGGGAACTTTTTGGAAAATCCAGCCCTTATTTAGGCACTAACGGAATTGAGATCTTCTTAAAAAATGTATCTGGTTATATAAATTTACCCAAAATCTACCCTGCCTTAACTCTGCCCCTTCCTTAACTTGTATCTCTGTCTCCCTCTCATTTAATCTCACTTAATGTTTCCAAGAAAATAACTTGTGCAGAGGGCAGTTCTATTTATCTGTGATAAAAATAGTCATAACTATAATCCTATGTCAATATTAACTCTTACATTACCCCTGTGAGGAAAAGGAAGAATGGGCCTATGCTTAGGACACTAGCTTTAGACTCCGGAGACCAAGATTCCGGTGCAGCTTCTATCATAGACTTCTCCTCTCTGACCTCTTTTGAAAGTCAGCCTCAGTTCCCCATGGGTAAAATAGGGATAATAACACTTCCCCACTGCGTGGGGGTTGTGGGGATAAATACGTTAAAGACTGTGAGGTGCTTATAAGCTATAGGAATGGGGGCCTAATATAGATAGATATTGTTTGCCTTAAGAAGGATTTCTGTTCACCTGCAGTGGACACAAGGTTTTGTCCATTGTGAACTGTGAACATTGCTTATTACTTTAATCACAACTGTCTCAATCTTGCCTTGTGCTCCCTTGTCTGTTTGCTGTATTCACCTGTCGCTTCTGCTGACAACTATAAAAGAGAGACATCTATGTTAGTTACTTTTTTATTGGTTACCAGCAGGAATATCTTCTCATTATATGCTTCTGCTAGCACAATGGGGTCTTGGTCCCTTAATGGAATCTCTACATAAATAATAATTAGCAGTAATGGTGATAGCAGAGTTTCAGTTTCATATGCAAAATCAAGAAAGCAATGAATAGTGTTTTGCACACACAGCGTCTTTTGTCATATTACACAAAGATGCACACAACATGGCAGATTTCAGGCTTCTTTCATTTGCCTGGACTACTGGTATTCCTTTGTCAGATACTTATAATGCAAAGTCCTCTCTTGAATGTCAAATCTTCCCTTTAGGCATTCTTTCACTCAGTGAACTGTTTCCTTTAATTAAAGGTAGCATGGCAAAAGCGCTATCTTGTCCAAGTAAAGATTAAAAAAAAACCCAAAAATGGAAGTGTCTTAGCAATTTCAAGTTCTTCTTTGGAGGCCTACTTAAGTTTGCTCTTTGTTCCAAGAGAACAAGAAATTAATAGAGAGATACCCACATATAGCATTTTGTTCATTGGAATATAGCGTAAAGAGAACTGTATGCTAGTGAAACCACTTCAAAAAGAAATGAAATTCATTGCCAATTCTAGTATAAATTTCAAGGATCGTCTATTAAAACTAAAAACACAGCTGTGAAATGAAAGTGCAGCCTATTTGTCACATGATCTTTAATTAACCACTGTCTGAATTGTTTAGGATTTATGCATGATGATCTGGAGGGTAAATAACACCTTCTGAAGGCAGTTAATATTTTAAAGTAAGGGCACCAGTCTGTGCTGTCATTCTCTACACTAATTAGTTCCCCTCCCCTGCAGAGCTCAGTTTATACAAGAGTATCAGGAAGGATGTTTTTAACAGAGGCAGTATGGTCTAGTGGTTAGAAAAGGGTCAGGCTAATTGGGTTCTGAGATTCCTTTGTCTCTGCTATTGATTCACTCTGGGACCTTGAGGAAGTAGCTTAATCTTTCTGGCCCCAGTTCAGTAAAACACATAAGCATGTGCTTCACTTGAAGCCTACACTTAAAGTTAAGCACATGTTGTCCTGAGTAACTGGGGCATTTCCACAAGATTAATTACTATTTAAAAGTTGCTTTGAGATTCTAGGTCAAGAGGTCCTGTATTAATGCAGTATTATTATGATATCATGCAGTTAAGCGATTACATAACAGGACAAAGAACTTGACTGCTATGAGATCACTTTGCAAATGAAAACACTGCAAAATGCCCATGTATTTGCATCATGATGTTCATGGACAAGCCTGTGCACCAGATCTGAAGTAAGTGCATGGACTTGAATGGAAAATACTCAGCAGCACTGAAAATTAGGCTGCTTCTGCATAGGTGACAAAATATGTGCCCATCTTTAGGCACCCTCATTAGAAAATTGTAATCTAAATTATTTGCTCAAAGTTTAGCAGCAAGTGTGTGACACAACCAGGAGAAGAACCCATTTTGGGGCCTAGATAGAATGGTGATGGACCCAGAGATAGTTAGATAGAGATTGCATTAAAAATGCAACAAATAGGTAGATTAATTAATTTAACCATTAAACACAATTCAATTCTAAATCAACAGATGCAAGGAAATGTTGGGTAAAAATGTGTGCTTGAAAAAGAACAATCCTGGTAAAACAGCAGCCTAGTAGAGAGTTAGCCAAGTACTGCTATTGCATATCTATCCAATTTAAAACTATTGTGTCTGTGTTTGAGTACTTCAGTGTGATGTCTGATTAATTTATCTCCAGGATCAGGGCCACTAAAATACAATTTGCTCAAATTTGAATTCTCTTTCTTTGCAGGGTTTCCAATTTGTTTTTGTTTTGTTTGTTTGTTTGTTTGTTTTTTAATGTATGGTGCTTTCAAGGTACTAAGGTATTTAAATCATGGTCTAAACAAGATTTGCCTGGCAGTGTGAACTGTGCTGTATATTAGGGAAAAGCAGCACATTGATGAATGCCAGGTTTGAGACAGATATCCACAAAATGCTGATGGATAATTTGATATCTTCCATTGGGGTTGTTACAGTGTTGCTGTAGCTGCGTTTGTTCCAGGATATTAGAGAGACAAAATGGGTGAGGTAATATTTTTGATTGCACCAACTTCTCTTGGTGCAAGAGACAAGCTTTAGAGCTAATGTGGAGAGCTCACGCACCTTCCCTCTGTAGTGGATAAAATTAATCTAAAAATCTTTAACAAACAGTTCTTGATCTCTCTAGTCCAACTGATTTCATTGGTCTTCCATCAGTTAAATCACCCATCAATCCTTTATTAGAATCTTGCACTTGCCAAGAAATGCATGACTCCATTGCTCCTCATATCCCAGGCTGTTTTGCTCACAGAGGAAGGCTATAAAGCACAGCTTCTGTCACTCAGTATCTAACTTTGTTGCCTAAACAAGAGAGAAAAGAATTTCCCTTAATGATAAAACTTATATGTTCATCTTCCTTAGATTTTATAGATGTTTTCTTATTAGGAATTCAGTCTGTCAGGAGAAACAAAGTCCATGTGAAGAAAGTTTTATTGGCCCTGTGTTATGTTACAGAACTTTTATTAGATGGTGACATTCCTGAGACAGCACCTGCTGTGTGGATTTGGGCTGTTATCCAGAAAAGAAATAAAAAATAAACGTGTGGTTTAAATCTGAGTGGCAATGGGCTTGCCTTACTGTAACAAAAACCCACACAACTGAACAGTTGGACAATTTAAGTGAATCAGAGTTTCTAAGCATTGGGAATAAATATATTTATAAGTGGCGTTGTAATCACCATAGTTTTTGGAGCAACAAAGATATAAAATGTCTCTCCTACATCTGCGTTTCTTTCCGCTCTGAATATCATTTTATGCACAATATGGATGGAAACAGGAAGTTATTCCTTCTCCCAGCATCTGTGAATTTGTTAGGTCTCTCCAGCCCATTCTCCTACCAATGTGGCAGAATCTGAAGTGAGTGAGCACTAAATGCTGTTCTCTCTTACACCCATACAAATTTGGAATAATTCAGGATTGGATAGTTTATGGATATATCTGAGAGCAGAATTACACCCAAAGATATTTTGGGCTGGCAGGATTGTTGCCTTTCCAAATAATAATTGTTATCTATGTGCTAAAACTCACTTCTTTTCAATCTCGGGGAATGGAGGGTTCAAATCACAAAACCAAAGAATTATATGACTCGGAACCAAATTTACTCTTTATGTCATGAGTTCAAAAGTCATTTCCAATGTGTCAGTTCTTCCCCGTCATACTAGAGTAGGGATCTGGATATATGGCCAATTCCTAAAAGACAGCTCATAAAATCAACAGGCTAAGAAGCTGTAAAACTGTTGAAAGGACTACAGAGGCATTTCAGAGTTGCAAATTCTGAGGCATGTTTTCTTTTGGGGGGTGAGTTGGTTGGTTGGTTAGTTGGACTTTTTTTTTTTTTTTCCAAATTCATATCAAAAGTACCCAGAATTCAACCCCTCTAGTCCGTTAAGAAGGGAGAAGAGCTTTTGTTTATGAAGCTCTTGTGGAGCAATGAGATTCATCTCTCCTTTCTCTGAATCACCCAGTAATTTACCCCCTTTCCAGCTTTCATTAAGTTTTCAGTGTGGCAACATTTCAGCCTTTGATCCGTATGTCTAAGTTCAGGGGTGTTGATTTTATGGGATTCAACCACATGACCCTAACCTGCTGGGAGGTATGTAATTCCACAGTGCTTTGATGGGAGACTAGACTTCAAGAGAAGGACACAGGTTACTTGTTCTTGATGTGATATCCACAGCTCTCCTCTGGACATGTCACTCCACTCAGTTTCTTAGGTGGAAGAATGGAAATTTTAGGCAAGCTGAGAAAGAAAACCCTATTATTGTTGTTTATTTGCAGCAGTACCCACTACGTGCTATGCATTTTCCAAAACTCAGAAAGGTCCCCTTCATTGAAAAGCTTACAGTCTCTGATTTCTCCCAGGAAGTCATTTTGCTATGGTGTGTAAAGTTGCTTTGCTGGAAGAGGTGATGCAAGTATAGTTATATGCCAGGCATAGACTTCAATACAGAGTATTAGGAAGTCTTAAGTCTGCACAAATGAATAAAATAAAATCAAAGAGGCAATTTGTCTGCTGGTGTACATTTACACCACCTGACTCTGTCCTACTAGTAGGCTGTGGTGGAGTGTGAGTGTTTCTGAAGAGATAAGCTAATGACGTTCTTAGCTATGTGGTCCCCTGTTACCCATTTCTCTTGCTACTAGGCAGGAGTGACACGAGTGGGAACAGATCAGCATTCCTGATAATGTAGGATCAGCATCCTCTTTTCACTTCCTGTCCTGCTCACTGTATTACATGCAACACTTTGCATCTGCACTGAGCAGGATCCAACCCTGAGGGTTATTCTGTAAATGTTATTCCAAAACCTGGGATGTGTTATGAGGGAAGTAAGAGAAAATAAATGGAAATAAGATTCTCAGTATATTTGGTATAACCCTTAAATAGCTCCCTAACATCAGTCTAAGAGGTTTATTTCTAGAACTGGATCAGATTCTGAGACTCCAAAGAGCCCCAAAATATCTTAGTAAAACATAGAGTGCTTGTGATTAAACCCTGGAATCAATTCCATTGATTCAATTATTGAAGATAATTGAACGCTAATGGTTTTTTATGTTCATTAACCCCTCATTTACATAATATAGTGGATGTTAATACTGTCTCTATTTCTCTGTGGAGAACTTTTCTGACTGAGTTGATGAAAATATGACTTCTCTTTCCTGTTTCAAAGGATCAATAATATAGAAATCAAACTATATTTTCTCTAGCTAACTTTCCTCCCTTTCTTTTTTCTGTCCTGGACTGTTTTAAACCATGGGTTCTTGGCAATGTAGCCTTGCCTATGGTTCTATGGGAGGTCATGGATTCCGTGACTTTCCAGGACCTCTGTGATTTCTGGGGCAAGGCTGGAGCAGCTGTCCAGCTCCGAGGTCTTAGGGTTGGCTGGCCACCAATCAGCTGTTCGGCGTCTACTGCTCCCTGGGGCTGCCAAGTAGTTGATTGCCAGCTGGCTTTGGGCTGCCAAACAGCTTATCAGCTGACCGGTCTGGCCTCAGGGCCACCGAATAGCTGGTTGGCCAGGCAGTGGAGCTGACCCCAAACCACCAAACAGCTGATGGGGCAAGCCCACTGGAGTTTCTGCAAGCCCAAGCAGCTCTGTTTTCCTTCCTCTCCCAGGGTGTTTTTAGTAAAAGTCAGTAAGACTCTGTGGCTTCTGCAGCTTCTGTGATTTTTTTTTGTTTTGTTTACTGCCCGAGACCTGTCCCTGACTCTTACTAAAAATACCTGTGACAGAATACCTTACCTAGGAGTCTCTTGCTTTTGGGAAAAAGGGGTGGGTGGATCTATTCCTATTCTATTACTTAAATTAGTGATGGGCAACTCTCAGAAGATTCAAACACTCCTTTCTCTTGCATCTTATGTTTTGCATCCTGTAACCCAAAGACGAGCTCTGTGTCACTCAAACCTTATCTCTTTCACTAACAGAAGTCGGTCCAATAGAAAATATTGCCTCACGCACCTTGTCTCTCTTGCTGTCATTTATGCAGACAATTGGGGTTAAATAAAACATGGCTTTAGAAAAGGCTGATTGTGCCATGCCAACCTGATCTCTTTCTTTGAGACGATAACTGATTTTCTAGAAAAAGGACATGTGGTTAGATCTAATCTACCTGGATTTCAGTAAAGCTTTTGATACAATTCTACATGGGAAATTATTAGTTATGTTGGAAAAGATGGGGATTAATATGAGACTTAAATGGTGGATATGGAACTGATTATAATGGAGACTACAGTGGCTTCAGTGCTGTGAATTCTGGTCTCCCATGTTTAAGAAAGATGAATTCACACTGGAACTGGTGCAGAGAAAGGCTACTAGGATGATCAGAGAAATGGAGAATCTACCTTCCAAAAGGAGAGTTAAGGATCTTGGCTTGTTTAGCCAAACAAAGTGAAGGCTAAGGGGAGATATGACTGCTGTCTATAAATACATCAGAGGGATAAACACCAGGGAGGTTATTTAAGTTAAGGGCCAATGTTGGCACAAGAACTAATGGACATAAAAAGGTTTAAGCTTTAAATAAAAATGAAAGTTTCTAATCATCAGAGGAGTGATGGGGAGTAGTGGGTGCAAAAAGCCTAACTTTGTTTCAAGACTGAGCTTGGTAAATTTATGGAAGGGATGCTATGATGAGGTTACCTACAGTGGCGTATGTCCTCCATGACTGCTATTAGCAAATTTCTCCAACGGCTGGACATGAGGCACTACGTGGGGAAGGGTCTGAGTTATTTCAGATAATTCTTTCCCAAGTGTCTGGCCCAGATGCTCAAGGTCTAACTGATTGCCATATTAGGGGTCAGGAAGGAATTTTCCCTCAGATCAGATTGGCAGACACATGGGATTTTTTTTTTTTGCCTTGCTCTGCAGCATGGGGCACAGGTAACTTTCTGGTTTTAACTAGAGTAAATGATGGATTCTTTGTAAATTAAAGTCTTTAAATCCGGATTTGAGGACTTCAGTAACTCAGTCAGAGGTTATGGTTCTATTGCAGGAGTGGGTAGGTGAAGATCTTTGGCCCATGATGTTCAGGAGGCCAGACTAGATGTTTATGATGGTCCCTTCTGGCCTTAAATTTCTAGGAGTCTATGCCATGCACAATGGGTGCAAAACACTGCTGAATCAGAATTCATTTGGATAAATGACTCCCCAAGAGGCAAGGCAATGAAAAAACAGACCCTCAGAGTTTCAGTTTGGTTCTGGTAAGCACCCTAAGATTCATGTTTCTCTTCAGGCTTCTGAATCACACTTTCCTGGAAGATTTCCAGAAGTTAGCTTGAAATGTGACCTGTTTGTTGGTGCACAAGTATAGGAATTTGGAACTCCTGGGTCACTTAAGCTCTCTGTCTGTTTCCCCCACCTGGAATATGGGGATATTAATAGTAGTTTGCCCATCAAAGGGTCATTATTATTAGTTCGTACAGCACTGTGAAAATCATGTGAAAAAAGCATTATATAGGAGCAAACCTTGTAATTTGCCATTTATATTTATCCTAATATTATGAACTCCTGCTGGGATGGAATTACCATAAATAACAGTCTCTCTTCATGGTATGTCAGTGCTTTTGCAGAAAGATGTGAAAATAACTGAAAAATAATAGAGAAAAATAACTGAACACTTCAGAAACTTGAAACAAGTTCAGCTGGAGTTCTAGAAATGGGCAAAGGTTAAGAAGGGTCCTTGTCTTTGTTCACTGATTCATACATTCCTATCTTCTACTTTTTTCCCCCTTCTAAAGACACAGATAGTTGCATGGGGATACCATCTGGAATACCAGAAGCCTTTGCCTTTTTCTGCTGTCTTCTTGTGAGTCTTAACATGACCCTCAGCAGGCATAGATCAATGGAGTTATGTTTCGTTACACAAGCTAAAGATCTGACCCTTGCCTTTATAGCACTCCATTTGTATCAGTTTCTTTTTCAAATGCAGCACTTCGGTCTCTCCTCTAAGTTTCCACCCCATCCCTTCCTCGTATTATTGCTCATTGACTACTATAATTGAAAAAAAAATCTTTCCCTTCCACACTGGACTGTTCCTTCTGGCCCCAATGCCTATAGGTTTTCTGATTGCTATAGGCCACCTAAACTGGGAGCCCTTACCCTCACTCACCCCCACTGCCTCTACTATCTCTGAGAAACAATGTTGTTTTCACTAATGGGGTAAAAGAGACGAAGCAACTGAGTACCTCTCAAGCATGTGCCGCATTTAGTGTTTCGTGCTGTCAATTATTAGCAGCAGAAGCAATGCAACTTGAAATTGAAGTTGCAGAAAACACCGTGTTTAAGAAAAGCTGAATCCCATGTAATTTTTCATGCTCCCTCCTCTGTTCTTTGAATGGTGTCTTTCATTTTGGGTCTTTGACTCACATTTTAAAGGTTAGTGGCAAGCAGGGGGTTATGCATCTAGGTGTACCATTTTGCAAAGTGGGCAGACCATTTCACTGTCTTTAAGGGATATTGCTGTCAAGGAGCCGGAGGTCACAAGAGCCAAGCACTGATATAACTCTTGCAGAGATCATTCTATCAGGAGGCAAGGCAGAGAACTCCATGAGAGAGGGAGCCCATGCCAAATGAGCCTTTGCATAGTGTTGTGAGCGTGCAACTTGTCAGAGCAGGAGCATCGAAGTACGATATTTAGATAAGGCAGATGTTCAGAGGAGGTGAGTCTTGTCACCAGCACAGTACTAAGTGGGAGCAGAATCCAATGACGATACTCAGAGTTCATCTGAATTAAAGCTTCTGCAACAGTGTTCAGACAAATCAAATCACAGGCATGCCGCTCAAAAGACTCTGTATTTCCAAGAAGCGGAGTCCTGACTTAGTTCTCAGAAAGATCTGTGACTCTAATTCCCCTTCCAGGAGAGGAGGAACAGCACCTCCACCTTTTATTCAAATTTCTTAATTGCACTGGCCCAAGGGTTTTCTAATGAGAGCTCTGTGGCTTTGCCATATCTCTGGTGTCTCCAAGGGCCTAATTCTGCAAGGTGCTGAACATCCTCAACTCTCATTGACTTCACCACATCTAGAAATTGTCTATAACTTTGCAAGATCAAGCCCTATATTCCCACATCCTCCTTCATTTTATTAGTTGCTATTGCATCTTGCAACAAGCTTTTTTAATCTGTAAGAAGGGTCTGGCAGTGCACAAATGCTTTAAAAAATAATTTCATGTGTTGTTTTTTTTCATTCCTAAATCAGTCATATATGATGTAGATATTTCCCTTCTGCGCCTTAGTTGCGAGCTATGATTTAGAATGGAGCAATAGACAGCGGTCCTGAGGGTCCAGTTATTTACATTGGTGTAAATCAGGGTTAACTCCATTTATATCGATAAAGCTATAGTGATATAAGTGAAAGGAGAACCAGACCTGCATCTGTGTCCTTTTTCTAGTAGTAGCTGCATATGATGCCTTTTTCTTTGTGGGTTTCTTTCCTCCTCTCTATGAAAAGACAGCAAAGAGAGAGATGCAGGGGGATGGGGAGCACATATTTGAATAGCCATTATCCTTTCCTGTTCATCTCTTCTGATCTGTCACATATCACATTTTCCATCCTTGCAGGCATATGGTGAACATTAGTGATAATAGCTGCAGCATGTCGATCCTGGCCCTCCACACCTCTGTCTGACACACTAGATTGCTGAGTGACATTTAACTTGACAGAAAGAGTTTTGGTTTTTACACTCTTCCATACGCCCAAGGATGCCCTCAATGAAAGCAAAGAACGGGAGGTTGTGTTTTTGCCATAGCTGATTTTCACGATATTCATGTATCAGATTAATACTCATACTGCGGGATAAAAGGATAAAGCTGAACCATTAACTCTCACCTAATCATGGCTGTGATGGATGTTCTGCTCACAAAATAACTGCAGGTGGAGTGCAGTTCCCTCAGTTATCTGAGATTCACATTTATTTGATGGACATTATGTAGAGTCTTGAATTGATAACGACTTTTCAAAACGTCACTTGTGTTGTTAAGTGTGATTGGTCAGCCAATTTAGATGTAGATTTCTAGTCACTCAATGTGGGCACAGCCTTGGAGTAAGCTTCACTATCACAGGAGCAAGTACAGAAGGTCTTGAACCTCAGAAACCACAACGCCTCCTGTACTCTCCCCTTGCACTGGGCAAGTAATCTGCTACAGCCTTTTACATGGTACAGTGTCCCCTTCTCCCCTCTTCATCACATCCAGCTATTACCTGTCACTGATACATAGAGGTGGCAGATGCCATGTCTTCAACCCTCCTCTCCCATCCTTGTACTGCCCACTTGCTCCAAGGGGAAAGAGAAGCATTAATGGAACAGGCTTGGCTCACTGGTCCACATCTAGAGTGGTGGTTTAGGATGGTTTTAAGGGATGGGGAAGACTTCACTGCTTCCCTGTATGATTGTGTGAGATGAGGGTCCAATCGAGCCCTGGGTGAATGCAGGAGAATGGCTGGCATGAATTCCTCAATACTTAATGTTCAGCTTTTGCAAATATTCGAGTGTGTAACCTGTGCTAATATCTATTAAGGTAAGACTCAGTCGCTTGCATGTCTGCAAGGAGCAACCATCTAAGGCTCATGAGCAGGGCCAGAAAGTTTTAATGAAAAATTGCTGTGAATATTTCCTGAAAATATTTCATATTATTCACTTTTATGACTGGTTGGCTAGAACAGAATAGAAATTAGCTGGGATGTGGGCAAAAACTGGGTTAGCCAAACTGCAGAGAAAGAAATATAGACATAATATAGAAAGGGAAGGCAGGAGGACCAACATCTACCAATTCCCATCACTGCAAATGTGGGGAAATGGCCAAGTGGTCTCCTGAGCCTAATAAATGAAGTCTGCTCTGCACTCCAGAGGAGAGCAAAATCATCCACTGTCCCCATTAATGTATCTGGGCTAAACCCAAATTAGGTATTATGTATTTACTTAAACAGATGGGCTGGACCTGCAAAGTTCAGATCTGGACCCAAGTTTCGCCAGATTTCAGTAATGGTCAAATCTGGGTTTATTTCAGGTCTGTCTCTATAATGCTCATGCTAGAGATGGAGAAATATTCTAGGGATTGTTCTTCTGGATCAGATCACTAGAGTATGATATGCTTGAGGCCTGCACCAGCATTTTTCCTCCCAACCCTTTCTATACCTCCCTCTCGGACCCTGATACAACCAATACACCAGAACAGGGAGAGGAGGTAGCCTAAAGTTTCATGGACGTCAGCTGTTCATTTAGGGTTGAATTAAAGTCTCTTTGTGCCAACTCACTGGGTGCAAATATCTGGACTATATATGTGGTCTCATACACACCTCCCCAAGAGGAGCAGGGTAAAAAAGAGTGTTTTTCTGGTTATGTCTCTATAAAATCTAATATTACAGGGAAAAAGCTGCTTTGTACTTAAGAAGCCCGGCCATTCTCCAATCAGAAATCAGAGATGGAAAAATTTCTGTTTTAATAGATCCTTCACAGTTCAGTACAGGATTATTCCCTACCTTGTAAATTCTAGTACTTCATCCAATCCAGTTCTAAAATATTCAGGTTATGGGGCTTCTAGCACTTTCCTTCGGACTCAGTGCTGTTGACTATTATATAGCTCACCACAAGGCAATTTTCCCTAATAGTCAACCTCATTTTTTTCTTAGTTGATTTTCATTACTCCTCATTATATTTGCAGCAAGAGGAGGTAATTAGAAGTGTACACATTTTTTTGAAGGGACCACAACTCTAAACTTGTGTAAGAAAAAACCCCACACATTATATTGTTAACTTACCCAAAGCTGTATCTTTTCTTTCTTTAAAAAAACAATATTCCATTCATTTTTTGCTGACTTTTACAAAAAGAGCTTTGATAAATAAAGGGTGGGTTCTATTAAAATCATCTGTTTATTACTTACAGCTGCTCATTGGCTCATCTCGATATTGAAGCTTGCCGTCAAAGGAAAGAATGAAATAAAAATACTGGCCCAGGCCAACCTACCTGTACTCATGTGAATAGCCTTCACACACACAAGAAATCCTATTCACTTCAAATTTACCTAAGACTGCGAAAGCTGCTTCTGTCACCATGTCTTTGTATGGGTTTTTACAATTGGATGCTAGTGTTTAAGTGTATGGGCAGGGCCCAAACATAATTTTTTCAGGCCCAGTACAAACTTGTAACACAGGCCTCCTCCCACACACATACCACAATCCCTCATTCCATACATACAGTCTCATGAGCCATGACATTTTTTTTCCTCATGTAATGCGGGTTGCAGCTGGTCTAGTGTACCCCTTTTCCACCCCATGTGGGGACTCTGCGTATGGGACTACTTCTGTGACTACACTGCTCTATAGTTCAGACTACAGTGGTGTGAATCGCAGTGCTTGCCAAACTCTTGGCCTCTAACTCTTTAACGTGGATGCTGCAGGTCTGAAAAAAGGTTCCTAATTTGCATTAATAGAGTTTAAACAAGCCCTAAGAGTTGCAGGATCATGGCTAATGGCGCACTTAATTTCTGCTCCCAGTAGGCATGCGCATTTATTGCCTTTGGCTGCAGTTGTGATGATCAGTGCTTCTAACATTGAGACTAAAGGTATCTGAAGTTGGGCACCAGAAAAAATTGATGCACCCTGAAATTAGTGGCCATTTTTGAAAATGTTGACCTTCAGCACCCTGTACCTCATTCATGTGGCGATAGTGTTTTTTGCCAGATTCTGATACATTTACTCACATGAAGTAGCAGCTTATTCTGCTTAAAGTCAATGAGGGCTACTTGTGAAATGAGGTTATCAGAATTTGGATTTTAGAGATAAGTAGCTGAAAAGCATGATACAAGTACTAAACATTATTGTTATTAATATAATAGTTGCTGTGCTCCCTGGATGATGTGTAGACCTTAGACATTATTGAAATTATTTATAGAACATCTTCACTGTTTGCCAGAGACTGGCTGAGTGAGCTTTTGTAGATGTACAGTAAACTTTTTCTAATGATGGATTTAGAGAGATTAATTTTAGCCAAAATTAAACACATAATCTAGTTGAATCTGATGATCAAGTTTTCTCACTTGCAAACTTCTAGCCTGTTTTCTTTTAGAAAGGTGATACATTCTTTCCCCCTCCCCACCCCGACTCACACAATAAAGACATCTTTGTAATAGGAATGACTCAATTTTAAGTGGGGCCTGTATCCCCAGGATGTAATTCTCTCATGATAACCACTTTTGTGTCTAATGACTTAATTAGGTAATCACATAATTGCTCTGAGTAACGAACTTGTGCAAAATGGAGTAAGTCATCAAAGTTAATTATTCCTGGACAGGAAAGAGTAAATTTTATATTGCATGGGTTTTGTTGATGAGAATCACATATTAGAGATGAATATTTTTAATACCCTCTATTAAATGCAGCTATTGATTGGCTATGAAGCTTTATTTTTGATCACTGACACCTTTCATGGTGTCACAATGAACTACTCAAACAGAAAGAAAAACCTCCCAGAATTCATGTTTTCTTTCAAACAAATGCCATTAAATCTACCCACTTCCCAGTCTTCTTTGACTGTTGAGTAAAAAATAACTGAGTTTGGGTGTTGTGGCTTTTTATTTTCAGGATTTTCTTAACAATGGGGCCAAATCCTGAAATCCTTGCTGAGCCTTTCTTTACTCAACAGCCTCATTGAGCTGACTCTTAGTTTTGCCTGAGGAAAGAGTTAAGGATTTGACTCATACTGTGCACAAAAGGTTCCACAATGTTTTCTCAAAGTTGTTTTTAGAAATGACGTGGCTAAGATAGTAGGTTAGTAAAACAGCCTATTACTGAGAATTACTTATGAGGCCCATTAGACTTTACATTAAGTATCACCTGCTTGATTATTTAGGAGGGTTTTTATTCTGATAATTTGATAAATATTATATATAATTATTATTATCACATTTATTTGTATTTTCATAGTGCCTAGACGTCCCAGTCATGGACCAGCACCCCATTTTGCTAGGTGATGCTCATGAACTAAAAAACAGTCCCTGCCCCAAGGAATTTACATCCTTAGTTTTTCTTGAAACAAAAGGAAGAGAAAGTGAAATGGATCCTCCTGGAATGTCCTTTGGATGTAGGATTTCCTTGATATCTGATGGATCACATATTTCATTAGCATTAGCTCCTGAGAGTGGTTTATTGTAGTTTGCATGGATGCAAGAGGACTGATCTCATCTTGGAATCTTTCCATTGCCATAAAGACTAAAGATGAAAGCACAGATGTCATAAGTGCTGAGGCTCTGCCCCACCTCGTGTTCCTTTCTTTATCTGGTTCCGTGGGCCAACATTTTTAAATGTGAGTTCCTAAAATTAATTTCCTAAAAAAGCAGTCTGATTCTCAGAAATGCTGGTAATATGCAGCTCTCATTAACTTTACAATGGTAGGCTCCCCAAGAGGATGAAATGGCTGTGCACAACCACCAATGCAGGTATCTCTGTTAATCACATAATCTGCCCTTACCATGTAGGGACACTCTTCATTCACTTTAAGAAAGGCTTTTTTTGGTTTAGCTAAACCTCATTACTAGTAAACTTAAACTACACTGCACTGCACTAGTAAACTTAAACTACACTGCACTGGTTTAACACTGGTTTAACCCTGCCTTTTGCATCAGTTTCAATAAATTGATTTTAAACCATGCTTTAAATTAAACTGGTGCCATTGTATGTGTAAACAAGCACTATTAGAAACAACTCAGAACTACTCTCTAGTAAGGGCCAGATCCAAAACCCAGTTAGGTTGATAGGAGTCATTCCGTCGATTTCAGTAGCCTTTGGATCATGTCTAAAGTGCCAACAGAAAGTTTCCTGTTTTCTCTTGAACAACAAATATCAGATACCAGCATTGCCCTACAAAAAAGAAATCTGCACTTTTCCTCTCTCACTGCAGAGCAAATATATAAAACCAAACAAACGCACCCCCACACTGAAGACTAAACTAGTAAAACCACATAACCATAAAGAGGAAATGAACTAACTTTGGAGAAAAATATCCATTGTCTGCTGCGTCATGTCACGTCTCCTGTATATACCTTATAAACCAGAAAAGGAAAAAAAGCCTATAAAGACACAAAGGGACATGCATTCATGCTTAATGATCCAAATGTGTTACTTTCAGTCTGTTCTAACCACTGACATCTCTCACTTTGTGTTTTTATTCCTTCATATGAGCTTTGATCAATGTCCAAATTTAGGACTTAATTTTTTAAATTAGATTTAACATTGATCCCCAAATGGCTGCCTTTATTTCTGCTAGTTTTCAAATGCCAGGAGGATTCCCATTTATTTGGTTTTATGTGTCTGTAAATTGTTCATTGTAGAGATGTATGTCTATTTATTTTTTTTTTTGTTTTACCATAAGGTAATATTACCAGGAGAGACCAGACTTGGCCAACAGCCTTTCAGGAAAGCCATTTGTTTGGTCTCGACAGCTTAGAGTCTTGCTGAACGATTTAACATGAAATGAAATTCATTTTCCTACATTCATTCAATCCTCACTTTTATTATGCAGATGCAAAAAGGCTGATCAGGCCAAGTGATGTTCTCTAAACTTGCCACACACAACTATAGAAGGCTGATTGTGGTGAAGAGCAAAAGCTGATACCACAGCTTAGCTTGTCTCTCCCATAAATTACAGCAAGGAGTATGACGTAAAATTGGATCCATGGCTTTCAGAATCAAATACTAGTCCTGAAATTACTTTTACCCTTTTCTGCTCCATGCTTCCCAAGACTTAACATTGTTCATAACACTGCCTTTCAGGTTTCCCAGAGTGATTTGACAGCAACTTTCAGAAAACAACTTTCATTTGTTATTTTACATTGAAAGAGAACATTTTTTTAACAGTCACATTTCAGACTACATGAGTTTGGGATGGAATGGTGACTCTTCAAACACATCCAAAGGGAGAAAAAAATAAGCCAATTGATACATGATGTGATTTATCCATTCTTGTGGTTACCAATAACTAGTTACACATGATTCATCCAACCTTGTGTCTGGTATTGGCCTGTGTATTTTAGATGTCTCTTTTTTTTTTTCTGAGATTCTTTTTGTGGTAAGAAATTCAATCATACTGTGTTTGATTATGTTCATTTACTTAGGCACAGATACTGCAAAGACTAAATCACACACATATATTTACACGTGTGAGTATCCCAATTAAATTCAATAGGACTATTCACATGTGTAACATCACACATTTTGGTTAGTCTTAGCGGGATCAAGGCCCTAATGTCTAGCTTAGTTTTACTCATTTTTAGAATACAATAGATCAGACCCTGCTTCCCTTATGCATATGAGTAGCCATGGGACCTGCTGAATGAGTAAGGTGAGCAAGGGTTGACCAAATATTTGTAAATTACAAGAAGATTCTTTTTTTAAGTCATATTTTCTTCTATTTCCCTATAGGTAGCTGAAAATATCTCCATAGGTTCATTAAAGATTGATATTTTCCTTATTAAAAATGATTTCCTACTAAATTTTAAAATTTAAAAAAATGATATATTTCCATTAGATTTTTCTCTTTTTTAATAATTTAAATAACCACATCCCCTTAAAGATTTTCTTTCAGTTACAGTGTGACAGAGGGACAAACAGACAAAAGGACAAGGAGACATTGCAGATAGATATCACAGATCTTATTTGTCTTGTGAAAAAAGTTGATTACACTGGAAAAGTAGGCTATTACAAACACAAAGTATAGGAAAAACAGATGGTACACATTCCTCCGGCATATACTGGTGGCTGTTTGGGCATTAAGCATTTGTCTGAACCAGTTCCCTCCACATAAGGAATCTAGACTCTGCTCACAGAGTGCTTTCTTTGAATGCCTCTTCTTAAACAAAGTCCAACATTGCTTGAGGGGGAAGAGGGGAAAATGATAAAAGTAGGATGCATTTTAGAGCTCATTCCACTATTAAAAAGAAATAAGAAATTTACTTCACTGAAACTCAGTACACTAACAGGAAAAATATTTTCTTTAAAATAAATGTTTAAAATAAGAGCATGGAAACACTTTTAAATAAAATAAGGAAATGCAAAACACTCAGTTATCCCTGCTAATGACAAGACCACTTTCTATACAGCCAGTACTCCCAGGGAAACATTTTTGAGTGATCCATTTATAAGACGTGCCTCTTCATTGGCTTCCGAGGGGATTTCACTGTAGAGGCCTGCTTGAAAATGGATGACATTATATGGGACCTTGAATTTAATATCAATGTTATCACAATAGCAGAATCCATGACATTATACAATCCTCCCTCACACCCATCACCTGTAGTTACAATAAGTTGCTGTTACTGCCATAGATGGGTGTTGTTTTTAAGTCACCGTGGATTAAGGAGGAGAGAAAAATGCACTACGGTGCTAGCCCATGAAGGCAAATGTGTGAGAGTCACGCACAGTGTATATTTATTTACTTATGATGAGCCCCAGCCATGAGACATCAGCTACAGTTTCCCTTACAATCACCCTCATTGGCTATTCACGAGCAGGCCATGAATAGCAGGATTATATCCCTATTCATTCTGTTTTTGCTTCCCAAATAGGAGCTATTAAATAGTCACTTTTCAGATTGGTATTATTAACTGTTTGTTAGTGCCATATTTTACTAATAGTACTTTCCTTATAGGTTTACACATGCAGCATACAGAACTGGAAATGGTTTGAGAAGGGAGTAAAATGATTGGCTATTTTCGAAAAGAAGAACTAGCTAGCATATATTAGTAAGTGTAAACTGACTACAATAGTCCCTAAATGGCTCAGTGCAAGGTCTATTCCAGTGAGCAGAAGGCTTAAATTGTTAATCAGAAAAATCTGGGTCTCCATTATTCACATTGTCTATCTCCCCTCCTAAGATTTAAGGCCTGAAGGGACCATTTTGATCATCTAGTCTGACCTTCTCCTGCATAACAGAGACATTGAATTTCACCAAGTAATTCCAGCATCAAGCCAATAACTTCTGGGTGAACTAAGGCGTATGTTTTTAGAAAGAGATGCAATCTTTAATGACTGCAGATGATGGAGAATCCACCACTTTGCTAGGAAAGTTATTTGAATTGTTCATTATCTTCACTATTAAAAATGTTCACCTTGTTTCTAGTTTGAATTTGTCTAATTTAAGTCCCTCCATTCCTGGACCTCTGCACCCTTCTGTAATGTCTGAGATTACTGAGTGTTTTGGGAAATAAAAGTTTCTTTCCATATGGAACTGCACAAACTTCCACTGGAAGAACCCAAGCTGACAATCCTCTGGTATAATTATCATAGGCTTCAGGATGTGCTTCAAGAGCCAACTGTTTTTTCCAGGTTTTCTCAACAAGCAAATGGTAAATCAATGTCCTGTACCTTTAAGGCTCATCTTCTTCCTGTTAACTGTGAAGGAGATCTTCAGACATCCCTCCCCTTTTCCGAACATATGCAGCCTGAGTGGGGACTAAAAGAGCAGCCAGGTAGCAGTTAAGAGACCTTTTCCTATGTCATTTTTAGAAACTTTCCGGCTTTTTTACCCATGTTTGTTTATTTCAAATCCAACTTAAGTTGTATTGGAAAAATTGAGCTTTTTTGGGTGCAGTTGTATCATTTCAGGTCCTGTTTACACTATGGGGACAATACTGGCATAGCTACAGCACCAGTAGTCTAGATGCAGTCTACAGTAATGGAAGGGCTTTTTCCAGTGCTGTAGGAATTTCATGCCACAAACAATGGAGCTAGGTTGATGGAAAAATTCTTCCATTGTCCTAGCTGCAGCCACATTGGAGGTTAGATCAGCACAGTCACATTGTCTTGAGCAAAGTAGCCATGTGGATCTAACCCTCAATGTAGTCTTTAGTCTCTTCTCTGAAGATGAGTATAATTGACCAGTGAAGATCACAAGAGATTGAATGGCAACTGAAGGATGGCATGAAGCCCTACTTCAGGTGAGCTGGGTTGTTCTTTTCCTTTCTTAAGCTTTGTTTGGTATAGTGTAATGCGAGTTTGTACTTTGTCCGAGATGCCTAAGGCACTGGATAGGCATGACCTTAAAATCTCAGAGCCGCACTCAACTCAGTGCAGTTGCAGCACAACAAAAGTGGATCTTTAGGGATAAGGGGTTCTACAGATGAGTTCAGGAAGGTCATACAGTGCATAAAAGGCTGCCTGGGAGAATGTACGAAAGTGATATAAATGGGAGAACAAGGCTAGGAACTAAATGATCACTGCAGTCCCTTCTGGCCTTAAAATCTGAAATAGATCAACACTGGTAGGACAGAGTGGAGAGCGTGACCCGAAACTAAAGAAGGAAAGATAAATAGGGCGAAGCAAACTTCTATTGAGTGTAGAAGATGGGGAGGGATTTAATTAAATACATTAATTTAATCAAACAAAGAACTACGCCTTGATATTGAAGTTACAACACACTTTACATCAATCAACCATTTGAAAGATTTCATTCAAACCCCCACCAAAAAACAGCATGGTGCTTTATTTATCTGCCACTGAAGGGTAAAGTCAAATGGGTTAGGATTTGATGAAACCTGTTGTTTTATGACAATTAAAGGTGTTTCATACACAAAGACTCCACCACTTGGCCGCACCCTCTTTTTGGCTTTGTGTGACATGGTGTCTGCTTATCCACAAATTAACATAACTTCAATTAAATTAAAGAAAAAACCTACCACCAATAACTTCTCTACAAATTTAAATTAGTGCAATTTTGGGATATCCACAGCAAATTCTGATTTACCAACGGAGAGGTTGTTAATACTGACTGAAATACATACAGCAAATCCAGAGGAAAATTATCTTTTCAAAAGATATGGCACAGTCTTCAAACCCAAATAACACAGGAGCTGTTTCCATCCCATCATTTGCTCAGAATCCCCAGAGAATGGTGGATGGATGAATCAACAGACAAAAAGATCAAAATAATTTGATCTGTTCTTACATTGAATATTATTTTGCCTTTTTATTTTATCAGTGGGTTTTTTTTTTTTTTTTTTGGTCAGCTAACACACCTAATGTTATTACAGCAAGCAAACAAAGTTGCTTAGCAGCAAATTGTACTTATGTAGGATCAGAGGATGTGGTATGGCTATAAAAGAGCAGTCCAGAGGAAAGAGATGGACACAAACCTTCAAGAATGAGGTTGGGCATTTACATTCCACAAGCTACTCTACTAGAAAAAAGTTTAGATAACAAAGCTGCCTTCCCCAGCTCAGCTGGTAGGCTGAGACAGAGTGATTTGCACAGCATGATTGATAGAGAGATGACACACTGGTCCAGGAATTTTTATAGTGACATAGTTCAATAGCCAGCAGTTTCTCTTCAAGGCAGTGGTGGGAAGGCTACAGATTTGGTTTTAACTTTTTAATTTCACAAGCCTCCTTGGGCCAATCAGTAGTGATGGACATATTTCTCTGACTTACAGAATGACAGGTATATTTTTGGAGATGCCACAGTTTCTGCTGACATTTGCAGTATTAATGGGAGTGGCAAGAAACCACTAATTTTATTCTCTAGATGACAAGAAATGGCTTAGCACAAATGAGAAAAGGAATTAATATGGATGAGTGAACCAGTTGCAGACATTGTGCAGCCTATCTTGCCAAGTTTTATGTACTGTTAAAAATTTGAAATTTGTAAAATTTCTATACTAGAACTTTTGGTTTATACAGGTGTTTAAATTAACAACTTCAATTAGAAAATCCAGGTTACCTAACACATTTTAATAGCATGTTTTACTTTTGAGCCTTTATTTCACATGCCCAAATTTGCCTTCCCTGCACTGGACAGAAGTTGTGGCAATGGCAGAATTGTTTAGAAATCACTTCATGGAGATGCAAACTGGGTTAGAATATATTCAATCCTGTATTTCCATCCACGGCTTTCCATCTGCAGCTGCCGTTTCCAAGGACAGATAATAAAATAGTTAAGAACAAATGATAGATTTTAAAGGATGAAAGACCAGCAACTTCACCACATTTCCTAGAAGCAGCAAAATGGAAATTTGGGACTAAATGGGCATACCTAACAGGACAGAAAAGGCAACACTGAAAACTTACTTGCATAGTTTTAAGTATAGCTATACTTGGCAGAATTTTAATTTTTTAAATAATTTCGGTAGATAATATTGATGTTTATTTTTAAGTATTTAAAAACAAATTTCTCCATTCAAATTTTCACAGTTGCGAGACATTATGGAAAAGGGAGTTAGACAATAATTATTTAATGACTGTAGACACTGAGATTCAAAAAGTTACAGCTTTACAAGCATTAAAACACAAATGGAAAACATTGGATATCAAAATATGTAAAGTAAGTATCTTCAAATCAAACTCTAATAAGTTTTGAATCAGCATGTTCTCACTTTGCCTATATGTTAATTTAGAATATTATTGATGGAAATATTTTTTCATCAGTTAGTATGTGAACAATGAAGTTGACATTAACTCGGAAAAATCTAATCCCTCCAAAACCTAGAAAAATGTTGGATCTGCGCCTCAGATAACAGATCCAAAGTTAGGTTCTGATCCAGGATTATAAATGAAGGGGCAAACCCCAAATTTTGGATCAGGATCTGAACTTCAATAGAATTTGAATCCTGGATTATCTAATTTCTATTTTAAAATGAAGTGTCATCTTTTCCTACACTGAAAGGGGAATGGCTACCCTCCTGCCCACCCCCCCCCCAAAAAAATGAAATTACAAATCCAGATGTAGCTATGAAAGCAGATAGGAGAGGCCTCATTCATTTCTAACAGAGGCAATTGGAAACATCAAAACTTGATGATTGAGAACACCTAGTGACAGATAACACAGCTCCTGCTCCTGTGAATTATACCTGTGCTACATATCAGCCACTTTTAAATGTTCCCCACTGGGAAAAGAAGTTAGCCAACAGCCACACACACAAACACAAATATGTCAGTCTTTTTAGCCAATCTCTGCCTTCTCCCTGTGAAATATCTGTTTTATCAGCTGCAGTGCTACTTGTGGAACATGGTTATTTGTGGTGAGGGTTTTTTTACCCTTTCTATCTAATGAATAAGCTCATTGTTGAAAATTTAGCGGTTACACTGGTGTTAATCTTGGCTGTCTGCAGAGATGCAAAAACACGTTGGCTAGTCAGAAGGAAGGCTCTTTTTCATGTGGCATCACAGGGCAAACAATTTTTGTGTGTTTTTGTCCTACTGCCAGATCCAAAACAGAACCTACTCATCCTAGTCTTGTTTCTAGTGGCTCAAGTTCTATGGGTAAGATATGTGCCTGGGGAAGCTGATTACACGTGATTTTAAAGCAGGTTTAACCTGATCTGAAGCGGGGCAGAGCAAAGTTATGTAAAAGAACCAATGTGTAACTGTAACAAGGGGGGGTTCTTCAAAGGGATAATTGTTGATTAGAAAATTGGGCATGAGAACTAACAACACCTGAACCAATAAAGTCCGATATCTGTGTCTCCAGATGGTAAAGAAAAAGATTAATTTTGTTAGAGAGCTTAACTTTTTAAGAAACTTTTGGGGGAGGGAGGGAATAAACTCACTTTGTGAGCAATCTCTTACTTTGTTTAATGCTCTCCAAATTTGCCAGCTAAGAGAAAGTTAATGTGGAGAACTCTCCAAAGCAAAAACAAATAACTATTTCAAGTGTGATCATTTTGTTCAAGCTCATACTGTCTCTCTTTTACTCTTCTCCCTCTGACTAGTATCATCTATAAAATCTGCTCATAATCATATTGTCTCACATTTATAGTTATTTATATATTTCAATCTTATGGCACTCTTCAACAAACACAGAAAATTATGTTTGCACACTTCACTTCACATGCAGCCACCTCTGGAGTGGACCGGGCCAGCTCTTTAACAGTGTGCAGCAGTGCTATACAACAATTTAGGCCCAAATCATGCAAGGTGCTGAATGCCTCTTGGAAGATGCTGAGCACCTTCATCTTCCACTGAAGGCAGTGGGAGTTGAAGTCACTCAACACCTTGCTGGTTCAGGTCTGATATGAAGAATGTTATTTTTCTCTTTATAAACCTTATCCTTCCTCAACCCACCCTCTACCTGTTGTTGGTGATCCCCCACTTACATTACATCCATGATTAGATTGTAAGCTCACTGAGATGAGAACTATGGCCCACATCCTACACTATGGCTGAGGAGTGTGCACAGCAGCTCAAGGCCAGGTAGCAAAGGTGGCCTTTGCACTTCTCATCCTGTGCCAGTTGTGCACTGGTCCAGTCTCCTGACATCATTATTTACTGAATTGTGTACATGTTTGCTTGTGTTTTTTGACCACCCATTTTGTTACTACCATTTGTTCTATAGTGGTGGACACCGAGTTATCTAGGTCCTGATTCTGATTTCACTTACGCCAATGTAAATGAGGAGAAACTGCAGCAAAAATCAGGGGAGTTACCCTGGTGTAAATCTAGTATGAAGGAAAAGAAGGATCAGGATCTAAGAGCTTTTCTTACATGTCACAGCATCGATAAGACATATTTCAGGGAGTGTAATCTATAAACCCGACACAGAAAGGCTGACCATAGTTCAGGAAGCTTGAGAAAGAAAAGACCATTACTCAGAGAAGCTGTCTTACCCAAGTCAAGCTATGACACTCAAAACTTACCATCCCCATGGTACTCTGTATAAACTTTCTATTTGTGATCAGAGTCACATTCCCACCCTGCTGTTGTTACAGGGCTATGGTCTGGGTGAGACAAGGGTAGGTGTATTTACAGGTATGGAGTGAGGACAAAACCGCTCAAACATCTGAGTGCAATGGAGGGTGAATGCATCTCACAGCTGTTGTTTTGCTCTATAAGATATGAGTAATCCTTAGCGGCTGAGACCTAGGAAATACTGTAGCAATGGTATGAATGGCTTGGGGACACCACAATAATCTCCACCAAATCCTGCGATTATTAGCACATAAATTACTGGGCCAAATTCATATAAAATGTGTAACTCCTTTCATTCTATGCCACTGGCTGGGATTTGGGAGAGTATCTTGGATAGTAGCTAACTCTGTTCGGAAAAAGCTGCGCATGCCCAGGAAAAGGAGGACTTGATGTAAGTCTTTGAGGGTAAATGGGGGAATAAAAAACCAGTATGCATATAGCTCTGTACCGCTACAGGAAAGCAATCTGGTCAGAGATCTATAAAAAGGAAGAGTCTGTGTATTGGTTATCAAGCTGGTGGGAAAACAATGCTTTTGGCTTTGTTTTCAGAAATACCACACATTATTCTTAACCCCCTCCCCCAGTTTCAGATGTCTCATGAATGTTTGAGAAAGGGTAGCTTGCCTCTTCCCATTCTGCATTTCGTGAAATCAAGACACTCTCCTGTAGTCCCAGTGCTGGCACTTATCACTGTCCTTCATCTCATTTTGCAGGCAGGGTTTGGGGAGAAGAGGGTACAGAATCAATCTCATTAGTTAGCTAATTAACTAGAATTAGGGTAATTAAACAGAATAAGTGACAGAAGGAAGCCTTTGAAATGTAACAGCGTGAATGGACATAAAGCCCAGCTGGAAGTGTTTTTGAAATAGTCGTGAGGGCAGAGATGGTGAAAGAGTCAATGGAAACGACCCAGGTAGATTAAATGGTTTCTCCTGTTAATTAAAGATCAAATTTTAAAATCATAGCCTTCATTTCTCCCATGATTCCACAAACATTCTGCAAACGCTGCCAGGTGACAGTATATCAATTACAAATGTAAGTGACTAGATTTTACTCACACACATAGAGAAAAGAACAATAACACTGGTTGCAATGGGCTTTGCATGTGTAAATTTCTTTCTCCTGTGTATACAAATGCTGGATGCTATTACAAGTCTTTTTAATTTTCAGGTAGATTTAAAATGTGTTTGTGTGTGTGTGCAGACCTATGCACCCAAAGGAATGGAGGCCAAATCAAGGTCTTTTTGAAAATTTGTCCCAAAATACTCCAAGATTTGAACAAATATTATTCACTAGGAATTATAGCTGCACCATGACTGATCTCCTGGGAATGTCATTTGTTTCACTTTTTTCTCTATTCTTTAAAAAGATCTGCAGCCTTGCTTGCAAAATCAGGCAGACAACTAACAAAGCGAGTGAGCAAGATAATATCTCGATAGCTAGACAGACAAGGACATCTTAGAGTTTATTCAAGTATGTGGGCCAAATTCTCCTCTCATTGACAGCAACTTGCTACACTGAAATCAGCTTCAATGAGCTGCACTATTGTGAGGGAAGAATTTGACTCCCTACCTGTTAGAGGACTGTATTGACCCACCTAGAGCTGAAACTATCTAGCTGTCTAAAAGCACCACATGTTTCAGATTGAGAGTAATGAAGTTAATCACTAGGCTAGCATTGGATAGTACTGTGGAATTCTACCTCTTATCAATCCAATCTGTGTAAACAATTAGAGCAATAGATAATTATACAGCATAATTAAAAGCAATGTTACAGACTCATCTCCCCTTCCCTAACATTTCTTCGCTGTTTGCTTTTTCAACAGCTTTTTCTTCATGTAGGCAACCTTGTGGGTAGATTTTCTAGTCGGTTTGATTGACAAGATTTCCATCAGCTAACACTGACTAATATGATGACCAGTATTTTAAAATTAGCTCTGAAGACCATTTCTGTCTACAGCTGTTAATCCCTTATTAAGAGATTAATGAAGCCCTCATTAAAGTCTGTAGGCAGGGACAGATTTGATTCATAAATAAATTATAACAATCTAAATGGAATTCAGCAAATATTTTGAACATTAACATTATGGTAAATTGCTATTGCCACAGCAGCAAGATGTTGAATGGTTTGGATTGGTTCAAGGAATGAAATGATTTTCTGCCTTAACACTTCTTGGGCTATGCTGTCTCTCCTTGTTTCTTAGAGTGAGTTTCTAATAAACCACAAAATGCCACTTCTGTCAGACAGTGATTGAAAAAAAATAATACAAAAGGGCCAGATTTCCAAAGACATTTAGTGCCTAGAGATGCAGATAGGGAACCGAGTGGGATCTGCAAAGTCATCTAAGCAGGTGATGAGACTGAGTGGTTGTTAGGTGTCTCTGTAAATTACACTACACACCTATCTGCATCTGTAAGTGCCTAAATGCCTTTGGAAATCTGCCCCATTGTGCATAGAAGGAAAATTGCTAGGGAAATAATGATGAACAATTTGAAACCTCTTGACATTTAATTTTTACATCCCTCTGACCTGTGAAAAATTAATGTGCTGTAGATGGATTTTTAAAATGAACCTGATGATTTTTGGAGAGCAATAGTAATGTTTATTGTTATACATGCTAAAACAAAGGCAATCTAATCTCAGACATTAGGACATCAGCTGATTTTAAGGATGTAATGCCCCCTCCCATGTACCGGAAAACGACCTGGGTGCATGACAGAATTTTATGCTTTCCTCTAGATACTGGGCTATGTTAATTTTGATGGAGTATTGCTATGATCTGCTACAGGAAAAGCCTACCTGGATGTCAGTTGTGCATTTCCCAGCTGAGACAAATTTAGCATTGCTCCTGCTATTTTAGTCCAGGCAAATGTACCCCTAGTAGAGCTTTAAAGGCCCCAGCTGGAGTTTCCTCAAAGTTGCATTGAATTTAAAGGAATAACTACGTATTTATACACTAAACTATAAGACTCTGTCACTCCTTCAAAACCACAGGCACTCGACATTATTTTGCAGAGCAATATGAATAGGATTAGAGAAGAAAAAATGTTTAAATGGAAACATTTTTCATCAGAATATCACCTTTATCAAAATTGAACCTTTTGTGAAAAATGTAATTTTTTATTTTTTTTCCATTTTTTCCCCTCAATTTTTTTTTAACAGAAGGGTTATTTCTCAATTGTCTGATTGTTTTATATCTTGATGTTTTAATTTCAATTTCTTTTCTTTTTTCTTCCCATTTTCTCAACACCAGCTGGTTCCTAGTCATACATACCGAACCTCAGTCTCTAGACTTGACACTGAAGCATTTATGGGATTGCTCATTCCCTTAGAACTGCCTCTAAAGCTTGAGCTCAGTTGTCTCTCTGTTTTGGTAATTTCTGTCACAGTGGCCAATACCAACTTTTTACAAGTAAAATATAACATCATCATAATCTACAACAATTATGCTGTGCGCAGACAATTGCACAATACTCTTCTATGGTGGTGATTTTTCAGTTGTCTGTCCCCATCTTCTGGAGATCAGTTTATGAACTTAATGAAAATTGGACCCATACTGTGAGATTTCTGTATGAGGAACTCAATTTCATAGGGCTTGGTAGACTGGCCCAATAATTTCTACTTTACTATAGTCAGTGTAGCAGAGATTATAATTAATCACATATGTATCTAATGTAGAGCTGGGTGGAAAGCAGGGTTTTTGGTTTATTTGTTTTATTTTTGTTTCATTCACAACTTCAGAATGGAAAAAAAAAGAAAAATTTTCAGGCTAGACTGAAACATAAAATTATCTTTTCTTTTTTTCTTTTCTTTTTTTGTATGAATTGAGTATTGGAAAACACCATTTTGGCTTGAATGAAATGTTTTGTTTTGACAAAACTGAAACATTTCATATCAATCTCAACCATTTAAAAATGTTTTTCCTTTTTTCTTTTAAATAGAAGTAGAGAACATTTTGAAATGAAAACTTATTTCAAACAGAAAAACTGAAAATTCTTCGTTTTTTAAAATATCAGAACAAAATATTTAAATTAAAAAAATACTATGTGTTTGTATTCAGAAACAAATAGTTTGGAAATGTTGATACAAATCTGAGAAACATTTTGGTGTTGCCAAATCTGCATTTTTTGCCAGATGATATTTTGTCCAAAAAATTCACCGAGCTCTAGTTTGGTGGTAATATTTAGTTTTTCACTATACAATTTCATCATAGGGAAGCAGAAATGCCAACAGGAGATTTGGTTTATTTTCCATTTTGTGCTGTCTATAACTAAATAGATTCAAAAGAATGCAGGGGAAGAATGGGAGAAGAAAAAGATTACCAACAACACCATGACAGAATCAGTTCCCAATGAATCATAAATAAACCCACATGAATAACATACATCTTGCTAACTAGCCCTGTTTGTACCTGCAAGTGAGTGGGATTTTTTATTCTTGCTTAATCAAATACTTTCAGTGTGAGACAAATTTGTGACTCAAACAGAGGAACTGGAAGAAGGGTATTTTCTTCCTGAGATTGCATTCTCACTTTAAATCTGACCCTGTGCTAATAAGCCTGTGGCTGGGATGGGGATGGGGGAATCTACAGCTCTGAATTTAGGAGGTGCAATATTCGTCTTTTGTGAAAAATGCTCAGATGAAGAGAGTCTAAGCAAATTCAAAAGCAAATGTTTGAGAAACATATAATGTATGGTTGGTGACCCATTTCCTACTTTTTAAAGTTTTATGGATTGTGTCCTAAATCTCAGTCATCTACAACTTTGCTTTTTAAAGGGAGTTTAAAAATACAGAGTTAGAATGAGAGCAAGATCATGGTGCCATATTAGTCAAAAGGATAATATTATATTGTACAAAATTCTGGGATAATAGTAATGCCTTTTCTTGGCTGGGGAAAAAAAAAACCATGAAGCACTATCTGCTCAAATGTCAGATGAAGAGGTTTTTTGAAATCCCACAGGTTTCAACTCCACATTTTTCTTTTATAGCCTGATGAAAGGCATATATAGAAACCCAAAAGGTCTTGCAACCAGAATGGAGGCCTTTCAACCTCAAATGTTGTAGTTATAATATATAACCCAGCCTTTTTGGTGTATTCCACACATAGTAGCAAGTCTAAGACTATGAAGAGAATATACACAAAATCTGAAGACCTTTTTAATTTCCTGATGGAGCTATAACATCCAATGAGAGACAGATAGAATGAGAGGGAACCTCAGTGTTTTATCACTGTCCTGGGCTAGTGCAATTATGATTAAATACCAGTTAGTTGAGCCTGACTGTGGAAAACTAGGGAACATCACAATGTTTTTTTTCTCTAGCACTGTTTCGGTGGCAAACCCCTATTCATCAAAGCATGTAAGTAAATGGGATATAACCCTTCCTTAAATAAGCATGTGCTAAAGTGCTTTGCTGTGTAAGGACCAACTTAAGCACTTGCTTAAATGTTTTGCTGAATTATATGTCACAGCTGCAATAAAATTTTAAAGGGGCAAAAATTCATAGGTAAATCTATAAGACCCAAAAATATGGGACTGAAGTTAAATATAAAGGAACAACAGTTTCTAATTTTCAGAAAATCAGTTCAATTAGCACATGCAAATATGCCTTCTTCATGTGTCAAGAAGTGTCAAATGAGATTTGTATTGCTATTCCTGCTCTGGTTACGTCCTATCCCGTACAATCTAAACAAAGTCTCAAGTTTTCCATGAACTAATGTTTCACCCAGAGACCACTGAAACCTTCCTACCATTCACACAGATTGAAAGAACCCAACACTAGTAGTTATTGACTTATTTTAACAAGCCATGCGCATTTTATGTTCCTTTTAATTTTATTTAATGATTTAGTGTTTGTGAATGGTGTCTGATGGACAGCTCCGAAGGATGGAGTCTCCTGTTTATCTTCAGATCAGGTACAGCATAGGCAGTGAGAGTTGCTTGTTCTTTCCACTCTCCACCATGACATATCCCAGTTGCTCCCTGAAAAAGTGTATCAACTCTGACCTGGAGGAAACTATCTTTAAGAGAGAAGAGCATGAAAAGCAATTGGTTCCAAGGACCATTCGTTCCTCTCTACTGAGATTGCCTGCAACACGGCAAATTAGTTCATGTTGCAATGGTGATGCAAAATGTGATGTGGACATCTGTGCACATTCATCGATGCATGACACATGTTGGAAAAACAACAAACTGATTTGCAAGGGGTTTTTTAGTATAACAAAACACTTTAAATTTTATACATATTTCACTAATCGATAGTCACATTAATCCTAGTTGGTGCAGGAGTGTGTACTGGTCAGATCTCTGCACCAGCTAAAACCATTGAACCCTAAGGATGGGATTATCTTCTGTGGAAGGAAGACATGCTACTTCCACCTTTCCATTAGAAGGACGCTCTGCCTATTACTCATTCCTGAGACAAAGTTGGCCTGTCAGGCCTGTTAAATTCTCCTCTTCAATGAAGTGGTGGCTGAGTTCTACAGACAACATCTACCACTAGGTGCCTTTTGCCATCATTTGCACCAGTTTAAGTAGGTGAGGAATTTGAACCAGTTTGTGGAGCATGTGAGGACCCTTTGGGAGGAAAGGTGCTAGATAAATATAAAACATGATAAGATATGCTGAAGATAACATTTTTGTTCATGTTGAATCACTGATGGACAGATTATTAATGCACTAGGATTTTTTATTTTGTGTAGGTACCTTGCTGTAAGGTTGATGGTCTAGCACTAACCTTAGTAGGGAGGAATCCTATTGACATGGCTCACATTTAATAGGATTACTATAGCTGCCTATACTTGGCACTTAAATCAAACTGAAGGAAGTGCCATGTCCATCGCTGGCCAATGATGGATTTTCATCAGTTCATAACAAAATGGAATTGCTTGGACAGCTTGTTGAAATAAATGTAATGCTATTTGGGAAAAAGACTATGCTTAGTTTTGGCAGCTGAATTTCAGCACTGCACAGGAGTGAAATTCATGCATCTCCAGTTTGGTTTGTTATCATGAGAACCTTAAATCCTGTGGTAATTTTCTTCTCTTTTAGCTTCCCTTCCTTCCATCTCCATTGTACCTTTTCCACTCTGGGCACTTTGCTTTTTCATTCACTGGCCCATGTTCTTAAATATGTTTTTTTTTCAATCTACCTAGGAGGCAAGGATCCTTCCTACCTAAGGCAAATTCTGGGATAGCCTAATTTTGGGATAAATCCTACCCATACTGTTGGGAGCTGTTTTGCAGGACACGGTACAAACAGCCACAAAATAGGTCTCAGTGAGCTTAGGGCAGGACAGCTAGGGTAGGTGGAGGGTCATATAATGAGACACACCTTACTACTTCACTAGAAATGATAGCACATGGTACACTCTGGAAATGTGACTCTGCTCCCCTTTGTGGTAGTAGATGAGGTAGGCAGGACACTACTTTCTATAAATAGATAGATTAGCATATAACCAAATGTTTGAAATCATTTCTGGTGGCCCTACATAATAAAGGGTAGGATATGGCAACCAGAGTAACCACAAAGGTCATAATCATGGAAATGGGAAGCACAACACCTCAGGCATTGGTAAGCTATCTGCCAGCACTTGTTTCCCATTTGCTCATAGGGATAAGATGGATCAGAACCTTCTCCATGATATCAAATCTCAACCCCATCTTAGAGCCAATTCCAATATCTTAAAAACCAAGACAGTTCCAGCTATACCCCTAGCTCAGAGATCCTTTTCCTGGACCCATTTAGGGCCTCATGCATAGTCTACGTTGGGCTTCCAGGGGTATTTGCTATATTTCTAATAACACATCTCTAAGGCCTTATCTGCTCTTAAAAGTTAGGTTGACATAACTATGGCACTCAGGAGTGTGAAAATTTCACTCCCCTCAGTGCCATAATTATACCAACCTAACCCACAGGGTACATGCAGCTAAGTCAATGGAAGAAAGCTTCTGCTGACCTAGCTACCATTGCTTGGGGTAGAAAAGTTCCTAAAGCAATGGAAAAATCCCTTATGTCACCGTTGGGAGCATCTATACTGCGGCACCAGAGTTATGCTGCTGTAGTGCCTGTAGTATAGACATGGCTTACGTTGTGTAGAAACTCGGTGCCCATCCTCCTGACTCAGTCAGGAAAAGGCCTCCAGCACTTTCACCTGAGAGAAGTGGGCAGGGGATGAATACCCCAAGAGTCCTCCCTCATTGGGAATGGCCACAAAGTTTCCCAAATTCCCAATAACCAATGCCTGTCCCTTCCTCCCTAGGGTACAGAAGGGACCATTTCACAGCCAGACTCTACCTGTACCTCTACCTGTCAACATCTCAGATTTCATGCCCCCTTCCACCACCACTTCCCCTGTGGAGCTCTGTGCCCATTCATTTTCACAGTGTGTCTTTCATCCCGTCTTCTGCTAACTCCTCCTGCTCCAAGAAGGGCTGCTTCCCTTTCTCTTGCTTCAACAAGAAGTGTCCCTCTCTCTCCTGGTCCTGAAAATCCTTTCCTCCTGTCGATACTGCTCCAGCAGTATATAAGGACTATTGAATTTCAGAGTCAGGACTCCTGGGTTCTGTTCCAAGCTCTGTCACTGTCTAAGCGACTTGGGGTAAATCACTCACCCAGTCTTTGCCTCATTTACAAATAATCAAAGATAAATGACAACTTGATTTGGTATCTTTTCAAATAGATTTTATTTTATCAAATCAGGGTCAATTATACTGGCCACTCTCCAATCCTCAGCAGCTTTAAACAGGCAGAGAACAAGACAGAGACCAATGTGCCACCAATACCTGACTTCCCTGCAATGGCAGGGAATTGTTTGTTGTTTAGGTAGGATGTGTCCAGGTGAATCACCCCTCCCATCTCCCCACACCCTAATCACAGCCAATCTGATCTGGGGGGGAATTTTTGACCCCAAACCTTGCAATCAATTTGATCCTGAGCATATGAGTAAGACTCACCAGCTAAGCAACTAGAAACAGTTCAGCTGTGGACAATTCAGGAAAGGTGAAAAAACCCAACCAAACCCCAATATCAAATGCATCTGGTCAACTGTGCATGAGAATGAAAAAAAAAAATCACCTTGATTCCTAGAGATGACAAGCTAAAGCCCTGAAGCATAAGACTTGATTGGAGGTCATTGCTGTATGTATTATGAGGATATTGAGGGCACTGCAAATCTTCCTGTTCTAGTGATAGCATGGAATTGAGGGTATTTGGTAGGAACAGAGTAAGGGAGAGGTTTGTTGTTTTTCCGTGAAACCATGGATGCAGGAGAGGAATGGAATTAGTGCAACTCCTGGAGATAGAGCAATGAATGCTCTCTGCACTTCAGTAACACAAACTCAACATGACCTTGCCCCAGAGAGCTCACCGACTAAATAATGCAAGAGATACAAACAGAAAAATCCCATTTGATCTTCTCCCTGTTGTGTGACAACAAAACACATTCACTGCATTATGTCAGTGAGGTCTAATGGCTTTGCTGATGGGCTCTAGTCTCGCTCTCTCTCTTCCCCCACTCTTTGTGTGTTTCAGCTGTGAATGCCTGTGCACTGTTAGACTTGTGGAAACAAATTACATGATTATTACAAGAACACCCAGCTCCTCTGGATATTGACTGTGCCTCCCCTTTATCAGTCTGCGTCTGAGTGACAGGGAAAGGATAGACATCAATGGAAAGGTGGTACTATCCCCAATGGGATATCTCAGTGTTGCCAACCCCTTTGTAACACTCTCTGAAAAGCACCTTGCTATATTTCCTCTCCACTCTCTCCTTAAGGCAAAAATTTGGTCAGTTAACCTCTTCATATCCCATCAGAATGGAGTCCTTGTCATTACATTTACACTGAGTGTCTTCCATTTCCACTTGAGGCAGCTTGATAAATTCTCCAGCAGTTGGACAAGGAAAACATACCTAACAGCTCTGTTGGCCAGAAGGCCCACTCCTTCTCACAGTGAAGTGCATGGGAAGAGGCCAGAGGGACAGGAAATCTCATTAAGGATACGCAGAGTGATCAATCCCCTCCTGCCTCTCTGCAGAGTCCTTATTGTTCAGAGAACCTGCACAAGAACATCTGTGGTATTCCAAGAGTGGGGAACAGTTTCACAGGGCTACACTACCCATCTTACATGTGGCACAGTTGACCAAGCACACAGAGGAACCATTTCACCCTCCTATGAATTGCAGCCTTTTCATGTGTGGTGAAATATGATTTCTGGTTTATAGAGACAGCACTGGAGGTCAGAAAGCAAAGAATACCACATCCTATTCAAAGTACAGGACAAATTCAAGGAGGTATAAAATATACTTAACATCTAATTCAAATATGTTCAGGATGTTACTATTAAAATGCCTGCTCTTAAGAAAAATGTCAGAAGAGTTTCACAACAAGTGGTTAGACCTCAGTTTTTGTCTTGTCTGAAGTGAGAAATCACAAGCAACTTTTGATACCTTATATGGCTAAGTCCAGAACTTGTTGTTATCTACCTTACATACATCTCAACATTGCAAGGTCCAGATTGGGACAAGACACAAAATGAGGTACATATGCGACAATAAAAGGACAGGAACTTTTAAAAATACTTATTAAATTTGCCTAAAGTCAAATAAGGGTTTGTTCAGTTTTAAAATAAGCTAAATCATATAATCATTATGAAGGTCTTTAAACACTCAGCATCCAGTAGATAAATCTCCACTGATAACAGCTATACTATACCTGGCATGTAATAAATTATGGTAATTTAAGAAGAAGCATCTCTTGCTGCCTAGCTGTTAACATGAGTTGTTAACATTTTTAGAATGTTTCCCATATTATTTGCAAGCAGTTGAAAATATACTGTGGCTTATAACTGCCAAGTGAATTTCAGTTACAGGGGAAATATTCTGCAGAATCTTTTAAATTTCTACTTCACTAAAACTGAATTGAACAATAGCTTGATGAAAGATAGCTATCAATACACCCCCTTTCACTTTTTTCTTTGAGCTCCCCCCACTCCATGAACGAAGATAATAGTCAGCAATCAACTGAAACATTTTCTGATAAAAACAAGATCTTCTTAGTAATAGAGATTTACAATGAACTATTTGATCTTTCTATGAACTCTATCCAACATACCCTTTCAAGCATGCATTCCAAGGCACAATTCAGCTCCCAGCAAACTCAGCGAGACTTGGATCAAGCCCTAGGTTGACAATGAAGAGAAGCATAACCACTTGACCACTGCCAAATGTTCTGTCTTCATCCAGATAGAATGTACCTGCCATACTGCCAAAAGCTCCAGGTTTACCCAGAGAGAAAGCTGCCATAATGCTGAAAGTGATAACTCTGTACAAACAGAATGTACGCACCATGCTATTAAGCTATTGATTAGATGCCGCTTGAACAAAACAGGTGCTTCCATGTAGAACACAATTGCTGTGCTGCTGAACATACTGGATATATTCATGTAGAATGTAATGTTCTGCTACTCTGCTGAAAGTATCAGATACACAGAGATAGAATGTACACCATGCCAGTGCCAGTACCAAGAATGTATACTGAATGTATACCATGATACTGAACCTGATGCTGAATGTACATCCCCTAATGCACTTTTTGATAAATATATATCCAGATATTGGGACCTGCCATGTTACTGAGCTGCAATCCTAGCATACTACTGCCTTCAGCAAAATGTTAATGGATGTTGACAGCACAGCGAAGTTTGGCAGACAACTAGCAGCAGAAGGGTTAAGAAATAATGCTGGCTAGAAATTCCAGCCTTGATAAGTGTAGGCACATAAATCAATGTTGAGAAATGCGATTACTGGCTAAAACTCTCAACTTTCTTATCATTTTCATTGCTTATGCCAAACAAACTTTTTAAGCACTTAGCAAGTAGTCAGATTTACCTAAAGCTTTCCCCAGTTACAGAATACAGAATTCCCTGGCAGAATTCAATTTTTATTTGTTATAATTTTGAGGGATAACATCAATGTTTATTTTTAAGCATTTCTTTTCTATTTTTATCTATTTAAATTGATACAGTTGCAGGAAATTATGAGGGGATCAGGCAATGGTGGGTCAGACAATAATTATTTAATGATAGAAGATGTTGAGATTTAAAAAGTTACAGTTTTATAACCATTAACACACAGATTGTCAACATCACATGTCAAAATATGCAGAGTAAATATGCTTAAGTCAAACTTTGAAAAGGTCTCAAGCAGCATTTTTTAAATTTTATCTATCTGTAAATTTTGATTATTATCAATGGGAATATTTTTTCATTGGTTTGTGTATGTATGGTGAAACTAAAATGAGAGTCCTGTAGCACTTTAAAGACTAACAAATTTATTTTCTGCAGGCATATGCTTTCATGGGCTGCAACATACTTCATCAGAGATTTACCAACATTTAACAATAAAAATTTAATCCTTCTTATTTCTTAAACATTTCTTAAAATTTCTTTTAAGATTTCTTCAAAATCCTAGTTCTAGTCAGATTTTCCAGTGACGGCCATTTGTTATTTATTATGTAAACACATTTGGCAATGAGAGTTGCCTTTGGCAATACTAAGGCACAATGGTGTTCACATTAAGGTTATGGGGGAAATGTATTTAAAAATGTATTTAAAAAATGGTGAGCATTTCCAGAAACTGGCAGGATTTTAAATCTTCTCAAAGAGAACTTAGATAAGAATCAGAATTAAACAGTAAATATAAAGCATAGCTCAGAGAATAAATTTCAAAGGGTGGCAAGGTCAGTTGTCTCAAAATTTAACTAACTCTGTTTCTTTCTCCTCTGTTTGCAAAGTCAATGTGATTCTTTAGATGTTTTTTAAACAAATATTTTAATGCTTTTTGTTTTAAAAAAACAACTAATGAGTACCAGCAGTTCACCCTTTGTTACCCAATAAACCAAAATAAAGGCCCAATGCTTAGGAGGCATCTTACAGTAACAAACCAGGCTTCATGGTACTTCATTCATAAGAATGCCCAACTTATTAAAAAAAAAAGTGAGCACATTGCCTGCAACGCAGGAGTGACAAGTGACCCTACAATAACAAATCAGTATAAATAGCTCTCTGCTTCTGAACACATCTACAGAACATATCTACAGAAACAAATCAGTGTGAAAAGTACTGTGCAGGTAAGCAACTCTTCAAACACAAATTTGAATGTACACAGTCCAAGAGTTCATGGTTGAACTTATAACAACAGAGCAGAGTGCATATGCAAATGCCCAATGTAAGAGAAAAATGATTGGAAAAGAAATAGATTTCAGAACACAGTTTCAAGAGGTCATTACTAGAACAGAGTGAAATTTGGAATTTTTACTGCACAGGAGAGTCTGATATTTCAACATTTGTTTTCATCCCAAATCATGAAGAAAATTTGAAATATCAACATTTTTGTATAACAAAATATCCAGAATAATGCTAAAATGCTTCATTTTGAGTCACTTCAACATTAAACTTCATTGCACTATTGTGGCACATTGTTTCATGGCAGTTGTAGTTCTCTCCCTGTTGTCTCCTATGGCTGAGTTCCCTGGGGGATTATTTCTCCCATGATGTATTGTGGACTCCCCTTTGACCAAGCTGCCTAGTTGACTGGGAGACATATCCTGGCTTGGAAGTCTAGCAACGGGGAGGATGGGACATTGATCTCCCGAACTACAACTCCCCAGAGGCAATGGATTACAATAGGTAAATACAATTTAATGCTGAACTGACTAGAAAGAGAATGTTTTTGTATCAGTTCAATACAATGAAAACTCCTGACTCAGGTAAAAAAGGCCTGAAACAACATTATTTTCTTTTGACTTTCCATCAGGTAAATTGAAAATTTTCAGCAAAATCAAAACTTGGCTCAGGAAAACTTCATTTTTTTGTGAAAACTATAGTTTCCATTGGAAAATCATTCTGACAGAAAATAAATGGATATAATAGAATTTAAATTAATTTTAAGGAAAACAGCAACCTTGAAGTGTAACCCTTATGTACCTTATCTTTTGGATTAAAGACTAAAGAAGCAGTGAGTTATGTGTTATAAAATAAAATATTGAGTTTTAGTGTGCAGTTAGAAATAGGTCTTAAATATGCTTTATTGCAATATCGCACTTGTTAATTTTTATACTCTTTGTTACCTAATGCTTTGAAAAGAATATGATTTCAGAGTGCATCCTAACTGATAGCTATTTTTCCCAACGAATCATTAGTTATAAAACTTTTATGCCCTCTCATAGCAGCTACTTGTAGATCAGTTAGACAATGCCATCCAGAAACAGCTGTCTCATCAGTTTCCCCATGGCATTGTGAAATAGCTAATATCACACTAGAAGCATTAAATACGCTCATGTCATCACAGGGCACAAATGCTGCATTCTATTTACAGATATTTTCTGAGTGTTATTGAAGAAGCCTTGGTTTTGCCCTGGTTAGTGTTACATTAAACAGTCTCTTGTAACCACTTCAAGGACATTTCATTTAATTTACATTGGTTATCTGAGCAAAGAACTCCAGAATTAATCCCATAGACCACTGGATATATGTCACACACTCACATATGCAATTCTGGTAACTGAGTATTGTTCAGAAGAGCGTCTTTTTTATTAAAGTATTTATTTTTATTAAATCAAACTGTCTAGCAACATTTTGCCTTGTTACAAGAAAATATCTTAAAATTCTTTCTTTCTTTCTTTCTTTCTAAAAGAAATGATTTTTCCCCAAGAAAACAAATAAAACCCTCCCTATGTCATTATGTATCCAGAAAATATCATTGTGTTGCAAAATAGATCAAGAATATGGTAGTTCCATGCAGACTGATATGGGGTAGATCAATGTGGGAGACATGAGACACATCAGTAAACATCTGGCACATTCTAAACCCCTGACATGGTGCAGGCATAATTTCTATGCAGAAAACGTTGGTTAGGTCGGGTTTGGGGTTAAGGACACTCTTATTATTATTTGTTTATTTATGTGAGGTTGTAAACAGGCATGTATTAAGAAATATAATCATACAGAAGTTAATATGAAATACTACTTTAAAACCCCTGAACTATAAGAAAAATCATGTCCAATAATCATTTACTTTTAGGAAAAAAATGAGACCACAAATTCTGAACAGGAATCAAAGCACAGAAGATTTTCTCTTTTTGACACATACATTAGACTCAATAAAAATAATAAACAGCCAAAGCACCCAGCTGTGCTGCCAAAGAATAAAGGACTGTGACCCCAGTCCAAAGCACCCTGAAGTCCATTCAAATTCTCCCATTGATTTTAATGGACCATAAGTTGGAAAACTTGGAAAAGGTCATTAATGTGGAGGAGAAGTTTCAGCATGAAAGAGACAATCCTTGCCCTGAGAGGCTTTGTCTGAGGGGGAATACTGCTTTGGGAATACTGTCTGAGGGGGAATACCTCACCTCCATTAAGACATCTCTTTGTGTGAATCAATGTATCTCAGGTGAACTGTAATGGGATAGTGGACAGACAATTATTCTAAATGTTTAATATTGCAAGGCCATGGTTATTGTCATATTCGTACAGATCTATAGGAGCTTATGTGTTTAGGTAGTAAACTAAATGGTGTCCTGGTCCATGATTTGGTGCTACAACAATACAAGTAATAAATATAATTGATCATTATTAATAAATAAATATTTATTTGTTCATTTCAATTTTACAAAACAGGCAATCCCACCCTGGGTGGTACACCACTCATTTCCCTGGAGTTATATTAGGGAGTACCTGGACTCATTCAGTCTTGTGTACCCTCATATCAATATCCCGGAGAGAGCTGAAAAATTAGCAGACAAAACAGAGAAGTACCAGGAAGATACATATCTGCACAGAGAAAGAGAGTGAAATGTGAGGCATGTTTTCATCTCTTCTAGACAGCCCTGTCTTAAGCAAGCATTTTAAAGCATCCTCATATGCACAATTTTGTTTAGCATTTAGTTGACCCATCTCTACTAAGAGACTGATTTTTGTGAATTTCTCAGGTGGTCATTGCAGACAGCTTTCATTGCATGTTCGTTCACTCATCTCAAAACATGATGTGATAGCAAATTCTTTTATGGACATCAGATCTATTGTGGCAAGAGTAAATTAGTGCCATATCCCTATTCAACACATGGGAAATGGAGGAACAGACAAAGTGATGTGCCAAGTTCATACAGTAAGTCTGCGTCAGAGTAAAGAAATAGCACCTCGGTCCCCAGAGTCCCAGGTTAGCACCCCAAGCACTAGGCCATCCTTCTTCTGTCTGGCTAAGTAGTGGATGTAGCAGCCAAAAGAAAATCCCATTCCTAAAACCCAGGAAAAGATTAATCCTCTCCAAAGCTGTCAATCTACATGACTCACTGTGCATGCTATGCCACATAGCTCTACGATTATCTCTAAAGATACACCCAGTCCTGGTGGACACGGGTAATCATTTTTATTATCAACATTTTGGCCCTTGAGAATAAAGAATGTCTAATTATTGCCAGACTAGGAATTTTTATAACGTGCACTCCTCAATACCAGGCAAGGTATTAAAACATCTTAAATTCCACAAACACACACACGCTTTTTTTTAAACCACAAAACTTTTTTTTTCTGCTCTTAGCTTACCCTGTAAAAATAAAATAATGTAAAAAAATCCTATCCATACCAAATATATAATCTTACATTACCTTTGAGACTGACAGTATTAGTAGATTTGTCACCTATCATCTGCATTTTGAAATACGAAATGGTGAGCAAAGATGACTTATTCTCCTAGGACATAAATGACAAAAGTTTGTGACTGGGTTTAACTTCCTAAATGTATCCCTTCCTTCAAGTGTTTTGGGCACACAGTGAAGCTGACTGAAATAAGGTGTCACTCACAGCATCTAAGGTGCAGCACACTCTCTTCTCTAGAAACCTCTGCCTCTGCTTTCTGGTGATGTGATATTTCAGAAAGTGATTCCACCAAAGGCGAATTGGTGTCCCCCACTCCTCAGTAAAAGATTCCATCTCAGAGTGGTAGGTTTCACAGAGGGATGCCTTTTCACTGTTCAGTTCAGCAGCGACTGGCAGTCTGTCTCTTAAGGGGAGATCTGGTTAAAAAAACCCAACTCATTCTTGTGTCATTTTACACACCTTGAATTAGACTGAGCTCAGCAGGAGTCACCTAAGCCTTTAGAGTCAAATGTAAGCTACTAGTGAACTGCTAGACATGAAATATGTGTTGATTGGCACATTCTTTTGAAGGTTTGGGACAAACATTTCAAAAGTGCCTAAGAACCTATAACCCATTTTTCAAAGCTGATAGACCCAGATCCTCAAAGGTATTTCGGCACCTAACTGCTGTTGAAATCAAAGGGAACTCGACACCTAAATATCTTTCAGGATCTGGGTCTTAGAAACATAAGGTAAAATTTTCAAAAGGGTCTATGGGTCAGATTTATAAAGGTATTTCCTCATCCAAAAATGTAGTTATACATAGTGGGATTTTCAAACACATCGAACGCGAGTTAGGTGCCTACCTCCCACTGACTTTCAGTGAGACTTAAGCTACTATGGGCCAGCCTTTTAAAGGTATTTAGGGGTTTAAAGATGTACATAGGCACTAGGGAGATTCTGATAATTGCCTTGGTGCCTGCTTCTTACTGATTGCACAATAGCTCCATTGAAGTGCCAAGCTTATGAGCCACCCCACTGAATTGTGAGTTTTCCAGAGATGACTAACATTGTTCAAATATTGCCATTCTTCATCAAGGAAAAACTGCCATTAGATTCAATCAGCATTCACTCAGTGTAGGACTGCAACATTTGCCCCCTTGTGATTGTAATAAAGATGGGCATAGCAATTGAAAGTATTTACTTTCGTAGGCACAGCACGTCCTCCATACATAGGTTCACTCTTTTGACTACCACAGGCAAACAGATAGGAATCAGTCTGCTAATGAATCAGACTGCAAACATGTAGGGCTGCTGGGGAGGAAGGCTACCCTCTAAAATTAATGCTGGATGTCTAGCAATATAGCTTATTGGCACTGCAGAATCTACAGAGTGCTATACAAATTGGGTCTATGAACATTACAGTGACACATTCCACTGATGCATTAATGTCTGGCAGGAACAGAGAGAGAAAGAAAGAGAGAAAGATGAGGGAGCTGGTCACAGGCCTCCGTTAGTCTTAATTATCTTCCATTTCCACTCCTGCTTCCTGAATCAGGAACACAGATGGAAAAGTAATTAATGCATAAACTAATTAGCAATCTCATTTGCCAGTTGCTACATGATAAAGTGGGCTGTGAGCAGAAAGGCTTCTGCAGGTGGAAAAAGAGGGTCTGGAGCATGAAGCTGGTAGGGTAACTTTTCCATGTGTTAAAATGCTGCAACCAGGGCTGACAATGCTCAGAAGGTCCCAGGGAAATGTCAGCACCACAGCTGGTGCAAGTATAAAATCACAGGGTCCTTGCTCTGTTCTGCTGTGAGTAGCAGAGAGGAGCAAAGAGATGATTACTTGTGCAGTAAACTCTGAGAGGAGCAGCAGAAGGGAACAGTGACTCTATGGCATGTTCCCCCTACTCTCCAGGGGCTGTCAAAGGATCTTCCAAAGCATTTCTACATGGCAGGGACTTCATGCCCCTTTATGAAAGGGTCAGATTGTCTTGGAAGAGGCCTAGGGTGAAGAGCAGGCACTTTGGATTGCATGCTGTCCTGTGAAAGGATTACAATACCACTGGGAAAACCAGCAGGAGTATATGCTGTTGAGAAGGTGGTGCAGATATGGCAGGAGCAGCAACAGCTCCCAAGAGAGCTGTGCAGTTAGTCAGAGTGGGTGGGAAAGTGAGCCACAGAACAGCACAGAGTGGTTGGAGTCCATGAGATTAAAGCTCCAAGGATCCTTTATTGTTCCCCAGAAATGCTCCTCCAGGGGGCAGAACTCTGAAAGGGAACATTGCAGCATGACCTTCATGCAAGTCTCCTAGAGCCTCTCTCCCCACCTCCATGGAGGCTAAACTCTCTACAAAATTCAAGATGGGAAAGATTGTTTCCTTTATTGTAGCATCTGGTGTGCTTTGTCCTGTTCACTCCCACTTTTAAATGACTCCGGTATCTGTGCATTTGATCCAGTATGGCAATGCCTATGTTCCTACATTTCCTATGGTGAAATTTGATTAAACTTACTTACTGTTCCACCTGAGGGGGAAGAGAGAATAGGGAGATCAAGAAGGGAGGAGCATGAGTTAGAGATGAATTATTACAAAAGTAATTACAGGGGGAAAAGAACAGGCTTTAACATCACTCAATCAATGCATGGGAAAATGAAAGCAGAGACACAGCTCCAAAATGCACTGAAAAAGGGGAATGCAGTGTGGGCCAGGTAATCCTGCAGCAAGGCAAAGCTCATGCCGTGGGTAAAGAAAGTAGGCAGAAGCCAGAGGAGCACACCTGTGTCAAAAGTGCACATGAGGGGTGGGCAAAAGGAAGGTCTTGCAAAGAATGTGCCTAGAGTGGACCTTAAAGACTAAGGGGGAAATTGTCTATAAACGGGTAACCTAGGAAAAACAGTGGTGTAGGCGGAGCTCCTGCATGTGAAGCAGCCATTTTGGAAAAAGCGAGACAGTACAGTAGAAGGCCATTCTTGGTAGATTCCTAGGCAGGTTACACCTAAAAATGTTGCTTCGTGTTCAGTATTTGGATATCCTTCAGATTTCTGACCAGGGGTTCATAACTACCCAAAAAGAGACTTCCCGTAGGACATGATCAATCCCAGGTTTTATATTGAACCCCCATATGTGGTGAGGCAGGACTTGAGGAATTTTACCTTCCCCATGTGACTACTGACATAGTGTGGCTATAAATAAAGCTTATTGCTTATGGACCTCACTACAGGGTCTCTGTGCCCTGATTTAAGACTCTCCCAGTAACCGTGGACACGTGGGGCAAACATCCAAATTTTTCAAAATCCAGATTGAAACTCTGAACCTTTCCAGACTCATGTGTCTCTGCTTGTAATGCACAGAAACAAGGCTTATATTCTTTCAACTGAACCAGGAACAGACGGATCAGATTCTCCCAGAGATGTTAGTGTGAGGAGAAGGTGGGTGGAATCGAGGAGGGAGCCTCCAGGGTTTATTGTTCTTTCCTTGATTTTTATTAACCAGTGAATTTATATTTAAAATTCTGCACATTAATTATAATTGGCTGAAATGCCCAGCCCCAAACCCCTGATGTGAAGCAGCTAAACGCTAAACATAGGCGATAATTGTTAACATGGTTATTTAGTGTGTTTTGGGCGGGAATTACAGTTTGGTGACATGCTGATGTGGATGATATTTCCTATCCACCCTGTTAAAATCTTCTAAGAATTGTCTTTTTTGCTTGAATTCCTCATAATATTTGACTGCCTCGGTAACAGGAGAATCTCCATTTCTCATGCAAGTACAATACTCTGTGAAATCCCTTACTTAGCAGAGGGAGATCAGGATGGAGAGCAACATATTTTTTACTATTACATATTTTACTTGTCATGAGTGTACGTCAGTGCTTTCTAGGGAATATTTCTTGAATTGCCAAAGCAGGTGTCTTAAAACGCCTCATGCCTTGTGCAGTAACCCTCTCTAATAAACCCCCTGATATGCATGTTAAAATGTAATAACTGGAATAGATCATATTAACACACCAAGAGCTATATTAAAGTCACATTATGGGACTGGCTTACACCCAGCAGAAGCCAGGGAATTCAGAGTTAGTGATTCTACTCAAGTCTTACTTCTCTTTACACTGTACTGGAGCATTACAAGGGTGTGTAATCAGTGTGTGATATTGCATAGCCTACGTTCTGTGAGACCTGGCCCAGCAGGGTGAGTGAAGGAAGGCAAAGAAAGCATGAGGATTACAAACTGGTTGCCAGTTGGAAGGAATTCAGGGAGATGGACTGAAATGATTAGGGAGCTGTGGGGATGGGAAAACCAGGACCGAAAGAACATGAATCATCCCTACCTCAAAGCTCCACTCACCTCTAGAAATGAACTTAAACCAAGTTATTCGAAGAGTCAGAATTGTTTGGATCAGGGAACCTCCACCTTCACCCTTTTTCCATTGTACACTCACATTCTCATTACCTGGTTACTTGAGAACAGATGCAACTGTGTGTCAGGGAATCAGAAAATAGGGTTGTGTAGGGAATGATAGGGTCATTCATTTTTGTGGGATTAGTCCACAGAAGTTTCAGACAATTGGATAAGTGTCTCCAAATTAAATGCTTTGAGGTTCCTGTTGCTACCTAGAAGGAATAGTTAAAATAACTACATTTAGTGTGGATAGCTAAGCTAATCGGTGACCTGTGGCCAGAACACAGCTTGCCCTACACAGATGTGAAAGAGGAGGAGAGGGCACAAGGAGCTTTCCAATGGAAGAGCTAGCCAGAACATGGCGAAGGCACATAGAAACTGACCACTGTCAGTACTGGTGGTAGCTAGTGGCATGGACAAGAAGATCTGATAAATCTTTGCATCTCTGATTCCTTTAATGTTGTGATTACAGATCACATTGTGAAAGTGTGATTTCACACAAATAGCAGATGATTTTTAAACCTTAATATTCTGCTCTTTAAACTAAACCATGGAAAACTTTTACAGTTTCAGTTCTCTCTAATTCCACTATCTTTTGCCTCTCTTTTTCCTCCTCTGAATTCCCAAATGAAATAGATCCTCATACATTTATCAACCTGTTCATCCATATCCTCTAACAATGCTCTTTTCTTCTCTGTGGCCCCACCAGTTCCCTGGCTCCCTCCATCACCTTTAAGCAGCTCAGAATCTGGATACTTGGGTATCAGATGTTTTAGAAATGCAGAAAGACAGTCTCTCTCCCTGCCCATGGCTTCTAATAGGGTCTTTGCATCTTTATGCCATACTTTCAAGTTCCCTGTATTTTTGAGGCTCTTACATGTGTCTGATAGGGTGGGGCCTCTGCTTCTGTCACATTTCACACATACTCGTGTTTCCCTGATTAGAGACTACAGTCCATTCTGTCCCTTATTGCATAAAATTTACAAGGAACACAACTTGGGCTCTAGCACATACACTGGCAGGCACCATAGAGGACTCGTTAGAGGTAGAATTGTCTCATACAGAAGAAGAGCTAGGAAGAGGTCAGCTAGAGATAACAAGAGATCTAGAGGCCTACTTGTGGTCCCAGGAAGGAAGGATGTGTGGGAAGGGCTGATGAGGGTTGGAAAGAGGAAGGTAGTATGTAGCAAATCCATATAATAGGTTGGTTTTAATGGGTCATGTTTTGGGCTAATTATATTTTCCAAACGTGTTTGTCCATTCTTACTTTGTGTGTTCAGTTAAACACATTAACCGCATCAACCTAGATTCTGCCCAGGGAGTGTTCCACATTTCAACACCACGTGAGCTTTTATGACTAAGTTATTGCCCCCCCTGGAAATTCTGTATGGTTTTATAATGGAAACAATGACAGACTCTTAACTATTGTAATGCTAATAGTGGGTTGTTCATATACAGAGACATTGCTTCAGTCCCTGAAGAAACTAACTACTTTTCAATGTATCTATTGGTCTGACAAAAACCAGCCATCCTCACTTTATTCAGGAAGTCATGAAGCATTACAGTTTTTGCTCCCCACTATCTTGGCAGTTCTCACTTTGGTAGAAATAATTGTCAAAATAGAGAGGGAAAGATTCTTCCCACATTTGCTGCCCAGCCAAAGGCAGAAGGTTCTTGGAATCACAAGAGAAAAACCTGTCTTTGTTTTAAAAATCAAAGCCAGTCTTACAGATTGACAAAACTCAGGTAGTTCGATGTGATGCAGAACAGCATCCAAGCTTTTGAGTGATTATCCATAGTGACCCTGAACTCCTGAGCCTTCCCAACAGTAATTTTAATTTAGGTGAACTGTGTGCATTTTTAAATGTCTGTTATTAGTAGAACATTTGTTAATAAATGTACTGAAGTTTCTTGCTCATGGTAATTATACTTAGAGGCAGAGGCTGAGGGCTATGTAGTACTTCCCATCTTCAAAACCTTATACAAACACAAGCAAAAAAAATCTCCTTACATCACCCCAGTATTAATCTCATTTTACCCATGAGGAAATGAGTCAGAGGTTAAGTGATTTGCTGTCCATGACAAAGGGAGTCAAAATCAGGATCAGCTGAGAAGACCAAAGTCTCGAGCTTCCATACCTCTCTCTTACACCTACAGTATGAACTAAGCCATATGTGAAATCCCCAGCACTATTTAATAGCTCTGTTATGGCTGACCTTTCATATTGCTGGTGGTTGTGTGTGTGTGTGTGTGTTTTTACAGGTTATCTTAAAAACAAGGAGGATGTGTGAGTGATCCCCACATTACTGACAACCTCCTCTCCCAAAAGAAGCAATGCTGATGTGACTGGAGAAAACCCCATATCATCTGAGATGAAGTGAACTCTTTTTTGCAACACTTCACACCTCTATCAGCTTCAGCTGTGGGATTCCATATTGATTCTGCATTTCCCAACTAGTAGCACAGCATAGCAGACATCCTTTGCCAGGCCAGATGTGTGAGCTTTGTTTGCTTTTTTAGTTATTTTTCTTTCTCCACTCCTTGTTTCATATCATTATCATGACAAATACAGCTGAACTGCAGTTAGAACTGAAGATTTATTCTTTCTTTCTTCAACAAAGTAAAGATTCAGGACTAGAATTATAATTAGAGGTCAAAGAGTTCCTAACAACACTTGAAGTTTGGAGTTCAAAAGTCAAATGGCTTTGGACTGCCATCTGCATAACAGAAAAACAAAAATGAAAACTAAGATATCCCTCCCACTAGGGTTTTATCTGTCCCCTTCACCAGTCAATCTCTATAAGGCAATGCTACAACAATATTAATACTTTGGACCTTTCACTCAAGCACTTCAAAGATGGGTAGGTATCACAATCCTCACTTCACAGGAGAAACTCAAGCCAAGAGTTATTAAATGATTTGTCAAAAAGCAATTGAATTGGTAATAGAACCTAGGTCTCCTGACTCCAGTCCTCCACTCAAATCTCTAAATACGCTGCCACCCAATATTGTATAGTGTGGTCCAGATTCTCAGCCCTGATTTGAGATACTCAGGTGTTACAAAGATGCAGAATTTGTCCTTATATCTAGAGCTGGAGATTATCCCAATGCGGGGAAGTCCCAAGCAGTCATACAACATGTATAGGTAACTCCTGTGTCAGTCTCTCTGAAGTCCATGGTATAGGGGGATGAAAGGACATGGGGAAGGGAGTCCAGAGTCATGTTTACTTGGCTGTCACCAGCTGACAAATGTCCCTTGGGGTAGGAACTAGGGTGGACCTAGACAGAAAATCCGTAGGCTATAACTGTCTCACCAACAGTTCCACTTCTCTCATTTGCCAAGCAGATCTTACCTGCAGCAAAAAGTCCTGCCTCTTCTTATTCTCAGGTAGCCATGTTTTGAGCTCCCACTGGTGTCAGTGGGAGTTTGAGTAAAGCCATCATTAAAACTGAGCAAGGAGCTCAGCATTTGTTCAAGTAAGAAGAAAAATGGTTTATATATGAAAGTCAGAGTCAGATGGTATGACTATCAAAAAGAACCTTGCACATTTTGTATGATGGACTGTTCTTCATCAGATTTATACTGCAACCTTTTGGTTTACTGCTTGAAAGTATAACATCAGAAAACATGCAGTATGTTTCACATTTTCTCTCCTTATTTAAATGCCATTCAGTTCTATATGATATAATATTTGAGGGACAGCCAACTGGGAACAGTTCCTAAATAGAAAGTGGTTCTCTTTTATTTGTTGTTTTACAAAGTGCCTCACATGTTTTGGGCTCTACAATAATAAATTATAATAGTTAAACAGATGTAGTAGAGGCTAATATCACAAACTGTTAAAAACACACAGCACCAACCCTTTCAAAAAATTCCCTCAAAAAACTGTTCAAAGTAATGTCTTAATAGCAAACCATTAAGAAACTCAAAATAAATCAAATTTGAGCCTTCTGTTTTAATGCAAAAGGTTTATTCTGTCCCTCGTGTTAACGTTACACAAGATAATGAGTTTGAACATTTCTTTAAAGATATAAGACCTGTTTGACATGTTATTATTATAGAGAATTTTGTAGCTGAATTGAATGTTACCTAGGGAAATTTACATATGTAAATTAAAGTAGTACAAAGATGACATTGCTGGAGTTTTCTGCTTTCATTGATAATTATTCAATGTAACATTGCTGTCCAAGTACAAATTTGTACAATCTTCTATATGACTTTTACTTTAGCATTACGTTAATAACTAGTCACTATAAGTCATAAGAGACTTTAGCTAGATCATGTTGGCCAGCTCCCAAGGGCCATTAGGTCTTATAATTTTAATTCAAAATAGAATTTATGTTCAACATATTTGAGAACTAAATTAAATGTCAATCTGGTGCTGGCTGGTTGGGGAGGATTATATGACTGTGATCATATAATGCAGAAAATGTTTCCAGAAATTTAGCATAGAAATTAAACTATTTGAAATTAGTTTAAATTTTATTTTTAATACCAGTTTGATTAGCTTGTAAATCAGTTTCATAATGTTCCCTTAGATCTAAGTCTTTATTAGTGATTACACATGTATATATAATGTAACCTTTGGTTTCTATTGCTAGATGTAGTGGGGTGGCAGAGTGTCCCTACCTTCTTCCCAAATCTTAAACTACCATTAAAGTGCAGACACATTCCCATGCAGTGGGCTGATCTGTGGTGGATTGTGGTGGGGAGGATTTCTTTCATCCCATGAAACCATGTAATAGCAGTAGAACTTCAGGGCAGCAGTAACCCACATATACTACTCTCCCCCTCCTTGGCAAGAATTGCCAGTAGATCAGCATATTTTTTCATTCAGTGCTACCTGCTCTATCCAAGAACTGCCATCTACCTAGGGCACAGGGATGCCCATGCCTCCCAGTCCAGGAGCAAGATCACAACATCTTGTCCAAATTCCCATGCATCCAAGATCCACTTAAAGGCAGGAGAAGGAGTTTCCCTCAGTGACTCTGGGTAGAATAAATCTGTCTAGTGAAGTAAAATGAGCATTCCCAATTGATTCAGTGTATTGCAGTGTGCTGAATGCAGTTCTGCCTAGAGTGGGTTTAGGGTGAAGGTCTTCTGTGAAAACAACGAGTTCACTCTAAGAGGGCATTGTTGCATGCCAGACAGAAATCATCACCCTATGTATTGCCAATTGACTGAAAGCATCATTACTGCATGATAGTATGTATTGCTAAATGCCTTTGTGAGTGAAGTCCTGTGGTTTCACAATTTTTTTGCTATAGCAATAGTACAGTAATAATGTGCAAATAATGGTAAATCTGCAGCAAAAATAAAAAATTACATTGACAAAACTGGTGTTGGATAGTCCAGCACCCTAGAGGAAGTAGAGCAGGAGGAGGAGAAAACGCTTTACAGATACTGCAGCACTCAGAGGATACAATGGTCTCACATTGAAACCATTTGCTTCAATTACATTTCCAGATTTTAACATTCAGTGTGACAACTGGGAGAATGGAGATGGGGCAGGACAGGAAAAGGCAAAGTTGAGAGGAAATTAGATCAACTTTGCATGCCAGAGCTATAGAGCATAGTTGTCCTATATCAGTTACAGATATTAGTTGGGGGCTGCTGCTAACATTGTGCACCAGATTTTCAAAAGTGATCCACTCCCACAAATGGGACCAGATTTTCTAATCAGCTCAGCTCCCATCTGGCTACTGAAATAAAGTAGCCCAATTTCAAAAGTGCTTGGTATCTAGCAGCTCCTATTTATCTCAGTGTTTTCATGGGGAGCTGCTAGACACTGAGTTCAATCCCATCCTATAACCCCATTTATAAAGTTGTCAAGCTCCATCTTAAAAAAAATTACTACTGCACGATTCATATGGTGTGTGTGTGTGTGTGTGTGTAGACACGCACACACACAAAGAATTGGCTGAGTGAAATTACTTATTAGGTATAATTAAAACTGATCAACTAGGGATAAATTACTTGGCTGTTGCCAATTATGGACCAGATTGTGACATCCTTACTTACATTTTGTAATACTTCACTTGTTGTGTGGTCCCACTGAAACCAATCGGGCTGCTAACATAGTAACGGATGGCACAAAAAGTGTGGTATTACCAAATGTGAGTAAGGATGTCAGAATCTGGTCCATAATTGGCAACAGCCAAGGTATGTAGCCTCTTTTTCTGCTGATGGAATAGCTTCATACATATTGGGATCGCCTCAAATTAATTCTTTATCTGGAAATATTCAGGAAACATTTTGTATTTTTTAAGTCTGTGAACTGATTCCCATTCTATAGATTTGATACTTGCTATTCTACATGGATTGTTTGGTTTTGACTGTTAGATAAATCACATGGTATTTTTCCTGTCCTTTTTGCTGAATGGGGACCCAAGCTCTTCTGATGCACATACTAGTGTTCTCAAAGTGAAATTTTGATTTTTGCCAGGAATTGCTCATGCACGTTTTTAAATTTAATTCACTTTTGTTATGCTCCCTCTCCTTTTATGTTCACTTCCCATAACTTTTCATGAGATCAAGTTTTACTTGTTTTTAATGATGAAGAAAATGAATTCCAATGTTCTATGTCTGAATATTCATGGAAAACAAGTTTTGCATTCAAACACAGAAATAGTCTCTTTGGAAGTGCTTGTCCTCTTTTATAATCAGACAACAGGAAAAATTCCATGTGATTTATCTAATTCATCAAGCTTAACCAGCAGAGATTGAACTTCAGATATTCATTATCAATCTATAGATTAAGAAATTTAAAAATTTAGCACAAAAAATCCCAATAAAAATTATGAAATTGCAATCTGTTTGTAGATATTTCATGATAAGAAAAGAATGTTGTATTTCCTGAATAAATTACACCTCATACTTCATTTACTCAGTTATGCTGTAGTTTTTGGCTGGGACAAGGAGCAGAAAGATCAGGAGAGATGCTAATTTTGAGGTATTTCAGAAATGAATGATATCATCTTAACTTCTGTATAAGCTATTGCTGAATAAGACTCGCTTTAATATAAGCTGATGATGTTTTCCTTTGAATTCTATTTGCATTGTGTCTTTTCCAAAGGCCTAGCAGTGGGTTCATTCTGGCTCCAGTAGAGTAATGTCAGTCCAAATTAGGAACAACAGAAGGATTGGATTTTGATATTCCCTTTCCAATTGCCATCCTGTTGTTCTCCACTGTACAGGGTCAAAACTGAATCTGACAACTGGTGGGAAAGTTTTGGTAATTTTGTACAAAGCAGTTAATATACCATATCAGCAGATTTGTACTGTATATTTAGGGTCCTACCAAATTCATGGCCATGAAAAACATGTCATGGACCATGAAATCTCCCGTGACCTCTCCCATGAAATCTAGCTATTGGAAAGAAAGAGGTGCTGAGCTGGGTACACCTCAGCCAGGGGATCTTACCATGCCCTGGGCTTCAGATGGTAGTCCCAGCTGAGTTGGGGAGGAACAGGATTTATTCTTCCCCTTCACAGCCGCTCTCAGGAGGAGATCAGACCCACCACCGGACAGCTCCCTTGGCTTCAGTAAGCTCGGTGGTTGGGCAGCAGGAGGATCTCACAGGTGAAGTGGGTCTGATCTCCACAGTGCTACTGGGAGGTACCTGGTGATGGGTGTGATCTCCCCCCCCCAACAGTGGCTGTGGAGGGGAAGAGCAAGTCCTGTGCCTCCCCAGCCCAGCCCAGCTGGGAGTCAGACTTGGGGTACCCAGGCTTTGGACTTGTGGCTCAGAGCACCTGGGTTTGGGGCTTCCACCCATGTGTATTCAGCCAGGGTGCCCGGGCTCGGGGATTCTACCAGGCTCAGGGCTGGTGCCCAGGTGTTAGACTTCTGCTGAGGCTTGGTGCTTCTGATCCCATGGCTTGGGCTTCCGCTTTTCTGGTTGGGGGTCCAAATTGACTGTGGGCTTATGCATTAATCAGCCACTGGCTGGGACTAACAACTAGGAGCCCCCTGCTGGGGTGCTCCCAGCAGCATGGAGGAGAGTGGACTCACCTTCACCTCTGGGGACCTCCTCCAGCCACAGGAAGCTCTGCGGCTGCTGCCTACAGAACCCAGCTCTGTGCCCAATTGTGCATTGGATTTTCCCTTCCTGTGAAATACTTTGCACTTGTCTATTGAATTCTCCTTATTTTGTTTATAGTGTTGACATATTTTGAAATCCTACCTCCACTGAAAGAAATGGCAAAACTCCCATAGACTTTAAAGGAGCCAAGATTTCACTCATGATTTGTAATATGTTTTGGGATCCTGTGTAATGACATCTTCTATAGAAATGTATGATATGAGACGTCTTTCATGGGGTGGCTGGCATGCTGTGATAGAAATAGGCTCAGCTTCCCTGTGCCACAGCAGGGGATCCCAGATGAGCATGTTAACAGGAGCTGCACCTGAGCTATAAAGGGTGAGAGGGCATTTCAGGAATGACAGAGCGAAAAGGGGAACTGCAGAGTGAAGCTGCAGGGAGATAGGGTGTCCTGTAGTGGTCCCTAAGGAAGGGAGTTGGGGCTGGGTAAGAAGACCCAGCAGAAAGTTTTGTGTGTCCTTGGGGAGAAGGCAAATAAGGCAGCCTTGTGTCTTCTCCAGCTGCTCAGACAACAGGAAGAGACAGTATCTCAGGGAAGATGGGCTGGGCCCAGTTTAAGGCTGGGTTGAAGATTTGTTTTTGTGCTTCCTTTTTGGAACTTTGTTTTAATAAAGAAATTAGCTCACAAGAAGGGCTGTGATTGGATGAGCTAGACTGTGTGGCATTTTGTCAAAGGTGCCCTGTAGAAGGGGAAAACAGAGGTGCTGAAGAGTAGAGTCACTTCTGGCCACAAAGGGGTGCTTAGATGGCATCTACTGTATTACAACAACATTATAGCTGGTATCCACAGACATCAGTTCCTTGGAGAAAGAAACAATCTTTGTATTGTGTGTTTGCACAACACCTAGCATGATGGTGTTCTGGTCCATGACAAGAGCTTCTAGCCTCTACTGCCACACAAATAAATAATAGTAATAATATAAAGGAATGGTTACTCAGCTATAGAGTTCGGTTCCCTCCATACCTGTGCTGTACCTTAGAACATGTAGAAGCTGGTAGGTGTTGTTGCTGAAGCATAATCATTCATGAAGCCATTTATTTGTTTTAGAAACTTCTCTACACCCATTCACATAAACGTCTCTTCTAATTGCAGTCAATGTCACTTAACACTTCTGATTTAATTTGTTGCCACCAAGTAGGTTTAATAGATGCCCTTAATCTTCCTTAGGTGACACTCTTTACAGGTGTTCCCAAAGCATTAAATTCCCATTAGTGAGCCCCCTCCTGAATCTTGATGGTGCTTTAGTCCACAGTTGAATGCTGAGGAGCCAGAGCTCTTTCAAGTTCCCCAGCTCTTCCCAAACTCACCTTTGAACAAGGAGTGGGGAGAAGGACAGGGGAAAAAAATCATGTGTTGAATATTTGCAAAAAGAAAAACAGGCCGGCATCTGCCATTGTGTGAATGGAAGACCAAGGAACTTACTAATGAGCCTTTAAACTCTCTTTGGAGATAAAGAAATGTCATAATAACAATGGATGAGCAGTTTAAGGATATTAAACATGGCCCCAAAAGCTTCAGCCTTGGAAGATAAAAGAAGCAGTTACTCAAGTTGCCTGAGATAATTTTTCTGCAAGTTATAATAGCATTCCTCCTCCTGATGTCTCAGCCTTGAGATCTGGCACATGCTGATAAGGTTTATGACTTAGAATTTCCCAGGTTGAGGCCTTCTCCCACCTTCCTCCCCCTTACTTTTCGGCTGCTTCAAAGAACTTCATGTTATCTGCTCCTTGACTGGGAGACAAACACATGGCAGCTCTGATATTTAAATTCCTCCAAATTCTTCTAATCGCTTCACCCTGTCAGGGAAAGGGAGAGAGAGAGGAAGGGAAAAAAAACCAACTCTTCAGAACTTGGGAACTATGAGCCAAGGGTCAGCTCTAACTGGTTTCATCTGCAATCAGTTTGTGCCTGCCAGATTGCTTATGGTGAGAAAGGAATAAAGCTATAGTTTGAACAGTGTTCTTCTGGCTACTGTCCAGGTGTTCAACCAGCAGAGAGCAAGCAGATCAGTCCTCATCATTCTCTGTCATCTTATTTCCCCTCACCCCACCCCCTTTTTTCTTTTAATGATGCTAAGCCACAAAATCAGGCATGTAATGTTACAGTTATTCAAGATTAGTCCCTCCCATAGAATCCAGTGCTCTTCCGGAGGCCTTAATAACCCATTTTGATTAGCACATCAAGCACAAATTTGAAGAGTCTCCAAGAAGAAGGAAAAAAAATACAAAAACCAAAGTTTTCTTCCTTATGTGGGATTAGATTTAAATGATAATAAAGCTGCCAAAGTGATCTGAAAGCTGTAGCCTAAAGGGGTGATGCCCTTCCTGGCTGACTGGTTTTCTATTGGGTGCCTGTCATAATTTATAAAGCATAATCCACAGAGCGATCAGAACAAAGGGACACCCGGCATGCCAGTGTTGATAAGAGAAGTAGGGGAGAACTCTGCTTAGTAGTAATATGTCATGGGGTCGTTCAACACTGGTGATTTTTGGATCCTCTCTCTCAAATACCTTCATGACCCAATCTAGTCTGGTCAGTTTAAAAGAGAAGCGGGATGGGGCAAGGAGGGAGGGTGGGAGGGAGTTGTGGGGTTTGGATTTTTGTAAAAGAATGTTACCTCTTCTGTGCAGCCACAAAGCAGCTGAAATTCCTTTCTGCAAAAATAAGAGAAAATAAGTCTGTTTTAGATAAATCTCTCTCTCTCACACACACACAAATTCACTGATTTTTTCTTCTTTTCTTTTTTAGTTTAACAGAAGCCAAAGCTTAAAATAATTATGCTCACAAAGCCCTTCCTTCAAAAATGCTTGATAACATTAATGATTCATGTGTTTTTAAAATCGGTAGATAGGATACTGTCAGTAAAAAACAAAAATAGGCTCTTACTTGTGTTTGCTTCAGTGTTAGAGGAGTTTCTGCAGCCTCGGCTAAAAATCACTAAAAGTCTATCTCCCAAGCACCCATCCACAGTATCAGTAGCCTGGCGGACAGAGGTTACGCAACTTGTCCTCATCCTACTCATATTCTTCATCAGTAGACAACCTTCTGTTCTTCATCCTGTTGGCAGGTAAAGCACATTGCTCTTTTTTTAAAATTAACAATTGATCAAAAAATAAAAGGGTTGATGGGATCCTATTTTGTGGAGATCAATTTCTCAGGATATTTGCTGTAATTTTCTAAACTTCCTCCTCCTGTTCCTTCCCCCGCCACCCATACATACACTAGCTTCCTAGTAAGTAGCACAAAGTGTGTATCTGACCAGATTTCTCTTCTGCAAATGGATTATGGCATACATTTGATCTCTTTTCCAGTTTAATTCATTAAAACCCCATGTTCATAGGAGTCTCTTTGTTTTTACACAACACTCTAGTTGGCTCTATCACAAGGATACAGATGGATAACACCCAAGGCAGAAAAATATTTAATAACTGCTTATTGTGTGAGTGACTTTACATTTAGGAAGACATCACTGTCTAAGACAGTGAAAGTCACATTTATATATTCAGGAACATAAGATCTGAGCATTTCCTGAACTATTTGTTCTCCAAGGAATTCTGACTGGTAGTTCTAAAGGTTTTAGGCCTGAGTTTGACTCTAGGGAGACAGAACCAGTCTGCTAATAAACAGGGAGCAGAAAACAAAGAAAGAAACAGCTTATGTTGCATAGAAGTATATGAAATTGAATGTATTGCAGGCTGAAGTCTAGTGCCTCTGAACATTAATTTTCACTGGAAATCTTTTATACTATTGACCCAGGAGAGCTGCAGGATGTTTGCATGGTTACTAACACAGATTTCAAATTACAGTTCTGCAACACTTTAAAACATGTGAAACACCTGCTAAGGTAAAATTCTGTATGTTATACCCTTTGTTTACATATATATATAGTAAGGTAACCTTTCTTCCAATCACAAGAAAGAGAAGGGTTTTTTCTTCTTTTCTTATAATGCAAGTTAACAATAGTAGATCAGGAGTTAGCATAAAAAATGGGGATAATAGAAGCAACCCTATAACTTAGAAAAGAGTCTCAAGAATCCATTCAGAGCCAGAAACCTCCTCCAATATTGGAGAACACAGAGGAAAGATATTGGGGAATCAGTTAGACATGATCATTAGCTATTGAACAGTGAGAATGTTGCAGCACAGAGTCAGGACACCAAAGCAAGTCTGGCACAATAATCATGTCCATCTGAATTGTACTGGATAGAGAAGTGAAGGCCTCACAGCATTTGTTCAGACACAGGATGTGACAACAGGGTAGCAAACCTCCTTTTTTTCTGTTTAGAACTGTCTGCATGAGGAACATAATTGAACCAATATCTCTGCACTATGCACATGGCAGTCCAAAGTGGCACCAGTAAGAGGGAAAACTGCTTGCACATGTCCTCCTCTTGTGTGCCCATGAAGGGCCAAATCGAGCCCAAAATGTTTAAGAATAGAAGACAATGTTTGCCTTGAATGAGGAAACTAACATTCCATTTACATTTAAAGTAAAGTGTACAATTCGGAAGAAATTCTTTCTGCTTCTGAGAATTTTTTCCCTGTACAGAAGTGATTATCCCAGCGAAACTCCATGTCTGAGAATAATCTTTACATTGTGAGACCAGATAACCTGAGTCAGGGGGATGTCATAGCTTCGCCACTTCAGTAAGCATGATTCTGCTTAGCACCAACATCACTTCTGTACTGTCGTGGTAAATTTTTAGCCAGAGGGTTTTCGCTCAGATATCTGTCCCTTCTAGGCTGTGGGATAGCTGTGTGATGGTACTGTCTGTACAAGACAAGATATCAAGTTGGACATTGCCAGCATATTGCTAATACAAAGTTCTTTAGGTCTCACAATCTCCTCTAGAGGGCTACAGTATACACTGAATAGGAAGAGACAAAAATGGTCAAGTTTTGCAACATTCCATTCCATTTTAACAACATTAAAAGTTGTTAGAAGGAAGAGAAATTGACCATTAAATTCAAACAAAAAGTGCACAGCTGAGTAAAAAGTCCTCCTCTGCAATATAAGGGCACAACCAGACTACAGTCTCCACTATATGATATGTGGGAGATAGCAGACCCAGGCTCGTACTCATCACAACACCAATGTGACAGTGCTCTTGTCATCATTCCGTTGTGGAGAATCACTAGAGAGCTCTGGTCCACAGAGTCCTGAGGTTCACAGCAACTGTCAGTGCAGGCTTTCTGCTGCCTGACCTCAGTACCCTGTAAGTAATGTATTTTGGATGTTATGCAGCTACACAGGCCACTCAAGATTTCACCTTCAGTTATTAGCTCAGTTCTATAGTAATGGGATTTTTTTTAAAAAATAGATGTATGTCCCAGCACATAACTGAGTTTCTGAAAGTGTATTCTTTGGATGAAGATTTGATCTCTTCTGAATTTTAATTTTCTCATGGGCTGTTTCATGTTTTCATTTAAAGTTTTGCTTAATTTGCTAAATGTCTTGCAATATGCTTGTTCCATTTTGCTGGTGTAGCATGAGCCACATAGGATGTTTCTAACAGAAAGAGGGCAGGCAGGTTTGAATTTCAAGATTTCTTTCCACCATCTCACTCCCCTCAACCCCTCAAGCATTGATCAACTATTTGTTAAGTTCTTGTGTTATCTTTAAAGTTCACAAATTAGCATAGGCTGCTTATTTGAAACAATATATTGTTAATAGGGAGATGTTCACATCTAAAACATTAAATCAAAAGTACCACCAGAGCCAAACTGAGACCCTAAGGAAAGAGCTTCTGGAAAAAAGTATGGGGAAAAAAATAATATGCAATAGTGAGGTTAGAATTAGATCCATTGATTACATACAAAGCAAACAGGATTCTTCTGCTTAAGAAATCTGACTTTTTAATCTATCCTGGTATCAGAATGCCAACATAATTCAGAAAAGACTAAGGGAGTTTAATTCCCAGGCTCCTTGAGGAACCATGGGGGAGGATATTTGAAATTTGCTCAGTGTGTTCATTAAGCCATCTGGGTAACAGTGTTTAATAAACTATTTTCAAGACATGAAGATATTTGTTTTACCAAGAATAAAAATGGAGAGGGTCCAGTTATTTAAAGATCCTACATATGAATTTAATGTTTGGGAAAGGTATTGGGGTAAGCAAACTAGGCTACTTCCTGAGCTGTGCCACAACACAAGAGACCTTTAGTGTCATTTAGAGCAACCGTATGTTTGTTGTGTCTTGTCCCAGCCATAGTGGTCCCAACAGCAAGGAACAAGCTCCCTAAATTGATGGGCACAAGTGCTATCACCTGGCTTTGCCCACTGCCTTTAAACATTTCTGTATGTCCTATTCCAGTGCTTCTTAATCAGGGGTATGTGTCTCCCTGGGGGTAAAAAGAGGTCTTCAAGGGGGTATATCAACTCATCTAGATGTTTGCCTAGTTTTACAACAGGCTACATAAAAAGCCCTAGCGAAGTCAATACAGACTAAAATTTCATACTGAGAATGACTTGTTCATACTGTTCTATATATGCAGTTCTCAACCTGCAGGCAAGTTTGTTTTAATGGGGTCATGAGGGCCAGGGTTAGAGTCCCTGAGACCTAGGGCAGAAAGCTGAAACCCAAGCCCTGCTGTACAGGGCTGAAGCTGAAGCCCAAGTTTTTAAGTGAGGTGAAACTTGGGGATACACAAGACAAATCAGACTCCTGAAAGGGTTAGAGTAGTCTGGAATGGTTGAGAACCATTGTCCTATTCAGTCCTTTGCCTCTGTGTCAAGACTTCCAAGAAGGGCGCCAATGGTCTTTTGTGTTTTGTTTTGTTTTGCTTTGCTTGCATTGTGGCCCACCATCAATTATACTGAGACCATCGATATATTTCCCATATACCAACAAAGAGCCATTCGTTGATAACTTTTAGCAGCCACTCTCCAGGCTCGATTTAAATGAATATCATAGAGAAGAAAGTTTTCATATTCCATAATGAAACTTCATTCCATTTCTTCCATCAGGGTAAAGGAATAGGAAGGGTAAAAACATCCCGGTGTTCTGCAACAGACATTCTACATTGAGATAACACAATTCTATTCTGATAATGACACAAATAGAGTTTGGAATGACAGTACTGGCTCTGCATCTTCATGTTCTTAATCGTGAGCTAAATTTTCTGCTGAAGTTAATTGTCACATCTACATTGATGTCACTGGAGTTGCACCAATTTGCACCAACAGAGACTCTGGTCCAATATTTCTGCTCATCAGTAGTTTTGTTCATAGATTGCATCACCCACTTTAAAGAGCCACTCTTTTAAAACTAGCTACATACAAATCACACATACATTTGCATGAACCCATGTTTTTCATGTTAACATCCACTGGGTGTTTATGGGATACTTATGCATGCCCATGGCCAGTGAGGCACCTATCTGGATATGTGCATATGCAGACATTATGGGCCCATCAGATATTCATATGCCAAACTTAGGTGTACAGAACTGTGTGTGCCAATGTCTGAAATAATTGCTCATAATGTCAGCTTATCCAAGCCCCTGAGATAAGGAATCCAGTGAGAGAAGGAAGCTTATTTGAACAGCTGATGGTATTTGCTTTGCTTTGAAAAAACAATTATTTTGCTTAGCCCATGAGCTATAAACAAAAGAGCCTTCTATGACGTTTTAAATGATTTCAAGGAGACAAATAACTTCTTTTCTCCTGTATTACTCACATTGTGTCTCTGTGTTTGAGATATACAACCAGCATTACAGCATTTTTCATTTTATTTATTTTATTTCTATTTTGAAAATTTCTTCTCAGAATGAATTTCTCAGCAGGACACGCAGCAGTTGACATGAATAAGATTCCACAAGCTGAAGTAAAAGCTGAAAGGTTAGTAATCCCAAATTGTTCATATGTTGTGTTTTACACGTGCTGGACTGTTGTTCAGATGTGTTCAGATACTCAGCCCAGATTTTAGTGCATGCTTTTGACAAGCATTCATTCTGTCTCTGCCCCAGTGAGGAGGGATTGAGGAGAATATTCCAAACACTTCTCTGCATTGTTCACAGGCATGGCTGACATATGGTTTCTTACCCATTATTTATCCTCATTTTGCTTTTACAGGAAAAAAAATCATCAGAAAAATTGAAATGAGTCCTAATATAGTCACATCATTGGTATGCTCACAAGGCAGCTGTTGTGGTTTGAGTTTATGTCGGTCCCACAAACTGGAGCTAGCAGATTCTCTTTGCAGATCTCGCAAGGGAAAAGGCCTTCATGTTCACCCAGACAGTTGGTCCTCAGCCGAATTCCCTCATCTTGGGAGCTCACCATTCAGCTGCCTATGAAAGGCAGGCTTTAGTCATGCTGATAGTGAATATTATACTCCTAGTTTTTTGATTACTTTATGGAACATGGCACATTTTTAGCTGTTTCTCTTTCTTTCCATTTTTGCTTTCACTTTCTAACATATAGGTGCTTTTGTATTATAGACAATGGCCCTGGTCCTCTGGTGCTGCAGCGATTGCAGATTGCAGCCCTAAAGGCAGCCACACTGGCAATGGGAAGCTCACTCAAGCATAGGGGAATCCTATGATGCTGTAGAGATGGTGTCATGACTCCTACATTGCCCTTTCTTTCTACTCTCAGTGTAGCGAGGCAAATCGAGGGGGAGAAGTGGCAGGGTTAGGCATTCTCTGATCCCACTGATTTCTGCTTTACGAGTCCCTTGTGGTTGTTGGCAGTTGTCATAACTTTGAGCAGATAGAATGCTGCTCTAAGTTAGGCCAAGAAATGGAGTCAACACTAAAGCTGCCCAGTTTATGAGCTGTGTTGTTTCAGATTCTCTCCTATTCTTAGATGTGTTCAGGACAGAAGACAGAGGGGTAGTTAGAGCTAGTCAGAAAATGGTGGTGGGGAGGAGAGATTTGACAGAAAATGTTAACATTTTATTGAAAAACTGAAACCTTTTGATTAAAATCTAAAATATTTTGACTGGAAAATGAAAGATTTTTGTTGAGAAAAACAAAACAAAACAAAGAAAGAAGAAGTGGGGCTGCTATATGCTGAGGATGGAACGGAGGTTAAGGATAACCTAGGCATGG
>ML675611.1:33809059-33862962 GCA_007922155.1 Mesoclemmys tuberculata
CTAGATGATCATATTGGTCCCTTCTGACCTATGAGTCTATGTGTCTAAAAGAAGCTCTTTCAATAAAAGCATTTTATTTTGAGAAAGTTTGATGTTAAATTCTGTCTGCCTGGACTGCCATGGTGCCTCCTGGAAGTTGTAGTTTGGGTGTCTCATGTCATTATTTTCCTTTATGGGCTCAGTGCCCTAGCTGGACTGCATCTCCCTTGATGCACCATGGTCTCCATCCTTTCTGACTTGTTACAGTTCATCATGAGAGTTCTATGGCTTTGTTGCATTTTGGGAGATGTAGTCCGCCCAGGGAATCAAGATACATCTCTTATGAGGAATCCAAAATACACCTCTTATGAGGCACTGTGGCAGCTCAGGAGCACACAGTTTAAGAACTAACTGACCTGCAAAATTGATTTGGGAATGCTGAAACAAAATGTTTTGACATGTACATATTGCAAGTTTCCATTTTTGACTGAAATTTGCCTGAAAAGCTTTTGTTTTCACCACATTTTTTTGATTTTCTGCTGTTCATTTTTTTGATGAAAATTTTGAAACTTTCCATGGAAAGCGGCCACTTCATGAAAATTTTTGTTTTCTCTACAGCTCAATTTTGCATAAACCCCCCCAGTTTTGATGTAATTTCTTCAGCCAGCCTTAGGTCTGGGGGTTATCACTGAACTAGTTATAGTACCCTAATTCTGCAGTTGTGTTAGATGCTGCTGCAATTTACAACAGGTAACTATAGTCCCTAAGTGACCATGCACCACATGAGAATTGCCGTATGCCAGGAGAAAGAACATCTACCCACTCCCTCTCAATCTCTCCCCACTACATTATGAACTTTCTTTTCCCCAGGACACACGTACGTGGGTGGATGGGAGGAAGCTGGCACAGGAACCATCTCTAACAGCTTTAGGTCAGTTGAGATTTCCCCTGTAGATGGAGAATTCTTAGCAGGTCAGTTGTGGGCACATTAACATCCCCTTTGAATTGCTCATCTGGCACCAAGTGTATGGAATAGCTCTGAGGATATTTCTCTGTATTGCTTACTGTTCATTCTCCCCGTAGTTCATTGCTTCCTTACAATATAAGCTGCATTTGTTGTGTGTGATTATACTCTTTGTGGGTGCACAGTTTGCAAACAATAAATGGAACTATTTTGAAAAAACTCTTGTGATGTGTTTTTTTTTAACATTTGTTTTTATATCACTGCTAAATGAAATGATTGGCTTCCACTTACTTTTATTCTGTCAAATAAATCTATATAATATATTTTTCTGGGAGGTCATAAGGCTCTAATAAAACCAAAAACAAGCACCAAAAACAAGTAAAAACTGAAAGCAAAAGCTGAAAACCCACTACATAAGATATTAAGTATATAAAATAATTTACAGGCAGAAAAGTAGAAAAGAATTGCAATTCTGAAACCCAACCAATTTACATGTGCAGCTGTTTACACTTAGCTATATTTACCTTTGGGGACAGCCCATTTCCCATGATGTCTAATGACCATTTTGTGGTTTGACCTCTCCCAGCCTAAAATCCCCAGTGCAGTTGCTGACCAATGAACTGCTCCTAGCTGGCATCTGTTGATCCATCAGCAGAAGGTCCCTTTGTGGCAATGTAATCACCTACTGTAAATGACCCTTAGCGAAGCAACATCTATCATTCGTTAACAAACCATTTCTTCCCATAGCAAGCTGTGTAGAGGGAGCCTCACTCCCTGGAGAAATAGTTGGCAGAAGCATCCGTTATATAATGTTGGTGTCATTTTCCCCCCAGTCTCCCTCAACAATGTATTTAAAGTCACACTGCTATATTATGAAGTGCTCAAAAAACAACTATTAGTAATAACTGCCTCATTACCTCCTATTATATATAAATACACACATGGTATTTTTCTACATAGTCTAAAGAGTGGGTGTGGTGGGGACGAGGTGACAATGTAAAAATGGTACATTCATACTCAGTATATCTGCTTCCTGTGTCTTCGAGTCATGTCTGTTCACCTCCCCAAAACAAATGTGTTTTCACTGTTGTTATCCCTATGGAATGAGCACAGCACAGGAAATGTGCTGACTTCTAGTCTAGCAGCAAAGTTGTCAGTCAAGTTCTGCAGCAGAATCTTTATTGCTGGCGGTGACCAGATGTCCTTTTGTTCTGCATTGTGGCAGTATTCCAGTTGATTCCATTGTAATTTGATCCACTCCCATGCATCCAAAGTTTCAAGAGAGGCCCAGGGATTGACTCTGCCCTATGTTGTCTGCATGTGACTTTCTGTCTGGGTGTGAGTCAGTAATAATAACACCTAGTTTTTATATCCCTAGATCTCTAAGTCCTTTAAAATGGAGGTCAATATCATTATCCCCATTTTAGAGATAAGGGCATAGGGGGGTGAGATGACCTGGCCAAGGTAACCTAGCCAGTCAATGATCAATCTAGGAATGGAACCCAAGACTTCTGAGTCCCAATCCACCATCCAACACTGCATCCAGTGGGAGATGGGCAGAATTAACAGACAGATGAGGAACAAAAAAAAAAGTAGGATTCATAGCTGGACTTCAAGGGGACTGGGTAGAAAACACAGAAAAGGGAATGAGAGAAAACAGTAAAGGGGATGAAGAGAAATAAATACTGTTTGTTTTCACTGACCTCTTTATTGAAATTGTACCTTTACATTTTGGGGGATTTCACCTTTGAAGCACTGACTATGGATCATTCAATATCCCTCAGGGACAATTTCTTATGGTGTCATTAGTGAGGCTGGCACTGATGGACATCAGTCTTCTCCACCTTCTATGTTTCTAACACTTGGATGATTAATCCACACTGTCCATCTATTGCAGTAAATCTCATGCAGTGGATTTCTTTCCAAGCCCGTTTATGTTCTGAACTGAGCTTAGCAACTGAGCCAGGTGAATTTTGATGATACAGAATTTGTTCTCATTCTACAAAGCTTTTCTCAACTCATGACTCCAATATTACATTTTATCTCTACAGACAATTTACCACCCCTAAATATATTTAAATCATGTTCCATGAAAGATCAAAATTGAATCCCCTCCAATTATTAAACTGACAAAGAGACATGAGGAGAACTCCTCTGACTTTCTATAATAGGGAGAATTAATGTCATTAAACGGAATGCTCTTCCAGTCTTTTATTGTTGCTTCAAACACTCCCTCATTATATTTAGATGAGGATTTACAGCCACACCAACTGCTATGCAGATCACTGGATTTTTCTGGAACCACCCAAGAAAAAAACAACCTTTTGGCATCAACTTAACTCTGCTGGCTGGTTTATTTTTTCAGGCAACTACTATCTATTGCATCATGACTATTTCATTACATTGTTTTTATGTTCAATTTTTGTAGCACTCATGAAGATGAATGACTAATAACACCAATGTGATCCAGGATGAGTGCAGGCAAGCGAGGTGCAACCTTTTCCTACTACTGTCTCCAGCTCTACAGTTTCCCCCCTACAAGCGAGTTCAGCCTAGTGTCTCTCTTGAACAGAATTATGCTGGTTTGTGCATTGGTTTTGAAATGTATAAAATTGGGGCACTAAGATCAGAATGCCAATGTATGGAAAAAATGTTAGGATTTGAATTACAGCCCTCTGATGTGAAAGGTAACCACTGCTTTCCCCCCAGCTCTTTCACAGCTTTTCATTTTATTGAAATGTATTTGCGCAATTAGAACTGGTTTTAAATAGAATCTTAGCTCAACAAGAGGCAATCTTTTGTACCATTTAGTTCAGATATTTTTGAAGCTCCGGCCTCCTGTTTGCAGTGGCATGGAGAAGCTTGACATTATTGACAATTTTTAATCAAGCTTGGATATTTTTCTAAAAGATCTGCTCTAGGAATCATTATGGGGGAAGATCTATGACCTGTGTTATACAGGAGGTCATAAAAGATTACCACAATGATCCCTTCTGGCCTTCGAATCTATGTCACAGTGCAGTCTTTTCTACTAAGAGGAGCACAGGAAGAGGTCTCAAGATGCTTGGATTCCATTTCTCGTTCCACAGATGTCCCTCTCCATGGTCCGGGGTAAATCATTGAGACTGGGTACGATAATATCTCCCTAATTCAAAGGTAGGAAATGAGGCTTTGTTAATTAAAATTTATAAAGAACTTTGAGCTTCATAGTAGAAAAGACTTCCAGAAGTGCAAAGAATTAATATGCCATGCACATACTGTGTTGTATTTAACTATAGCAGGATGTAACCACCTGTCACTGAATCCAAGGAAATAGGTGATAGATCTAATCATGAGAATAAAAATTCTCACATTTCCCCACTGCATATCTATTAAAAATCTTAACGATCTCACTTTACCCCTATCTACCTAAATCCAGTTTTACCAGAAATTTTCTAATCTTCAAAACTAAAAAGATGCCAGGTGGTTAATGGTTCCCCAAAGATACTTTGAGTTATGTCATGCAATTATAGGCATTTTTGAACACATGTTCCTGGAGATTATTTACCACTGTGTAGTGCATTATTTAACAGTGTTTATCTTTCCTGACTTGTAAGGTAATCAAGTTTTAGGACCTTCTTCCTCAAATCCTGCAATAATCCAGCTTTCTAAAATTCTAAAATAAAAATAGACAGTGAAGTGGACATGAGTAGCATCTGAGTGTATAAGTCAAATCACATCATAATATTTTTGTTCATATACATATTATTGAACTCATTATTAGAAATAGGGCTGGAAATTATTTCTACTCCAGCCTCATGGACATGGGTTTGTTTTGTCATCTTTTAACCTTCATCTATGGGGATCACCTTGAGTAAGAATAGTTGATACAAGGATAGCTGGAGGGTGAGGGGCAATGAATTAGTATGACTCATTTCTTTCCATTTTCTTCTGTGTTTCTATGCAAAAAGAATCATGATTTACCATTGACAGCTAAATGCATCAATACATTGAGAAAACTGAGTATGCGAGGGGTTTACAAACTGAGACAATAGCCATACATCAAGTAAAGATGCTACGGAAGACTGAATAGGGTGGACTAAAAATTAGCAGGGATTAGAACTAACACGTATATTTACAGAGTGGGAATGACTATCTCTGGGCTGAATTAATCCCTGGTGAAACAACAGTGAATGCTGTATATTGAGCTGCATGGGAGAATGTGAGTGACAGTATGATGGAGTGGTTGGTGAGGAAATGAGAAGAGCAAGTAGGACGGGGAAATATAATGTCAGGGTTTGTGAATTGTTAAGAAGATCTTGATCTGGTTTTTTGGTTTTTTTTGGAAACAAAATAATAAAATTAGATATAGAAAAAAACTGTTAGGTGAGATAGTCTTTCCTTTTACCCACCTTCAGTGAAAGACTACTGCTTTTTTCCAATCCAACTTAAGAATGTTCAGTTAAAAAAGAGAGCACTCTTGCTTTAGGAGATTGTTGCATTATTCAATATTCATCTGAAATTATTTTCTCTTTAATTGCACCCCATGCTCCTAGTTAAATGCTCTAGTACCGACCTAAACAATTACTCTCCTTCCTTGGTGTTCATACCTCCATATTCTAATAGGTAACTAATGCAGATCAATAAGATATAAAGCAGATCCTAAATTAGCTTAGCTGTGCTTTGATTTTCAGGCTTCTAGAATCACTGAGTTTAGCTAGCTATTATAGTATCACATTTATTGCCGGCAAGTACTAAGCATTGCAGTACTTGATTGAGAAACCAACAGAATATTCATGCTGTACAGAATGGCTAAGTGGGATTTCACAATGTGAAAAATTAGAGCAGTCTCTTTGTGGTTGCAGAAATAAATTGGACTTAATTTGCTCTGATACTATGGATGAAGTTTTATTAATTTCACTAATCCCAATTAAAATATTCTGTGAATCATAAATTTATTGCAGGTCAACTATCACCAATAGTTTTATGAACATGTAAGGAAAACTGATCCAGTTTTATATCTTAAGGCCTGACTTGAGATTAGATATGGGACAGAAGGCATTTCTGTTGTCTCCTTTTGATTGATAGAAAACAGTATATGTTATTTGTGTATATATGCCTATCTAGATAGATATATAGAACCATATATTATATTATATATTCATAGTTAAATGTATGAAAGCATTAATCTAGTGTTACCACTCTATCTATCTATCTATCTAGTCTTTTTGGTCAAAACTTTTAATAGTTTTTTCTTGAAGTACAACGTCAAAATGTAAATGTTTCCACAAAATTATTTTTCCTGTTTTCACCCACCTTACACTCACTCACTCACTCACTCTCTCAATCTCTCTCTCTCTCTCACACAAACACACTTCTAATATCCCCATGAAGGATTAAATCTGACCTTTCATTCTCAATTAAGGGGAGTATATCACTAAGAAACCATAGCAGCTGAGGGTCCATTCTGTCTGTACAGGATGGGGTGACAATTCATAGAGGAAATTCAAAAATAGGGGCTGATCCTAAACAGGTGTGTATATCATGAGAGTTTTCTTATTATGCTCCATAACCATTTCTTTAAGTCATCCTAACGATTGCACAATGAGACACGAGAGAAGCCTGTGCTATTTTTTTTCCATTTCAGAATTCTTGCTTCCACAATTCAGGAGGCTAATGATAGTCTTAGAGCTGAGATGGTCTATTGTGCATCTGTCAGTGCTAGATATGAAAGGCTGATGACCTGTTTCTGGACTACTCTAGCGATTTGGAACTAGTTTCACAAAGAGATTAGGGCTTGTGATGCTGAGTGTAACAACTCCTAACATTTAGGCACATACAAAGTCACTACGATTTGCAATCCTGAATTAGGTGCTCAGGCTCCCTGTACAATGAATGGAGGGAGACAGGCACCTAAAAATGGGATTCATAGAAGCCAGCATGCTAGGAGGAACCCTGCACACAAGATAGCCAATGAAGGATGGCAAGAAGACGGGTGTTCTATGTCCTGCCCCCCTTAGGGATTTCAGTGCTAAGTCCAGGCTGAAGGGAGACATCTACCTCTGCTTTGAATTCTCACCTGTGAGCCTTCCCTTGGAGTTAGGCATCTAAGGTATTTCTTGCAAGCAACAGCAGCACCCTCTTAACTTTTAGCCCAGGGCTTAGAGCTTTCACTTGGGATGTGGGAGACCCCAGCCCGAGTCCCCTTTTTGCCTGATAAGGAGAAGGGATTTAGCAACCACTTAGGTGAGTGGAAAAATGCTGGGCTATGGGATATTCCAATGTGGAGTTCCCTTAATCTCTCCTACTAAAGCTGTGCTACTTTGGATAAATAATGAAAGAGTCATTGTTGCAGGGGGACTGAATCCTGCCTCACCATGTCCTAGGTGTATGCTCTAAACACCAAGATACAGAGTTATTCACAGACTTGCTTGCTTTTTCTCCCTCTGTCTGTCCCAGTGACATATTAGATATTTATACACAGTGGAGCAGCTTTAACAGGAGAGACTGAGAGAGTCCTACAACATAATATCCAGTAGCGTACTAGGTGAGGCAGTCACCTGAGTGGTGGTAGATCCCTGTTTAAATCCCTTCTTCTCATCTGGCAGAAGGGGAGGATTTGAATTGGGGGGGGGTCTCCCACATCCCAGTTAAATACCTAACCACTGGGCTAAAAATTATGAGGGAGGTCCTCTTCCACCACCTATTTGAGTGGAGGTTAAGCTTTTTTCCATTTCTAACTTCTATGAGGCTAAGAAAAAGAGCAATAAGAAGTCAAAAGAGGACATGACTGTTTCCCACATGATTAAATACAGAAGGCATTAAGCCATTAAGGATGTTCAGCTTCATAATACATTTATAAGGGTGGGAAATTTGGTTTATTGAGTTTGTGATTCCATTTGAAAATTACAGTTAAGGGCCATTTTATTCATTCAGACACCACATTGCTGATTTCAATGGGAGAGGAACAAGCAGACCAAGAAGGACATGAAATGGCCATAAAAGTTCAGTTGTTCTTGAGCTTCCCTTCTGGTCATATATTGACATCTTTTCTTTTTTGGATTATGTGAAGTTCCATTTGTCCATCCTCAGTATTGCTGAGTGATTGATTATAAACAGAGCTGACTGAAGTATCAGGGGAGGGGAAGAAAGACACCCAATTCACAATTTTAATAGAATAAACCTTTTTAGGGTTGACATCAGTATTGTACTTCTGACAGTTGTAAATCAGCATATAAATGTGTGGGATGTGCTGTGCAGATTTTTTGTTCCATCCTGAAGGAATAAGGAAGTCCTGCCACACCCTAGCCCAATGGCATTCCTCAGAGGAGATGGTATCACTCAGACCTAGACAACAGTCTTGGGTTCTGGGGATTAATTAACAGCCAGCATTCATAGAGAGCTCAGTGAGATGGTACCATCTTGGAGATAATTAGGTACAGCTAACCCTATTTAGTCTCAGCACCTTAAAAGAAAGGTGTTCCTTTTACAGAAAGACACAATGGATTGCACTGACCAGAAGCCAAGGCACAGCCCTCTAGGGAAGCTTAGCTGTAATCAGGTGCATCTAAGTCTCGTTAGGCTCAAAGCCTTAAAAAGAAGAGTCTTTAAAGGCCATACTGAATAAAAGTTCATTGAGTAGAAGGCAATGCTGAAATATAATGACTTCTCTGTTTCGATTGCTTGGTGTTTTCAGACTGTGAAATCACAGAGAGGGAATGTGGCCAGAGACTTCAGTGGTTGGTATTGTTTTGATTTCACTGTAGCCGGAGATCTTTGTTTTGAGCTATTTGAATCGTCTAGGCAGAATAATAAGGTAAAAGGGGTTGCAGAAAAACCTAAGAAGGGAGTTAAAATTATAACAAAAATAACAATAATTAATTAGATAAATAAAGATTGATATCACTGTTTGTACATTCTGTGGTATTTAAAATACTGATAAGTTTTAGGAAAAGAATCTTTTAGGATAAAAATCAGCAAGTGACCCTGGTGTTGGCAATTAGAAAATAGCTCTCCTCTCTGTTTGCTCCTAACCCCATCCTCGCTCCTGACCCCTCCCCTATCCATTTTGATGTTCTCACTCGTAACCCCCCCCCCTTTCAGGCACATAACTCCCTGCCCCACCCTTCTAATTAGCAAGGAAGTGAGACTAATTAGGATGTTAGGTATCAATTGGCTTAAGAGTCTTTTGACATCTGAACCTAATTAACATGTCAGGTACAATCTAATTAGCATATAGGGTGGCCTTCAAACTGATTGGTTAAGCTTGGGTGACCTTTGGATGAATTTCCTCCTAATATCATCCCTTCCCTTTTGACATTCTGACAAGCTATATGTAGACAACAGTCTGTAGGCTAAGCTTTGTAGAAAGCTGAGATCACTTGAAGAAAAGGAGAGCAGAGGAGAAGAAGGGCTGAGGAGAAGATCAAGAGAACGAGCAGTGAAAGAAAGAAGCTTCGTGGACAGACCTGAACAGCGACGAGCGTCATTGAAGCAAAGGTGCACCTTAGGCTTTGGACAACTGGGTAACTGAGTCCCTGCTTCCTGTCCAAGCCAGGTTAATTCTTCTACTAGGTGCTTCTGGGCTTACAGGCAACTAGGCTAACTGATCCCCGCTCTGTGTCTGGGCCTAAGGTAATCCTGCACAGATGCTTCTGGGTTAACAGAGAACCGGGCTAACTGACTACCCACTTTGTGTCTGAGCCTGACGTAGCTCCCTTAGTGATTTTGGACAGAACATACAGACCTTCCCTGACAAACAGAGGAACGTTTTAAAGGTTATGTAAGTAAAGGCCACCTGAGTTTACATGTCAATAAAGTTGGATGCTTGTGGTCTGAGTGAGATTCTCCCTCTCTATCCATCCAGCAACTTCCTAGCTAACACTTGCTGGATGATAGATTGTTAAGGATTTGTAATAATATAGGTATAGAGCGTTAAGTATTAATGTATAAGATTAATTAATATGTTGTTAAATTAATAGTGTAAAATAATATAGAGGTAAGTTATAGTTTTTTCTTATACCCAATATGTTCTAGTAGTCTAAGTACTATTTTCTGTAATAGTTGTATTCTGAGATATGTTACATGCCATGTTTGATTTCTATCTCTTTCTGCTTAATGTAACCATTCACTTCTAAATAAATATGTTATCTGTTTTCGAAGTATCACAGATTATGTGTTCTATCTGGATCGGAGGGCTGTATCTGTGTCCATACATGAGAGGATTGTCTCTCTGGAAATTCCAATAAAGCGAACTACCACACCTGTAGTTTTTAGAAGTAATCTTGTACTCTAAAAGTTCTCTCCATAATAACAAATTGGCTTCCCTGAAATTCTTCCTGGTAACAGCACTAGCAAACAAATGTGCATGATTGCCCCTGAAACTCAACAGAGGGTGTTCATCACTTTTCTTAGGACTCCTGCACTTACATCCACTTCATGTATTCTGGCCAGGCTGTTGCTTTATATGAGGGAAATAAAACAAATCTAAATTAGGCATAATATTGTATTTATAGCTATAAAAATCCAAGGTGTTCTGGGTATATGCATAAATATCTTAATCAAAGTTACACAAAATACTTTAAATAAGGGAAGTGTGAATCAGTGACTAGAGCTGCGCAGAAAATGGATTTCCCATCCCAGGAAAATTGTTGAGATTTCAAAATGTTTTCATATCCCAAATTGTGCCAAAAAGTCAAAAATCTTGATTTTTTTTTTTTTTTTTTGTGAATCCACAAGTACCCAATTCTTGCTTACTACACTTCTGTCTGTTTTTAAGAGATGGAGGGAAATTCATGAGTTGGTTAGCACTCCTCTAAAAAAAACTGGTCAGAGTGGAGTCATTTCATTCTTACTCCCAGCTCTGTTTAGATCCGTCGCCCTTTTTGTAATGACATGTTTTTAGTCCATAATATTTGAAAAAGTGGCAAGAGGCCCATTTATTTGATCATTATTGTGTATTTATATCATACATTTATAGCCCTTCATCCTGAATGACCCTAACTCTACAGACTATGCACACAATAATTACTTCATCTATCCCTATAATTCAGTTACATCTGAGATACAAAGCAACAGTTGGTTAGCTCATAGCAACTTTACATAAAGGTATCAATTCACTACTCACAAACTTTGTTAGTGTAAAATTAAGGTTGATTGGCAGTGCTTCACATCCTTCCAGGATATTAACTACACCTGTACTTAAATCTTTGAAAACAAGGATAACTGGTGGCAGTTTGTGAAGGGCAGGAGGTCAGACTATAATCTGATGGTCCTTTCTGGCCTTAAACTCTGACTGTATGGTATATTCCCTAATGTTCAGCAACCCAGTGGAACATGCTGACATTGAATGGCATTGCAGCTACATGCTTTTCTTTGATCATACTCAGTGCCATTGTTCAGGAAACCTTCTGGTCTATTGGTATCATCGTTGGATCCTGTTGTTCAAGCCAGGAGCATGTTGCATGATTACATTACCTTACTGCTGCTGCTTACTAGAGTTTTTCATCTCTCTTCTATTTAATTAATGATTTTTCCTTTGACAATATTGCTAAAGTAATATTACTTTACAAACACCTTTACAAAATATTACAAACACCTATTTGTGTTGGATGCACCTTATACATCAGAGCAAATTTGTGTGTCTTTTCCTAAGAAGTCTTTTCTGTATGCTATAATAAACAAATTATCAGTGTTAATATTTCTCTCATTCTACCTCCCTTACAGACAGCCTTACAGATAGGGGTAACAGCATTGTCCAAACTTTGTCACAGAGCTCAGATCTACTGTTTGACTAATTTGGAGACACTTCCTACATTTTCATGCAGTCACAGCTTCTCTGTTATTTCAGGTCTGGTTCACATGATGGTACATCAGTCTGTACAATATATTTCAGTGTGATCCCCATTGTGGTCCCTGTCACCAAGGGAGACCAAAAGACAGGTGAGAAACAACAGTATGCATCAAATGCAAAGCTACAGAGAAGGGAATTCAAACTCCTATCCACTATATTCAAGGTTCCTGGGCATGGTGCTATAAACCACTGTGTTTCTTGTGGAGTCCCATGGGAATGATTCTTTGCTCTTCACAACTTAATATTGTTATCAGTGAGGTAAGGACAACATAAAAGTCATCACTGATAAAATTAGCACAAAGATTGGGGGACTGGTAAATAATGAAGAGGCTAGCTTCAATCAGGAGCACTTGATACGCTGTGTGCAAGGAAAAACTATGCATTTTAATATGGTCAAATGTTAATGTGTACATCTAGGGACAAAGACTGTAGGCCATACTTTCAGGATAGGGGATTCTGTCCTGTGAAGCAGTGACTCTGAAAAAGATTTGGGGCTTGTGGTACATAATCAGCTGAACCTTGGATGCATAAACTGGAGAATCTTATGAAGGAGTAGGGGAGTTTTTTACCTATATATTTGTCACTGTTGTGATTTCTGCTGGAATAATGAGTCCAGGTCTGGTGTCCACAACTCAAGACAAATGCTGATAAATCAGAGAAGGTTCAGAGAAGAGCCACAATAATGATTAAAGGATTAAAAAACTTGCCTGATAGTGACTTGATTAGTCTATAAGTACCTGCATCGGGAACATATATTTGATAGTACATTCTTCACTGTAGAAGACAAATGCATAACACAGTCCAATAGACAGAAGTTGAAGTTAGTCAAATTCAGACTGGAAATAAGGTGTACATTTTAAACAGCTATAGTAATTAATCATTGGAACTATTTATTAATGGTTGTGGTGGTTTCTCAATCACTGTCAATTTTCCAGTCAAGACTGGATCTCTCCCTCTCCCCTCAAAAATATGCTTTAGTCCAAACAGGAATTATTTGGGGGAAGTTCTATGTCTATCATAGTCAGACTACATGAGCACAAGTTGAAATAGTCAGACTACATTTCAACTTCTGGCCTTGAAATCTATGAGTCTATTTTATTATGTTATTTTGATGTCACACTGCCTGCAGCCTGCATACAATCTGGTTTACAACTGAGACCCAGTCGTGCTGCACATATGCAAATGACTTTTCATAGCTTGACAACATGTCTCGAGCCACATTGCAGAGCTAATTTTTCCCTGATTAACTTTTAAAATATTGCTTTCCTAAATGGACTGTAAATTCCGGCCTCTAGCTGAGATCAATCCCAACAGGGTGATACCATTTGGGAAAGGATAAGATCCACAGTTTGACCCACAAGAGTGTGAGGTGGAAAAAGAAAAGTTACAAGAAAATATTTTGCCAAAGGGTTTTTTAGGGGGACAGTATCTTGGGAAGCCATTGCTCAAATTAGCTCAGATTTGGACCACTCGCCCTACCCTAGCCTCCTATGAGGCACAGCAATTCCAAGCAAGTAAAGCATGTGGAATTTAAATCACTCAGGATAAGTAACTGTTAAAGAGTGATCTAGACTCAACCAAATATTGATGGTGTTGCTGTCCCACTCTAATGACAGGAAGTGAAAAAAAATACCACACAGTTTAGGACAGGAAGTAAAGAATATCCTAACCAGCTGACACTTCTGGGGGGAATTTGGGCAGGATGCTGGGACAAATTTCCTGTTCTTACAAAAATATTCAGAGGATATTTAACATCTTCACCAAAAAACAAATATCTGATGCCTATTAAACATATTACTTGAGTCTTTACAGACTGCACTCTTATCTCATGCTTCCAAGTCATTGATTCTTTTGTTCTTACCTATCTATGGAAATATTTTTCACTTGTTAACAGTGCCTCTCAATCTCTGCATTCGATCAGTGCTTTAAGATCTCTGAGACATACTGGTGTGAAAAGCCTTGGTGACTGACAGACTTTGCTCCTCATTTTGAGAAAAGTGGAAACAAAAAGACCAGTAATTACCTCTTTGCCTTGACATGTCTTAGACAGTTCCCTAATCATTCAAATGTCATTCAAAATAACATTTGCCTATTGAGCAGTTCTGATCTGTACTCTGTAGTTTAAAAAAGGTGGAAAATATCCATATCATCCTTTCTTCACAGTACTACCAGTGCCAACGCTTCTTGAGATATTTATTTGTTAAATTGCTATCTCTGGGTCACATTTATCTACCTGTTTTCAGTTTGTCTTCGCTCTTTACCCTGTTCATCCAAATTTGCTGTTCACCAGGAGTTAGACCTTTGATCAAAATATCCTTGATGTAGGTTTGCCATAATGAATCACACTACGTTTTGCCAAGTCTGGATCCTGTGTCTAGCTGCAGCCAGTATCTGATGCTTTAGAAGATAGCAGGGAGGAAAAAAACATAAAGGCCCCTGACCAATTGTGCAGTGCTAACCATAGGGGAGAGGGAATCCCCTGATGACCCCACAAGCAATTGGTTTATGAGATTAAAGCAAGAGACTTCAGTACAGCTCTTCTAACAGACATTATTTTTCTGTTCTCAACTAGCCCACTCAATATGTGTTTTAACTGGCTAATTTCTGCTCTATTTCTATTTTATGACAGATAGTGAATGTCATTAAGAAGCTGGTTAATGCAGTAAACCTTCCAACCCACTTCCAAAATCACCCAGCCTATGACAAATTCCCTCTGGCGTCTGATACTTTCTAAGGGTACAGAAAGCCCTTACTACTTTGTACAAAACTCTGTAAGATGGCTGGCAAGTACATCATCATCATGCTCAGACATTTCAACAGTTGGTTTTGACACAGGTGACCAGAGGACTTTTCAGAGTGTTTGAAATCATTACATTTCAAAATGGTTCTTTCTTCTCTATTCTTCATCTGTACGTTACTTAGACATTTTTTTCCTTTCTGGCCTGGAGTCCTGTTTTGAATGTGGTTTGGGTTTTTATTTTGCTTTGTTGCTGGTTTTTATTTTGCTTCTCTTTTCATTTACTGTAATTGCAAGATTTCATTTTTATATTGGAGACTGGCACAGTGTTTAGTGTTCTTTATGCAAAGATTTAACCTTTGTTGTTCACTCTGACTTGCTATTTTGATGCTTTAGAAACCATGTAAAATTCAGGAGTTTGCATAATTCTTTTAAACTTGACAGGAACAACAAATTTTAATTGTTTTTAAAATGTGTCACCTAAATTATTTCATCTGCATCACTGGTGTCATGCTCTCTTCTACCAATAATCTTGCAATGCCTTTTTTACCCATATTCTCAGTTCTGTATTGCATATGGTAAATGATCTCATTTGGTATGTCTACACTGCAATTAAAAACATGCAGCTGGCCAATGCCAGCTGACCCAGGCTTATGAAGCTCAGGCTAAAGGGCTGTTTATTTATGGTATAGATGTTCAGTCTCAGGCTGGAGCCCACACCCAAACACCTACATCACAATAAAACAGCCCCCTACTTCAAACCCCAGAAGCCCAGGTCAGCTGGCACAGGCCAACCATGGGTATCTAATTGCAGTGTAGACATACCCATTTTTTCATCTGAAAATATTTTAATTACAGTCAGTTTATACTAGTGAAAGACAAGTCTGAAAAAGGTTCAGATAAGACCAGGCATCCAGTTTATAGATGTTTAACCAAATATTAATCCAAATTCCTTTATTCTGTAAAGCTGCGATGGCAAGCTCATGTGAAAAAGTTTTCTCATAAGAAATATGGCACTTCTGCCTCCATTCCTAGCTAGAAATTCGGTAGAATCAAGCTTTTCTTATTGTATTTCTTTACTTCTGCTCCTAGGCCCAAGTAGAACAAATCCAAACATTTTAGAAATTCCATAAAAGATTTGGCATAAGGTCAGATTTTAAATGGTCAAAGTATTGTTCAAAATGCCATTCTTGATGTTAGCCCATTTATTAAACCCTAGTTTATACCTGTTTATACAATAAACCATAATGGCTACCTTATCATTTTTCTTATCTAATGCAGTTATTTTATGGACTGAGATTGGTTCAAATTTTTTTCATTTATTTCTAACCAACACTAATCAATCTATTTCTCTAATTCTCACATCTCTTCACTGTTTTCGGTTGAATCATTAGATGGATTTTAAGATTCACTTGATTAATTACCAGGCTCTACTCTACATATCTTTGCTAAGTTATCTTTGTCTGAATGATGCCCTCCCAGTGTTTATGGGAATAATCTAAACCCCTGTAACAGTTTAAGATGTCCCAAACTGTAATTCCTAATTGTTTGGAGCCAGGGCTTTTTACTACCATGTATTTGGAATAAGCTTCAGATTGATAGATGACATGCCTATTCTGTGTAAATTTACATGGTCTTTTCAGTATGGTCTACTCTATGTAAACTTAAATCTTCTCTGTTTGATCTGGCAATCCAGTTCTCTCTGTGAATGTATTTGCTATGCAAAATACTCTGGAATGCTTACATTCAGGGCATCTCTGTATAACTTTAAACTGGCTTTATCCACATTCTGAGTGTGGTAAAAGGTCATACCAGGCCTGTTTCATAAATGTTCTTTATCCTTCAGCTACATCTTCAGTATTTTTCAAGCACAGTAAACATCATGCTAAATTTCCTTTTTTTTAATTCCATATAAAAAAGTGACATGCACACACACATTAGCTAACTCATTAGCATTTTGCCCCTCTGGACAGATTACTCTCATTCTACGGGTAACTGTACAATGTGTTGAATGGGTTTCTGTGCAGAAATGATGCACTACTGACTCATTGGGAATACAAATGTCTATTGAACAACTAGAACTGATTTTTGCAGAGCCCTAGGTTTTCCTTAGGGATCTCCTATCCAAGAACTGAAAATATTTGAACTTGCTTAGCTTGTGAGATGCAGTCTGACCACTGCCCAGGGAATCTGACCACAGGACTTGTTAGAGTTCCAAGGAGCCTGCTGCAATGCACAGCCTTCTTGTATGAAGCCATAAATGCTAGTAACCTCTGCATGTTCCCTTCCTCTACTGTTCTTTGCCAGTAGTAGCGCACATTATTGTGTGTGATAAGATTTAAGGAAAAGGCATATGTAGTGATTTATTTGGAAATGGATCGCAAGGTATGGAAACCTTTTCCCTGTTTCCATGAAGTATTTCTGTGATATTCAACTTTGCTATTTATTTTAATGTAAACAATTACAAATGAAGTGACATTAAGAGACAAAATAAATCATCTGAGGAATGACCTGAGGTATAAGGGCAATAAGACAGAGAGATACACAATGGCTGTTTTAAATTGTTCAAAATGCAGTAGAATCATGTGAAAAAGTAGGGAATAGACATCCCTGATCATGGTGCTGATCTGTGCATTTTCTTTGTGTTGTGTTAGAGCAATATAAAAGCTGCTCTAACTTCTGATGGCCTTTAATAACCCCACAGGACAGAAAACACAGCCCAGTTTCAGAATGATGCATGAAGTCTCTTGGACACACCCTTGTCCTGTAATCACACCATCTTTTTCTTCTCTGTGTCAGAAGCAGGGAGGTATATGGTTATAATGTTCACGTGTTGCACAACAGCATAAAACCCTAAAATAGATAGATGCCAGCTTTACAACATTGCAGGATCACTCACACTAGGTCTATTTTTCTTGGGCTGGTTTAACCAGATTGATAGTCAAATTACACTATGGTTGCAACTCATATTGGTTACTCCATACCCAGGGATTTAGCCCCATGCATTTCATCCAAGAAACCTGCTTTATTCACAGTTCTATAAGAAAAGGTACCCAGGAAAGAGCGTGTATGTGTGAGTGTTAGAAGGGTTGCTTTATCCATCCTTTATAGACAGAACATGTATTTATTTAGAAGATAAAAGAGCCTTCTACTGAGCCTTCACTTGTCAATTCATTGTGTCCACAGAGAAAACTTCATTATTTCACTAGCAGAGGAAGAAAAGCTAAAGCCCTTTTAAATTTGCTTAACAACACAAATTCCCTCCATCCTGCAAGGTCTTTTGCATGGAAACAAACCTATCTCTATTACATGTCTTATTTCTGGAAGTTATGAGTCGTCTGGGAGAAACTCTGGTAAGATATAAATAAAAAAAGAAGAAAAGAAGCAAGCAAGGAGTTTTCCTTCGGATAGGGGGCTCATTAACATAATTTACCAGCTCTTTGTGCTCTTAGTCAGTTTCAGAAGAGTCCTTTGAAAAGAGGCTAACCTGTAAAATTGTTCTGTATTAATTTCAGCTTGCATGGGGAGTGAAATTGATGTCACCTGCACAATAGCTCAGGGACTAAGCAATGCAGGGTGTAACTGTCCCTCCACTACTAGTGAACCTTGCAATTCAGAATCCTTGGATCACATCTGTTTAAGACAGCCGTTATGGTTCCAAAGAAAGCCTACAGTGCTCTTGAGTGGCAGATTAGCCATACACACTCCACTTTGCACCAATGTGTTGCAGATCATTCAAAATCTCATTCTCCTTCACACCCACCCACCCTGACTGTCCACAGCCAGAAACAATAACACTTTGTGCATGTCATTAACTGAGATTCATCATATACTGTTACCAAACAGCTGACACAATATTAAAAAAACAAGGCACATGATCTCAGACATCTAGCGTTAAGGCTTTTGAAGTCACAGCTGTGATTGGAGGGCAAGGTGTAAAGGGGCCTTGTTCCAATGGCAGTGACTGGAGACCTTCTATCTTCTGAGTTCAAAGCAGACATAGTGTCTCCAGAGGCACTGAAGTGCAGAGAACAGAGAAACAGCAATCACACAATCACTTTAGAGATGAAATATATGGTTCTACTAGCAATATACATTAGCATTTTCTTACACCTTGTGTTCAAAGATCACAAGCAACAGGATTCTGACTCCTAGCTCTGTGGATGTGGAGAAAGCAGTGGACGTGATATACCTTAACTTTAAAAAGGCTTTTGATACAGTCTCACATAGTATTCTTGCCAGCAAGTTAAAGAAGTATGGGTTGAATGAAGGGACAACAAGATGGATAGAGAGCTGGCTTGATTGTTGGACTCAACGGGTAGTGATCAGCATGTCTAGTTGGCAGCCAGTATCAAATGAAGTGCACCAGCCTTGGGGCCATTTTTGTTCAATATCTTCATTAATGATATGTAGGATGGGATGGATTGCGCCCTTAGCAGTAAACTGGAGGGAGTGGTAGATATGCTGAAGGGTAGGAATAAAATACAGAGTGACCTAGACAAATTGGAGGATTGGGCCAAAAGAAATCTGATGAGGTTCAACAAGGACAAATGCAGAGTCCTGCAATTAGGATGGAAAAATCCCATGCATTGCTACAGACTGGGTACTGACTGGTTAACTAGCAGTACTGCAGAAAAGGTCCTGGGGGGCTACAGTGAGCAAGAAGCTGGACATGAGTCAACAGTGTGTTCTTATTGCCAAAAAAGCTAAGAGCATATTGGGCTGCATTAGTAGAAGCATTACCAGCAGATTGAGGGAGTGATTATTCCCCTTTATTTGGCAGTGGTGAGGCCACATCTGAAGTCTTGTGTCTAGATTTGGCCCCCCCCCCACAGGAGGTATGTGGACAAATCAAAGAGACTCTAACAGCGGACAGCAACAATTATTAGGGTATTGTAGCATTTGACTTATGAGGGAATTGGGTTTATTTAGTCTGCAGAAGAAAAGAGTGAGGGGGGATTGATAGTAGCCTTCAACTATTTATGTGTGTAGGTAGAGGATTTCCAGGGAGGTTGAAGGTTGTTCTCATCGGTGGCAGACAGAACAAGGAATAATGGGCACAAGTTGCAGTGGGGGAGGTGTAGGTTGGATATTAGGAAAAACATTTTTACTAGGAGGGTGGTGAAGCCCTGGAAAGGGTTATTTAGGGAGGTGGTGGATTCTTCATCCTTAAAGGTTCTTAAGGCCTGGCTTGACAAAGCCCTGGCTGAGTTGATTTAGTTGAGGTTGGCCCTTCTTTGAGCAGGGGGTTAGAATAGATGACCTCCTGAGGTCCCTTCCAACCCTAATCTTCTATGTGGAGATAGTGGAATCTTTCCCTTTCCACCCTACAGGAGCAACCAGATACTTGCTCTTAACGTTGATTGCCAAAGAGGGTTTTTTTTTTAGCTAGTTTGCAGTGAAACTCAAAAAGTTCAGAGATGTGGTTTAGATAAATACCCAACAGTGTGGATACTTGTCTGAAGTAGCTCAGATTGGAAACTTAATTATAGCTGCTTTCTTACAAGACCTTCAGTATTTCTTGATTTGGCTTAACTGAAAGCCTGATCCTGCAAACATTTACAGACATAAGGTATGACCCCAAGACCACTGGAGTCAATGGAAAGACTTCAAGAGACTTTGGATCAAACTTATAGTGATTGCCAATCTGAAGAGTCTATTCCCTTGTTTACTGATTTTGAATAATCCCTTTGAAATCTATGGAACTGCCTGTCATGGAAGGTGCTATCCAACATAAGTCAGGGGGATCAGAATTTGGCCCTACAACTTCATGGTAGCACTCACAGAGTACTAAAGTGTTTGCAGGATCAAGTCCTAACTTTGTGACCAACATCTTGGAAACTAAAACTGAGAAAGAAATGATTATATTGTTTCAATTAACTATGTTATTTTATTTATGATGTGTTCACTACTTATCGCATCTTTGTGAAAAGAGGGTCAGAGCTGACTACCACTGAAGTCAATAGAGAGGATCTCACTGACTGCACAGGACTTTGGTGCTCACCTTGAATAAATAAATATGAATACACAATATTTTTCTCTCCTGGATGTGTATAAATGATTCCCACCTAGGTCTAAGGACTTACTGTATGAGCATTAATAGGAGAATGTATACCACCTCCATGTTGAGCTTTTTCATTGTCTGCAATCATGTACTGACGTCCTTTTGTTAAAGCAAATGACATTCAAATAGTAATTAAAGGGATCTTTCCTAATTCCATGTACATCCTTGAAAATTGTTTTCAACTAAGTTAATTGTCTTATTTGGCCTATACTCTGCTCTGCCTCTAAATATTTTTTTATTCTGTCATTCTCATTACAAATTTTCTTAGTGTTGCTCCTTATTTGCAAATGTTTTCCTTCTCCTCCATCATCCATTATATAGTTATTGTGTATCTTACAATTTAATTTTAATTGCCTCCCTTATTTTGTACAGTATTGCAGTTCTTTATAGAAACAAAATGATATATACTCTGTTTTTCTATTCACAGCTTAGCTTTCTAATAGTGTGTTTGTTAATATGTTCTGATCATTTTCTCACTTTTTGGTTTGCAACCACATTTATTCCCCTGGCTGAGGTCTCTAGCTCAATGAGGACCCAATTCTGTTCACTCAGGGTGATGATTTCACTGGGAGTTGAAAATGAACAGCAACTTTCAGGATTGTCTTCATTAAGCCCTGATCCAGCTTCTATTTAAGCCAATGTGAATCTTTCCAGTGCCTTGAATGGGAGTCGGAACTGACTTAATAATAATAAATCAATAATAAACAATAATATAATATATCATATTATTAATAATACCTCACACTTCTATAGTAGGTTCCATCTGGGGATCTTAAACTGATTTATAAACATTTGTGAATTAGGCCTGAAAACACCACCTCAAGTAGGTTAGTTTTATTATTCCCTTTCCACTAATGGGAAACATAATCAATGGAGAGTTTAAGGAACTAATTCTAAAAGATTCTGAGCAATCTCAATTCTTTTAGTGAGCTCATACAGCACTACGTAAGATGAAGCCCTAAAGACGATGGTAGAATCCCTCTTGACTTCAGTGGATATAAAACCAAACCCTAAATTTGTGACACGTCCAACAACAGAACATATATCTCCTGGCATCTAATCTTGTACTTGCACCACTAGACTACAATTCCATTCTCAGGACTACTTATGATCAGCCTCATTAAATATTAATAATTGTGTTTGTAAATACATATCTACTGAATTTGGAGTTAATCTGAAAATTTCTTAAGTATCTCCACTGTGTCATAGTATCACTCAGCACTACCATATATAGATTTCTTTTTCCAGAATGTATTATTCATATATATATAAAATTGCGGGACTGACATTTTGTGAAAAGCTTTACAGAGACTGACAGTTATAGACCCATTAGAGTTATGTAAAAGAGCAGAACAACCAAGCAGGACTAGGATTGGAGAGATCTAGCAGGTCACTGTGTGGTTAGGGAGGAACTAGCCAGAAAACATCATGATCCTATTTTTTTCCCCCCATTTAGAGATTCCTAAGAATGGTGGTTAGGGTGAGGGTTTCCACTGAATACTCAGAAAAGCCAAATTCAGCAAAGTTCATGGCTATTGATTTTGCCTCAAAACAGTGCTGGCCTTCTGAATCGTTGGACCCAAATCTGTGATAAAATTAGATGTTCCATATATGAGTTGCCTCCCCCATTGGTCCTAATGCCTGAAACAGGGATCAATTCTCTTGCACATTCTATAGGGAGGCAGCACTGTCTAATGGTTACAGCAGGAGCACGGGCATCAGTAAATCTAAATTCTATTACAAGCTCATCCACTGATTTGCTACAGGGTTGGTCAGTGAAAGGGAGCATTTACTGACAGTTGCCTGAGATACCATGGTGATTTTTTCAGAGACTTATTTGCTTCAGATTATGAACCTTATTGTGTAGATGCAGAAACTGAAGCTCAACTAGATTATATAATTTATCTGATTATAATTTGTCTTCAAATGGAACTTCACCATCTAAAGTAGAAAATTTCCTGTCCTGTGAGGGGCAAGAAAAGAATGGAAAACCAAAGGTGAGGCAATCATTGGAGGGACAGGTAATTTATGCAACATCATCCACCACTCCAGCACCAGGGATATGCTCTGTGTGTCTGCAGTCCCAGATGTCTGAGGGGTTGAGGCAGAAAGCTGTCAGAGCTAGAGCAAAGTACCACCCTCTATGGCATAGACTTAAAGACTTTAAAATCAGAAGGGACCATTACGATCATCTAGTCTGACCTCCTGCACAACGCAGGCCACAGATCTTCACCCAATCACTCCTGCAATAGACCCTTAATCTCAGCTCTGAGTTATTGAAGTCTTCAGATAATGATTTAAAGACTTCAAGGTACAGAGAATCCATCAGCAAGTGACCTGTGCCCCATGCTGCAAAGGAAGACAAAAAATACCCAATACACTGTTTGAGTTTGGTTTCTACCTTGGATGTAGTAATTTCTATCTCCTTAACATCCATCCCATCCTCAGTGCTTAGCGGTCCCACTTCTTCTTTCTTTGTTTTATATGGCTATAGAACCTTTTGCTATTGATTTTAATTCCCTTTGCAAGGTCCAGCTCTACTTGACTTTTGTCCTCTCTCACTTCATCTCCACATGTTCTGACATTCAAGAGATAGCTTTCCTTGCTTTAAGCTCACATGTATTTTCTAGTGCAAGGTAGTGCAAAGTGTCAGTTTTATCTTGTATGTCTGTCCAAACAAGAATCTTCTTCTCCACAGGAAGTGGGTGGGCTGCTGGCATGCAGTCACTGGCAGAACTGCTGCCAGAGACGCTGGGTCAATGGGAGGGAGGATAGATTATGATCCGGTCCTTCTTTGATGCAATAAAACCTGCAAAACTTTCCTTTTTGTTACAGCACAGCTATTGGCTTGAACAGCCACAACCTCAGTTTCCTCCATTAGAAAGGGGGTAGGAAATACCCCCTTCCACACAAAAAGAAGCTATGAGGCAGCCTAGTCCTTTCCATTCTTTTTCCTTGTAGAAGGGATTTTTTGACACACTGTTTTCATCCCCTTCCCCAGGTTCCCTAGTATGTTTTTGATTGCACAAAGAAAGTGAGAAACACCGTCTGATTGTTTACCACCCTCCAAACTACTATATCATCAAAAGCTAAGAAAGCTCTTTCCAGAGATTACCAAGCCAATCTGTGGCAGCCTCATCAACGAAGAACAGAGCCCTCAGGCCACCATCAGATCTAGTTAGAGGGCAGTCTTAAGTGATGTCTGACACTGTCTGTCTTTGGTCATAGCTGCATGTGGGATTCTCTTGTTGGCCCCAGATGTGAAGGCTGGTGGCATATAGACTGGCCCATTTAAAATTGATTTACAAGGGTCCATGAGTGACATGGCAAATCAAAGCCAACTACATGCATGGTTCGGTCAGTTATTAGACACTGGGTCCTCATGTCAGCTGCAAACTATTCTTCATGCCACCTTGACATCACAGAGAAATATGGGCTGCACAGGTGGGCCACAATGGGTGCCTCAAAGACAAGCACACTCTTGGGTGGTCGAGAAGGTCTTGTGTACTGTGGTAGAATCAGGTTTGCTTTGATCTTTTTAACCATTCTGGCTCTAGATTCCTCAAGATGGATACATGGAGGAGTGATGTTGCTTGACATAGGGAGCCGCAATATTGTTGTGGGTTGAATCATCCCAGTTACGATATGCAACGTAGAGTGTAGCTGTGTGTCAGCAAACTTGATGTGAGATGAATGGAGCCAGACCAGAACACAATATTCTGCTGCAGAATAACAGAGGACCAAACCAGATGATTGAGTGTTTGAAGTGCGTGGCCAATTTGCTTAGAAGGTTGTTACGGATTCTCACCTTCTCCCACCTTCTCACCTTAGCCACAGTTTTCATCAGACAATTAAGATATGTGAGAGATCTATCTGGGGTTACTCCGAGATAGACTGGGTGGGATTCATATTTCAATTGTTGTTCATTGAGAAACTGGGTAAAAGAAAGTTATCTTTGCAGAATCAACCAAGAATCTCTCAGATTCAAGTAGATTAAATGAGTGAGATTTTAGATACCCCATTGAGATTACTCCATTGTCTTGGTGTTTCTTTCCCAATGACTGGCAAAGCTCTGGCCATTCTCCTTTTTTCTAGGTATTTATATGTTTGCCTTAGGAAAGACTGTTTTCTTAAATGAATATGACAAATGGGGTGAGCTGTTGCACAGATGGATTGAGAGTCAAACAGATGGTCCTACATTTTCATAGGTGAGGTGATCCATAGCTTTTTCCCCACATTACAGGAATGCCAGCAGGGATAAAGAAAAAAGAGCAAGAAGAGACCAAAAAACAATATTCTAAAATATTAATAACCCCCTGTGATAGGTTAAAGAGCTTCAATTAGTCATTCAAAGGGAAGTATATTTGAAAGACCATGCCAAGGCATATTACAAATACTGTTTACGGGTGAATTGGGCTAAATCATAGTTAACATTAAAAGGAATTATGGTTTAATTAATGTTCTGCATACATCCAAGCATCATTTGCCATAGGTAGTTAAAAGAATAGAGGAGTAGCTGCTGACCAGATTAGTCTTTTAATCTTCATTATATCTTTTGAAAAATGTAGAACCAATGGTTGGAAGGCACCCTCCAAGTTCAGGTCTCCAGATACTACTAATAATGCTACTAACCAGGAAACAGGTTGTGCTTCCAATATTCATGGGTAGGAAGTATGTGCAAAAGAGGATAATCCCAACAGTAAGTGCCACCCTCTGGTTGAAACTTGGAAAAATCTTGATGGAAGGCGCAGGTGCCGTGTTCAGCTCTCCTTCATTCTCCTTCAGCTCTCTTTCATTAAAGACAAAGACCTTACAACAAAGCACTTTACCTCCCCCCGAAAGCTTAATTCTGGTCATTAATCTTGCCATCTTAAATTCTATCTCTCTTCTTACTAACTATCTGCCTGGAAACTTTTCTTGATATTGATATCCTTATTAATTTCATCCCCTTACACCAAGAAGCCTACCTTTGTACAGTCCTATATATAATCTCTTTCTCCCTTCTTGGTGTTTACAAGAGTTATTTGTAAACTATTATCACATCCTCCTTCAATCAGTTGTTGCTTAGACAGTCTACACACATTTAACTCTTTTAATCTTTCCTTATAAGTCAGTCCCTCCAGCACCACGATCATTTTTGCTGATTAACTCCCTCCCGTTTGCCCATATCTTTCCGGTAATGTGATGTCCAGAAGTGAACACATTTCTCCTATGTGTTTGTCTATGTGGTGAAAAGCTATGCATTTTTATCTGTTGCAACAAAAATCTCAGATTTACATAACCCACAGGGAAATTCCGATCCCCATTCTATACCCTATCAAGCTCCAGTTTTGTGTTTCCAGGGCTTGAGAATGATTACATGGCTGAATGCTTTAATAATCTTCTGCTATATTAGCAAATATATGATGATTACATAATATAGAACAAAATAAATCCCTACCAAAATGCTATTAAGGATAATCTGTGGCACTTTGTATAAAGTCCTTCATAAATATTATTCATTTAGCGCAAGCCTTGCAAATTCCAAAATGAGTTCTTTTATTACTTATCTGAGAGTCAAGAGACACATCAAGGTCCTGGAATGGCCAAACCTGCATTAAGCACTTAAGCCAAGTGATCAGAAGAAATTAAGATATATCCAGTTTAAACACTTGACGTTTACATTAAAGCCCAGCAGACTTTCTTCACGGAATGTAAACACTGCAGACGTTTTCAGGTTGAATTGTCTTCAGCCAAGTATGAAGCTGCCCCCTGTCCCTGCATGTGATTCCCCCACAATCCACATGTGAGTACCTTTCCAAACATTCTACATCCCAGCTGAGGTGATTTGAGCTGGAGGGGCCCAATGAGCCCCTGGTTAAGAGACCCAACCTTGGGGTCCCATGAAAGACAATCTCTACTTTCACTTAAAGTGGGGAAAGGAGGGAGTAAATTTCTAGCTCTTTCCTTTGCAGTGAGAGCCTTGGAAATGTAAACTGATGGTAGCTAATATAAACCAATGTAAACCAAGCAAGGAGCAAGCAGCTGGACTTTTCTTTGGCAGCAGGAAGCTGTGGGGAGACTGAAGACCTGGTCACCCACCCCCCTCCAATCTCATTACACATATACTCTTTCAATGACAAATTAGCCAGTTATGTTTAAGAATCATTTGCTGAGCCTCCTCAAAATCTAGGCAGACTCTCAGGAACAGCTGTGGGATTGTGGTAGATAAGAATCCGGGGGGGGGGGGGGGAGGGGACAACAAAAAGATTGTTTCACAGGCTCACTCCAGAGAATGCTAAGGCCAGTTCTTCCATTGCCACAAAAAATCCTTTTTCTATCTATAGTTGATGAGAAAGCTAAACCCTCTCCTGTTGGATTGAAAGATAGCCATGGTCATCCACACATTTGTGACCTTCAGGCTTGCTTGCTGTAGTACTCTGATCTGTGACAAGGGAATATTATTCCTATTATTTGACAGGTATAGAAGAAGGGAGTGTGTTTTATTTGGGATCCCCGCCTTTATCTCTGACAGTGGTAGAAAAATTTCAGGGAGCCCTTTGTTAAACACTAGTCACTCTCACTTACTAGTCATCTAGAAATAGTTATTGTGGTGCTTGGGGCCGTATCAGAACCTGAACAGGACAGACTAGAACACACGTACCACCGGTGACATTTCGTGACCTTTTGCCATTATGTGTAAATACCTTTCCCTTTACTAAACTGAATGAAGATGACTTCTATAAAAATTGCCAGCCTTGATGATGAACAGTTTACAAGTATTCATACTTAAGTGTCAAAGTGGCAGAAAGAGATTTAGTGCAATTGTTTCCAGGGTGTCTATTGAAAAGAAGTCTCCCTACTGGGGCAAAGAATACCGACAAAGCCACTCACAGCTATAACTGTAGCAATGAGGTTTTAGTAGCTTCCTTTGGTACTTCAGGTGCAATGAACAACACAGTGGATGGTGGACTGTGTATGTTGCACTAGACAGCGGATCAACTGCTCCTCTTCCATTTCTGCCCATCCTTAACTCTTACTCTTTCTCTAGCCTTGGTTGTGCAAGGATATATAAGGAGTCCTCATAGAAATGGGCTTCCCAAACTTTGTCTTATCCCCTACACAGAACTGCGCCCATTATCTTGCATGTGGGGTCCTATGAGACTGCAGATGAGGGAGGGTAAGGGCAGGATTGGTCACTTGGGATGTATACATTCTTTTATCATCTCCATTCCACTGGGCAAAAGAGGGCACTTTCCTCAGGAAAGTGACCCCTGCTTCCTTTCAAACCTTTATGAAGTCCAAAAACCGAACAAGATTCCCAAGAGTAAAAAGAAAAGGAGGGTGGGATGTGGGGAGGGACCTTAAATAATGCTCAGTGAATTTAACACAGCATAGGAAGCCATTTTCCAAGTACCTGAAGATACTCCATCAAAACAAACACAAAAGGGGAACTCAAAGGAGCCAGCTCAGCTAAATATGGATTCACAGTCTTGAAAAGGATGGTGTTTTTCTTGCACTGTGATACTGATAGTGTGTTCAGATTTGAATTGTTATATCCCTTGATCCTTGAACTAATCCACTAACTTGCATTCAATTCTCATAGAAGACTGAGCTCTGTGTGTTTTTTGTTTAACACTAACATTCTCTTTATGGAAGCTTCAAATAACTCAGGACCAAATGCTGAGCCCGATCATTTCTACAAATGTATCAGCATGGAGGATCCTTGCCATATTGAATTCCTCCTATCATATGAAGGGAAATAAGCCACCTGCCTCTATAGCACTGTCTCCCCCTGCCCCAAGCACTTGGGGCTGAGGTTCAACAGTAAGGAAGGGGGCTGAGGGAAAGGAGATCACCACCTGCCTCCCAAACTCAGGAGGAATTCAGCATGTAGCTAACACAGCACACAGCTAACGCAGCAGAAAGTAACCAATTCAGGATTCTCTAACACTGGCTGAAGGGGAGCTGCACTGCTCATGAGTAAGAAGGGAGTACACGGGGCTCCAGAGCCAACACGGAGCCATAAGACCTTTACAAAGATAGCCTTGCTTTCTGCAGTTCTCCAGTATCCACTGGGCTTGAGGTCATAATCCACACATGTTTATATGGGGAGAAGGCAGAGTAAATTCCACTCCCCAGGAATCCCTCTTTAATCCCTCTTTAACCCCTCTCCTGGCATCTATTTCCATGGGAGATAATATGGAACCTCTTAAGAGGTGCTGAGAGTCTCTTGAACAACTGCTACTCTCATCAAAGCAAAGGGGCTAAATCCTGCATGGTGCCAACCTTGCTAGGAGTTTACAGAATTGAGCACCTCAGAGGTAGGCCCCAGATGGTAGAGTGAGCATTAAAATAACAAGTTCCCACTGTGTCTGGAGCTACATAAAATACTTAGATCGAAGAAATAATGCATTGGACTTGAACTGAGAAAACAGCATTCTGGAAAAGACCGATAAAGGGAGGTCAGCTTCCCTTTGAGACCAATGGAGCTGATATTTAAGTAGCTTAGACCATTTCCTGCTCATCTGACTCTTGCAAAGTGTCTCACTGGACTCAATAGGACTAGCTATGTGGGTAAGAAAAGTAAAATTCAGCCTCCTTCACTGCATGTTTGTAGTGTACTGGGTTTGGTTTCAGATAGTTATGATTTGTTTCTTTGAAAATTTCGGTGTGTTCTTAGCATGGAAGGAAGACAAGAAAGAATAGCTACAATTTACATTATTTTGGCACCCTTGACTAAAGGTTTCAGAACACCTGAAAAGGGACAAAATGTCAGGGCAAAATTCATGCATTTTAAAACAAGACACATTTCCTACCCTGAGATGTTAATAACACCTTAGAATATTAGAACAGAAACTTAGGGCATGCCTACACTGCTATAAAATACCAGGCCATTGCGTCTCAGGCCCAGGTCATTTTGACTTGAACTCCTAGGACTCAGGCTGTGGGGTTAAAAATAGCAGTCTAAACATGTTGGCATGGGTTGGAGCCTGGGCTCAGAGACTCTCCCCCACACGCTGAGTCTCAGAGGGATCCAGCCCAAATCCTAATGTCTATATTGTAATTGTATAGCTCCATGAGCCCAAGTCAGTTGACCTGGGCCAGCCACAGCCATGATGTGGGTCCTGCAAGATGGTGCCTATGCTGAGCCCCATTGACTTCAGTTCGACTCCTCAAAGGTACAAAGGTCTGCATACATGGTGTTATTTGCAGGATTGGGTCCTAATTTTCTATAGCAGTGGCAGTTTAATAGACCACTTCTTTTCTGTTTAAGACTTGGAATTATTGGAAAAAAAAAACCAAAACAAACAGAAATCAAACAAACATCCTCCCCCAATGACAGAATCTCTGACGAATGGATTTTTAAGGTCTCCAATTCCATTTTCACTTCACACCAGAATAAACAGGGCAGTTGTCCAGCAAACCCCATGTCCACATTTGAAAACTAACTGAAGTCTTAGAACAAGTAGATCTAAAAAACAAATCATCATTTACTATGCAGCTTTACACAATGCTACAATTGAAATGTCCCAGCTTATGAGATGAAAATGGAAAGCAGAATTTGAGCAAAGTGCTCCAGAAGATGACTTCAGAATGGATATAATTTAAAATGCACCTGTCAGCATCTATTTACCATCACGGAAACAATGTCTATGGAAGCTGATCACCACAGCTATTAACAACAAAATGAACTAAAACAGACCCCAACTTCTCCATGAGAAGGTGTCCAATACAGATTAGCAAATCATTTGACATAAATAATTAAATTATTTTTGGTTTTTTCTGTTTATTAATTGTCTGTGAACATATTGCATAACTCTGCAAATTTAATTGTTCCTTGATATTATTCATTAATATTTTCAGGAACTAATTTCTAGTCTACCGAGTGAATTGAGGTTTGTTATATAATTCACTATAGGCCTCATCCAAAGTCAGTCAAGGTCAGTGGAAAGACTCATTTACTCCAGTGAGCTTTGGGTAAAATCCAGTTGGTGATGTGTTGTGTTAGTTACACAAATCACTAAATTACAGTGAATTTCAGTTTGTCTATTTGATGCTGAAATTTAGAATTTGCAATTTACACAGTAGTTACATCCAGGCACAGGATAGGAAACATTGCTGAATGATTTTGTTACTAGCTCACACAGTAAAAACTGAACTGTGAATTTTACTCTTGGGTGCCTAATTTAAAGTGCACTTTTGGCTCATATTTGAACATTCATTCTTAATGTTAGTGACACAAAAGAGGCATAGACACCTTTGGATTGAATTTTCAAATACATCTCTAAAAAAAAAAGTTTCCACCACTCACTTTACAGTAGTCACTACACACACATTTTTCTGGGGCTGCACACAAAGCCAGACATTGGGTCATACAGCCAGACAGAGAGATTTAAAGAAAACCTTTGAACGTACATTTTTATAAATACCCAACCTATTATGTTCTAGGAGACACTCATGCCCCAAATCTATAAAATAACAAAGGAAAGTATTTATTCTGAATATTAACAATAGCAGCAAGAAAATGCACCCCTACATTATGACTCAACCCTACAATTACCATGCAGCTGAACAAAATTTGAGACTTTTGAGATAGGAATAGATGGCAACTTAGATTAGACAGTCAAGTTTTTTTTTTTTTTTTTCTGAGTCACTTGTATTATCCAAAAAGAGACAAAGAGGCAAAACTACAAGGCACACTTGTTGTTAATTTCTCTTTTATGTACTGAATAAATCACACCTGCATACTTCCCTAAGTATAACATTTCTTCACAAAATGGTCATGTACCTATGTGTATATAAAACCTCTATGACAACTACCTGTGGGTCAATTACCGTATGCACAAAATACCTATGCGGACAGGGGTGCTAGAGCAATTTTTTTAGTGGTAGAGCTGAGATCCATTGAAGCAAACTGTAAACCCTGTACATACAGGAAACCATTTCAAGCCAGGCAGCGCAGCAACTCTCCCAGTGCCCTTATTTCCAGCATCTATGTATGCATATGTGCGTGTATTGGCCATTTTGCACCACGTACCTGTGTACATTCTTTTCCAGAGCCACATTTCACCTAGTACCTGTGAATATATGTTCTTATCTGTATGTAAACATAAACTTAATATCTCATGGATTTCAGGGGGTTCGAGATTGACCCCCTAAATATCCATCTACAACACAAATGAAGAATGAAATATCATTTGGGAGGCGTTTTTAAGCTCCTGGAAATTGAGGACTCATGTAGCACTAGCTGAAGGCATGCCATAATGGAAAGCAAGGGCTGTGCAAGCTTCCCACTCTTTGCTATTGTAACACCTCATTGACTAGAACCTCCTTCTCCTATTCTAGACCTGATCCCACAAACAGCTCTACCAAAGCACCTGATTCTTGACCTGCAGAATCCATAGGTACATTTTATCCCTCTACCCACATAATAACATCTATACATCTCTATCCTGACCTGCAGCATGCCTTCCCGTTTCACGCCTTGGGTCCCATACAGCAATGCAGACATATCTTAACCCTTACTGTAACATCCTCTGCTATTCAAAGAATCATCGATGAAAAAGAACTGTAAAAGAACTGTAACATCACCTCGTCCCTCAGCCTGCCAATAGATTGTTCTTTGTAATGTACAGTTTGGTTCTTGGTCCAATCTTTTTTTGATGGTCTTACTCCGCAGAACTCTATTCTCCTATCTAATATATCCCATTGTGAGGAAGTTTCTTTGTGATATTCATACTATTTTTTCTCTCAATCTTGTTTCGTTACTACTACTTGGTCCTGGCCTTCCACACAGCCAGTTACTCTAGATCTGCAGCATTTCCTACTGCCCTCATCGTTAGAATCTTCTATGGAGAAATTACCAGTGGTGCTGAATTACACTGGTGGATATGTCTATTAGAAACACTCCAGTGGCACAGCTGCAGTGCTGCAGCTGTCCCATTGTAGCACTGTAGTGAAGATGCTTACGACAGTGACAGAAGGGTTCTTCCATTGCCATAATAAACCCAGCTCTCTGATAGATAGAAAATATATTCTTTTTACAGATCTTTTGCATCATACAGTGGCTTTAAAAGGATATTTCCAGGCTATGTACCAAACTGTGATCTCAGTGACATTGAGGTAAAATGAAGTAATTTCCCTGTTTTATCAACTCAAGTTCCCTGTTCTGAAAATGGGGACTTTACTCTGTGAACATGAGATTTATTCTGTAGACAAATATATTTGTTTACCACACATTGATTTCAAACAAGCTCATTATATTTCTATATTATGTGTTTTGGTTTAGTGCACAGAAACCAGCCCAAATCTGTGTTCAAAATTCAAATCAAATCCAAACTGAACCTTTGACGGAGTTCAAGAAAGTTACATTTTAATCCGTTTTTAATTCTATTTTCCCATGGCTTTGTGTTTCTTGGTTCTGGCTGGAAGTAGATATGCTGAAATATCTTGATAAGTTCTGTAAGCAGTTGTATGTCAAGCCTAAGAATAAATTGTAAGAGCAGAACTCTCACAAGACAGGTTGTTAACTCAAGAGAGCCAGCTGAGATCTGTAGCCAGAAGAAGCAAAATCTCAACCTTTTTATCATCAGGCACCTGTATATGATGTTAGTTCCTCTGCAAAAATTAAGCATAACTCCAGTCAGTCAGGGGAGTTCCCCCAGTGTGAAACTAGTGTAAGCTAGATCAGAATGAAGCCCCAAATTTGTAGCAACAACCTCCTAAATGTCTAGCAAAGGATTAACATTTACAGCAGTTTTTTCCTGGTTTGTTTGTTTTTTGTCATGCAAACCATATAAATGTACAGCTATGTCACTGGAAACAATAGCCATTTTATGATTTCCATATTGTCAGAAGTACACAGTCTGTGTGCATTTGTTTTATCTAATTATTTTTAATTGTTCATTGTCCAATTATTCATTGGAATAGGAAAAGATACCCAAGACCAGATCCACAGCGATTGTAAGTCATCATAGTTCCATTGTTCCCTTGACTTCAATGGCGCTATGCTGATTTACATCAACTGAAGATCTAGTCCAGCATCCATCAAATAAGGTCTGATTCTCCTCTTGCTAAGTTTTACATTGGTGTAACTCCATTTTGACTGGAGTTATCCCTAATTTACACTAAGATCAGTGAGGAGAGAATTAAGTTCATAGTCACCTCTAGGGCTAAATAGAAATAGTTTTCTATCATGGAAAAAGTTTTGAGATTTTTTTCAGAAATGCCTGCTAATACTGACTTGGGGTGAACATCAAAATAGAAACAATTTTCAAAAACCAACAATCTGGGAGGGAAAAAGCATTTCAGTGAAAAAAAAGATTTGGTTTCAGTTTTGACTTTATTCAGTTATTTACTGTAATTAGCTTACATTTTGGGGGAAAAAAAGTCATCTCAAAGTCATCTTTAACCAAAAAAAAAAGATTTTTTTCCGTTATGAAATGTCAAAATGGGATGATATGAGAATTTTGAAACTTCCTCCTGCCATTTTTTTTTAAATGAGAAATTTGTCTAAACCAATCTTTCCCACTAACAATTTCAGTTTCAACCTATTGGCATTTTCTGACAAAAAAAATTTTTTTTCAAAAATTCACAACCAGCTGCAGTCAGTTGCAAACTCTGCCTTCTTCCCTTACCTTTCACTACTTGGCTTCTTCCCTTTAATCTCACCCTAGGTTCTATCTTCCAATTTCCCTGTTGCTTTCATGGCCTGAGCAACAGAACCCTGTGTGGACACCTATCGCAGGGCATGAAAAGTTACAATCACCAGCACATGATTCACTGGTCAGAAAGATGAGAAACTTGAGTAGAGAGAGGAAAAGCACAGGAGCTCTTTCCATTTTCCTCCACAACAGCTCATCCAACTCCCTTTGAAGCCAGTAGCAGCCTTTCCATTGACTTCTTGGGACCTGGATCAGACTCCAGATATGAAACACTTAACAAAAGGGAGAGGTTTGTCTGTTTAGACAAACATCCCAAACCTGGAATGCTTATTGCAACCACACTACAAAACTCTTTGAAAATTCTCCTCACAATTTCTACCAGATTTTCATCTCTAAAAAGTATTTTATGTAAACATGACTGTACACCTTTGTAGTTACAGAGTGATTTGGTCCAAATTAGCTTTTGTTTGTTAAGCTCTAATGCATGTTTCAATGTTTATCTTCCCTTCCTGGTAGGGAACTCTGTTGAGGGATAGGAGAATACATTTTGTTATCTCTTTGCTGCTACCAGCAGTGTTCTGTTTTGAGAACAGGGCCTCCATTCAGGACAGCATTTAAACACATGCTTAAGTCCATTCCTATTCAACACAGCACTTAAGCACATGACAAATTTGAAGCCTATGCTTAAGTTTCATGGTAGTCCCACCCACATGTCTAAAGTTAAGCACATCCATAAGTGCTTTGCTGAATGGGAATGTAGAAGTCTGTTTATGTAAGTGTACATCATGTATTTTAAGATAGATGGGAGTGTCCAGAGCCTGGAATGTGTATTCTTTTTTTAGTTATAGTATAAATAGAAGTTATATGATCTTTGGGAAAAATTCTGCTTTCATTTACTCTGGTGTCTTTTACACTTATCGTCGATTGACTTCATTTCATTCAGTCCATATTTACACTGATGTAAAGGAGAGCAACAGTTGGCTTTTGGCATTTAGATGGAAAGATACAAGCTGAAGTTAAATTGCCAGGTTGCTCATATTACGGTCTCTGCATTTACAGAGACTCAAAATTCATTTGAAAATCCTTTTCTTTTTGTTATGTTGGGGGGGAGAGGAGGTATGATGTGGAAGGAGTAGGTGATGGTGAATGTGATATCACCATTTATAATGTCAAGTATATCTGCCACAGGAGATTAACATTCTTTTCCCTCCCAGAAGCAGACTTGCTTGTAATCTCTGGGACCTCAGTGTGTCCTCAGATAGTAAAAAAACCTCAAAGAAAGATAAATGGAGCTGCCATTTCAGGGAGAGGGACTTGAGATTTTGGCAGAATTTGTAGAAATCACTTGGAAGTCTTCAATCCCTCTTCTTTGTTGGAGGTTAAACCTCTAATGGAAGAAGTGAAACTGACAAAGCCCACTAACTAAATTGAATCAGTCAGTATCAACATGTGTAAGTGACAAAGAGGCAAGATGAAAAATTGGGGTAATTATTTATTTTCAATTTTTAATAGTCTTTTATTTGTGGCCGTCATGCCGATGTGTTTTAATAGTAATTGCCTTTCTCTGTACGGTTTATTTTTAATGAGCCTTAAAATGGAGCATAAATATTGTAAATTAACAGCAGTAATTATCCTGGTTGAATTATAAAGGAGTGTAAAAACAGGACACTACTGCGTTAAAGGATGGAATGCACATTTGATAAAATTATTTATCATATGGTTAAGATCACAAACCAGGAGCATAACTGACTTTCAGACTTAACATTTACAAATTGATTGTGAGAATTATTTTGAGCCTAAGGGACAGATTTTAAAGGTGTTTAAGCACTGGTCTGCCCAGCATTACATGGCCAAATGGTGTTAGGTGGCAAAGTCCCTGTAGGCCTGATTCATCCCTGCACTGACATTAGTGCCAATGCAGAGCCAGAGGGGAAGCAGTTTGAGCATCCCCAATTAAGGAGCTTCAGAGGATGGTTCAGTCCTTGGTAATGGTTAGGACATTCTTATAGTGCTTTTCAAAGGCACATATTCAGGGTGTAAGAACACTCCCACACCCCCTCGCATGCCCTTCTGTATCCTTCCTCTTTGGCTCCCCAGGCCCCATTTCTGATCTGCCCCCCATACATATCCTGAAATGTCCTCTGGACATGTTTTCAAATAATTGTTCAGGCATTAATTAAGCTTAGCTACACGTCACTAACTACTGTTTGGAATCTTTCTCTTACAAAAAAAATTATTAGTATTTGGTGAAGTTTTTCAGTCAACCTCCAAAGTGCTGGATTGTCCCCTCCTCTTCCCAAAAACAAAATCTAAGGACAAACAATACCATCTGGTTGTTTTGATCTTAATGAATATTATGCTTTTGGTTTGTGGACAGTAGCTTCTGTTGCTCAATCCGAGAAGTCATCAGAAGTAGAAGGAAATGTCATTGCCAATTTTCTGTGCAATGTTTTGAAAAGCTTTGAAATAATTCACTCAGAAATGTGGCCTATAATATGCCCATTGAGCCCGCTGCTCCCTTGGCTCTAAGATTGCCTTATAAATCATAACTGAGAGAGGATACAGAGAAACATGTGGTCTGGAATACATTGGACAGACAGTGTCAAGTCTCAGAAGATTGTTAAAGGCTAATCTTGATACTCTTTTGTTTATACAGTAGCATTAGTATCAACCATTTGACTTTTAGTTTAGCAATTTGGGGGCATAACTGACTTTTTTCCAAAAGGGGTGAGTTGACCGATAACCTCTTTTATTAATTGTTGTTTATTTCAACCTAGAATCTCATCAGAATTGGAAACCCTTCATACTAAATGCTGTAAAAAACACCTGGTGAGATACAATCCTGATCAAAGAGCTTAAAATCTAAGTAGATGAAGGGAGGGAGGGGCAACAGAGGCCAGAGAGTTGCCCAATGTCATACAGCATGTCAGTGGCAGAACTAGAATGAGAAAACTTGATCTCTTGTCTCCCAGTCCCGTATGCCATGCTTCCTCCCCTTTCTCTGATGTATTTCTCATATTCTATCAGTATATAGAATATATATCAGAATATATACACAAATAACAAAAAACCTACATGTCTTTTGTTCCACATCCCACCATTCCCTTTAGCATAGATTATAACTCTTTGGAAAGGGATGGTGTGGTTTCTTTTCTAAGTCTGTGAAGTGCCTAGCACACTTTTAACCAGTATAAAATCAATCAATAAAATAATAATTATTGATAAAAGTCAGCAACACTTTACCTATGAAATGCAACCACCACTAGAGAGGAACAAATCATTTATTCAGCAGCACATGGCAACGTCACACAACATTTTACCACAGGCAATGAAGGCTACTGTATCCAGTTAAAACTACAGGGACCACAAGCAGGTAGAATGTAACTTGGACGGTAATGAAGGTCCTTAGTAGAAAGACCGTTTTTTAATATAAACTTAATTTTTTGACCGATGCTAGTGTTAGGTGTTGTTGTGGCTTGTATAATACAAGAGGTCAGACTAGATGATCTGGTGGCCCCTTTTGACCTTAAACTGTATGACTAGTGTGATAGCCTAAAAATGGAAATCTTTGATTTCTCCCTACAAAGTGCTGCATGGGAAGTAAAGGTGACAGCTGTTCACATGCTGTTCTGCCACTGTACCTCAACACTAAACTGTTGACTTCTGTGCTGATGCTATTCTGATGGCATGCTGATGATGGATTTTGTGCTGTAGACAGCAGTCTATTAATAATGTTATTATTAATATTATTACCCCCTTTACCTGAGCAGTTAGCCAAAATATCAGAGCTGTTGGGTTGTTCCAGTTAGGAAGTTGGTCATAGAGTCAGGTATTTTTGATGCAGTCCAGTTTATTCACAAATAATGTACAAAGTCCTGTTTCACTGAATATATCAGGATCACATAGGAGGCAGTTTCTTTGCTCACAGTTCCAAGCCTCTCTCAGCCAGTATTCTGCCCAAATGTTCTCTCTGGTTTTTTTTCCTCATGACCATACTTCAAGTACTTGTTCAGTCTGTGTTCTTGGCTTTCTACTTCTTCTGCGTGACTGTTTCTGTAGTTTTTTTTGCTGTTTCTCACTCTCTCATGTACACATCACTCTTAACAACAATACACAGCACAAACCCTCTGCCCACATGTACTTTGCATGTACCTTTGTTTGGGTAATGATATGTGTTTTTGTTTGGGATGGAGGTTCCTATTGTTTCAGACACTGTTCAATAAAGAAGCCTAATAATTTCTTGCTACCATCCTAAATTAAGGCCAGCTGTTACACCCAACAATTTCAGTAAGGTTTGACCTGACCCATAACAATATTATTTGCATTACGGCAGAACCCCCATTGTGCTACAGCCCTATGAATACACAGGAACACACCATTCCAGGCCCAACAAATTTCCAGTCTAATCCCAGTCCATTAAGAATTAGATTGAGACCTAATTTATTTCATGCCATCAAAACAGCTGTTCCAGCCTAGCCCAGCTCCACATTGTCATACAGATGAAAGGATCCAGGCTCCATTGCTAATCTTCTGGTCCATTCAGCCCCCTGATTAAAAATAAAACAAAAGAAAAGAGAAAAATACTTTCTAATATGCTTTCACAATAGTGTGAATTAATAGACATTATAACTGAGAGGCAGATGTTTTCAACTAAATAAACTATCACACAACAGTGATGTTGTCTCTGAACAGATCATCTTGCATCAAACCCTGCCAAGTTATTTTCTAAACCCCATAATTGAAAAGATTACTGTGAGTCCTTAAGTACAGCATATCAGCATGGGACCATTTGCCTCCAAACAGGAGAAAGTTTACATGCAGAAGCCTCATACAGTCAGCCACAAGAAGTAAAGATACCAGAGGTGCAGTATTCAAAAGTCAGGCGTTCATGGGGTGTGCAAAAAGATTTCTACCCCAGAGATTTGGCAGCAGCTCTGCAGACTAGAGAGATTTTGAAAAGTGTGACACATTCTTTATTCTTTTCTTTTAATTGCTTTCTTCCTGTGCTTGTATGTGTGAAATTAGTGCTCATAGAAGGTACATGATTGACAGCCTTGGAGAATAAAATTTTATTCACTGACTTGGTATAATACAGGCAAGGGTAGTTCTGGCTTTTTTCACACTGCCCCAGCAATGTGCCTCAACCCTGACATGGAAAGACCATCTCTGGGAGTCAGTATCCATTCAGTTATAGGACTCTACCTATCTACCTACTAATATGTCCTGGGATTTCAAAGAAGCCTAAGGAAATTAGACACCCACATTTCATTGAGATTAGGGAGTCTAACTCTCTTAGGGTATTTCTACACTGGAGTTGAAGGTGTAATTTCCAGCTTGGGAAATTTGTGCTAGCTCAGACTGAGTTAACACACTAAAAATAATAGCGTGGTCATGGCTGCATGAACAGCAGGAGGAGCTAGCTTCCCCAAGTATGTACGTAGGTTTCAGATGGGATTGTACTCAGGGTAGCTAGTCCATCCTGTCTCCCTTGCAGCTGTGGCTACAATGGGATGTCTTAGAGTTGGAGGGGTGTCTGGCTGCCAGCCCTGAGGAGCTGTCCCTCTGTGGAGTGTGCTCAGAGAAGCAGGAGGAGCTCCGGAGCCTTGAAGATCTTCAGGTCCCTGCCTTGGTTCGATCCCACATCCATCTCCTACAGGAGATGGACTGCAGTTCCCACTTCTTCTACACCCTGGAGAAAAGGGGGGGGCTAAGAAGCATGTCACCTGCCTTTTGGTTAAGGACAGCACCCCCCTCATGGATCCAGTGGAGATGCGTGGGAGGGCCAAAGCCTTCTACACTAGCCTTTTCTCCCCAGACCTGACTGATGCCGATTCATGCATGGTGCTCTGGGATGAACTGCTTTCAGTTGGTGTGGGCGACTGGGACCAGCTGGAGCTCCCTCTCACTCTGGCTGAGCTCTCGGAAGCCCTCTATTTCATGCCCACTAACAAATCCTCAGGCATGGATGGGCTGACTGTGGAGTTTTACGGCGTGTTCTGGGATGTCCTCATCCCGGACTTTACGACCATCTGGGCCAAGTCCTTGGGGGGTGGGGAGCCCCCCTGTCATGCAGGCGAGCTGTGCTCACCTTGCTGCCCAAGAATGGGGACCGCCGTGATATTAGGAGGTGGTGTCCCGTCTCACTTCTCAGCACAAACTATAAAATCATAGCGAAGGCCATCTTGCTATGGCTGGGGTCCGTGCTGGTGGACGTGATCTACCCTGATTAGACTTACACCATTCCGGACCTTGCCATCTTCAATAACCTTTATCTGGTCCGGGAACTCCTTGAGCTTGGAAGTAGGGATTGTCTATTTTTCACCCTCCTGTCCCTGGATCATGAGAAGACATTTGACAGGGTGGACCACAGGTATTTCCTGGGCTCAACACCCTAGTCCCTACCCCAAGTTTCCTGGCCTACCTCCAGAAGCACATTCTGGAGTTCTTTTGGCCAAGATTACACTGGTTCTCTGCAGGGGTCCTGAGTCTGCCCCTGGAGGAAGGGGGGCCGGGTCTATGTTGCATCCACAGCCAGGTCCATGCCTTCCACTTCAGGCCCTGAAGAAACTCCTTTACAGCACAGGTAGTCTGGTATGGAGTAAGCTGGCGCACATCTTCCTCTGCCGCCTCCAAGGGCTCTGATATGACCGGCAGCTTTTTTATCTCCATTTGCAGGGTCTTCCATGAGATCTCTCTGAGCCGCTGGTCTTCTACCAGGACCTCCTTTCAACCTGGAGGCTGGCCTCCGAAACCAGGTCCATGGTGGTAGCTGGGGGGGGGGAGGGATAGATCTCCTTGCTGAGCCCTGCTACACAATCCCCATCTCAGTGTTCAGGTGGCAGAATCCTTCCTGGTTCACCAGAGGCTGGTCTTGGCAGGCACCACCAAGATTAGAGACCTCCTGGACTACAACTGGGAGGACTGAGTGGATCCCCAAGCACTGGGTCGGTGCATGGGACTATCCATCCTTCAACACCCCCCCCGCACGTACTCCAGGAGGTGGGGGGCAGCCTTACCTGCCTGATGCTCAGGGCTACCTCGAGCAGGTCCTGTGAAAGGGTCCTCCCCGGCTGCCCCACATCCCATGACATCCAGACCTTTTCACTGGGCCTCTGCCACACAAGCCCTCCCTGGCCACCCTTTCCACACACCCCAAGCAGGCTGCAGGATCTGCAGCCAGTGCACTTCCGAATGTGCACTTCCATGGGCACATCTGTACACGCTTATGATCCACACTCTCTATTTCCTTGCTCTCGCGTCCCACCCTGATACCAAGTGGTGGGACCTCTTACCACGAGGGTGGGGAACCTCAGTGGGCCAGTTTGTATTCCACCTTGGTTCCACGGCCTGCTGGGGATATTAGCTGATGGCTCCTTCATGGAGCTGTGAACATGGGCATTTATCTGGCACGGTTCACCCCTCGTCCCAACATCTGTCCCTTTTGCTGCATGCGGGAGACCCTGGCCCATGTATATCTGGAGTGCGCCAGGTTGCAGCCCCTATTCTGACTCCTCCAGAACCTCTTCCCGAGGTTCTGGCTGTATTTCTTCCCACACCTTCTTATCTATGCACACCCCATCCGTGGCCCCATGAAGTCATGGGACTGCCTCGTCAACCTTCTCCTTGCCTTGGCCAAGGTGGCTATCTACAATACCAGGGAGAGGATGTTGGCTGAGGAGGTGCTCTGTGAGTGTGGGGCCTATTTCCGTTCCTCTGTCCAATCACATATCTGGGCAGAGTTCCTTTGGGCCATATCCACTGACTCCTTACCCACTTTTGAGGAGCAGTGGGCGATGTCTGGGGTTCTCTGCTTGGTGTTCCCTTCCTCCCTTTAGGCTGGGGGAGAGGCTTTTACCCTCTTTGTGTTCTTTGTCACTTCTTTGTCCTGGGATCTGAGCCTGAGGCTGAAAAGTATCTGTGATTAATTATGAGCAGAAGTGCCAATGCCAACCCTCTCTCAGAGATTCCTAGGTGCCAATAGATTATGCATATTTAACTCGAGAGTGTACTGAGAAGTCAGCAGAGAGCAGACATAGGGTTGCTGCACCATCCTGACTGAACTCTGTTTTATCAGTCATCTGTGGCCATTGCCATTTTTCCGCTCTGCTTAAAATGTTAAGACAAAATAAATGTCCTTACATTATGGTTTTACCTGTGTAAATTCTGGATTAATGTACAGCTTGGGTTTATCTATGAACAGCTAACCAACAGGTAGGGGGCAAAGCCAAGAAATACTTTCCCACAACCTAGAGATTTGCAGAAAAGGGCAATGCACAAATGACCTAAACCACTGGTTTTCCTAAGGGATGATTGATGGCCTAATTAGACTGTGGTGCCTAGAATGAGTGCTCTGTAAATACCTACACATAAATAGATAAAGGCACTATATATTCAAAAGAAAAAGATACACAGACGGATGATGTGTTTTTAGGGTTTATTAAATAATTATTTGTGATTATATATTGTCCTTAATTACATAATCTGAAAGCGCTTCACAAATTACTGTTATTCCTATATTGTATTATTTTGTAACATGCATTTGGTGCTCCACAGATATGCGAAACACTAGTTCATTCATTTATTCATTACAATAAAAGATAGACAGGTTCCTGACTTTTTACATTCTAAATTAAGGCAAGTTACAGGAGGATAATACCAACTTTTTAAAAAAATAATATGTAAACTCTAATAATATAACCTGTTTTGAAGATAGAGAAGTATTATTATAATTTTACAGAAAGGTAAACTGAGGCACTGTCTGTCTAAGGTGCTGTTCATTACCATAGGATCTGAACACCGCATAAGTTTTAATGTATTTACCCTCAGAACATCCCTGTGTGGTAGAGAAGTGCTAATATCACCACCACTCAGGCACAGAGACTACATGACACATTCAAAGTCAAGCAAGAACTCTATGAGGGAGGGTGGAATTGAATCTACATCTCCCAAATCTAAATCTAGTGGGCTGAACACTGGACCATCCTCTCATACTAAACGGTACTGAGACCTACCTTTGAGAGGCTGCCCAAATTTATGCAATGAATCCGTATCTGAACTAGAAGCAGAGCCAAGTAGTCCTGACTCTCAGGCTATGCTGAGAGTTGGAGCTGGGGATGCAATTCCCTGGTTGAGAAGACATACTCTCACTAGCTTCCATCAAGCCAGGGCACTAAAATATTAATGTAGCCAAGGTAGCATGGCCAGAGGTGAGTGGAGGCACAGGATAGTCACCCCAAGTATGAGCCCAAAGGGTGTGGGTTTGTCCTCGGGGTGACTAGCCCATGCCACCAGTGTCATTACTAGTGCTATCATGTATATGCTACTATTTTTAGCATGCAAGCTCAATGTGGACTAATGCAAGTATGTCTGCTCAAACTAGGACTCAAACCCAAAGCTCCAAGTATGCATGTAGGCCTAATTGGCTTGCTCTAACCACTGCCTATTAGTCAAATAAGAGCCAGCTGAGAGTCAGCTGGCTGACTTTCCAGATATATTAGTTTGAGCTGTCTCTATAGATTAGTAAAAACATTTTTCCAGTCTGAAATCTGATTAACCTATATAGCATTGAGATTGTTGTTGTTGTACAGTAATCCAGGTGATACACTTTCTATGTGTTCACCAGAAAAATTTCCTTTCAGTTGATTAAATAAATTATTATACTTTTGCAATGATGTCAGGATAGTGAGAAAAAGACAATGTTACTTCAAGACATCTCTAAGCAATAAAGCCCACACACAAAGACACTGATCTAAAAATGACCTTGAGTATGAAGAAATTTTGTTTATCATGACATTTTCAAAGTCAGGATTAAAACAGATGTATTCTCTGCAGTTACTAATGTTGGCAATTACATCTAGTTGCTTATGAATGCATCTTGCACAATTTGCAATTACTGAACAAACCAGGAGAACTATCCTGGGAGTTCCTATTGTGTGTGGGAAGATCAGCAATTCTGCTTTCTACACACAGCAGCTGAGTTGTTAGCTTTCCTTTTCTTCCCCAAATCATTACAAAAAACACCCCATCTTCTTTTTTCCTTCCTCTTGTTCTTCTTTCTTCTTTCCCGCTTCATTTATTTTTATACAAATCACAGGGATTTTTGACATTACAAAGTAGGTGGTATTTTCCTCAAGGGTGGTCTTTAAGTCCAAGCATATGGACCTGTTTTTAAATTTTCCCAAAGCCAATAGAGGCTCAAGTCTGAGAATTCGTTTTGACCCATTGGTGACTCCTAAGCACCAGTCAAGTCCAGAGCTTCCCATAACTTGGGATGTTTGGTTCTGGTGATCTGGTTCATATCTATCTCTACCGTTTATTGCATGGATCTAGGTTAGAGAGTTTCACTTCCTCCTCTGTTTCCCTCTTATCTCCCCAGATATCCCAGATTCCTCCTTTGCTCTTACAGAATCATAGCAATGTAGGGCTGGAAGGGACATCAAGAGGTCATCAAGTCCAGCTTCTCTCACAGAGGCAGAACCAAGTAAATCTAAGCCATTCCTTATAGGGTCCACTTGTTTTTAAAAACTTCCAATGATGGAGAACACAACCTCCCTTGGAAGCCTATTTCAGAACTTAACTATCCTTATAGTTAATTTTTTCCCCCTAATATTTAACCAAATATCCCTTGCTGAAGATTTAACCCATTACCTCTTGTCCTACCTTCGATGGACATGGAGAAAAATTGATCACCATCCTCTTTTTATAACAACTCTTAATGTATTTTAAGATTGGTAATGGGTCCCCTACCTCTTCAGTCTTCTATCTCAGTACTAAACATGTCCATTTCTTTTAACCTTTTCTCATAGGTCACATTTTCTATACCTTTTATTATTTGTTGGTATCCTCTTGACTCTGTCCAATTTGTTCATATTTTTCCTAAAGTGTGGTGTCCAAAATGGAACACAATATTCCAGCTGAGGCCTCACCAGCACGTAGTAGAAAAAGACAATTAGCTCCTGTGTCGTACATACAACACTCCTGTTAATACACCCCAGAAGGATACTAGCTTTTTCTCAATTGCATCACATTGTTGACTCATATTAAGTTTGTGATCCAGTGTCATCTGCAGAACGTTTTCAACAGTACTACAACCTAGACAGTTATTCCCCATTTTGCAGTGGCACATTTGATGTCTCCTTCCAAGTGAAGTACTTGCACTAGTTTTTATTGGATTTCATCTTGTCTGAATTCAGACAAATTCTCCAATTTGTCAAGATCATTTTGAATTCTATTCCTGCCCTCCAAAGTGTTTGTAACCACTCCCATCTTAGTGTCAGCCACAGATTTATAAGTATACTCTCCATTCCATTATGCAAGTCATTAGTAAAGTACTGAACAGTGCCAGAACCAGGACTGACCTCTGTGTGACCCTACTCGATATGTCCTCTCAGTTTGACAGCAAACCACTGATTAATACTCTTTGTGTACCATCTTTCAACTAGTTGTTCACCCACTTTAGAGTAATTTCATCTAGCCTGCATTTCCCTAGTTTGCTGTGTCAAAAGCCTTAGTAAAATCAAGCTGTTTCACGGCTACTACTTCTCCATCTACTAGGGTTACTAGGCCAGTAACCCTGTGAAAGAAGGAAATTAAATCAGTTGGGGTTAATTTGTTCTTGATAAATCCATGCTGCATACTCGTTATAACCCTCTTATCTTCTAAATGCTTACATATTGATTGCTTAATAATTTGTTCCGGTATCTTTCCTGGTATCAAAGTTACACTTACAGGTCTTTAGTTCATCAGGTTCTCTTTGTTCTTTTTTTAAAGATAGGTATTATGTTTACCTTTCTCCAGTCATATGGGCCTCACCTGTTCCCCCAGTAGTTCCCAAAGATAATTGCTAATGATTCCTTAAGCTGGTTCCTTAAGTATCCTATGATGAATTTCATCAGGCCCTGTCAACTTGAATACATCTAAATTATCTAAATGTTCTTTATCCTATTCTTTCCCTACTTTGATTCAAATTCCTTCCCCCTTGTTTTTAATATTAATTTTGTTGAGTATCAACATGAACCTTTTTAGTAAAGACTGAAGCAAAATAGGCATTGAACACCTCAGCTTTCTTGATGTCATCGGTTATTATCTCTCCTTCCGTGTTAAGTACAGAATCTACACTTTCCTTCATTTTTCTCTTGCTCTTAACGTATTTAAAGAACCTCTTCTTATTGCCTTTTATGTCCATTGCTAGGTGTTACTCATTTTGTACCTTAGCCTTTCTCATTTTATTCCTATTCGCTTGTGCTATTCTTTTGTACTCCTCCTTAGTGGCTTGTCCTGTTTCTACTTTTTGTAAGATTCTTTTTTTATTTGATTTTCAGATAATTAAAACTCTCCTAAGGGAGGCACATTGGCCTCTTCCTATTCTTTCTCTATTCTACCTCTTTCTGTTCCTCCACTATCTCACCTCCCTTTCATCTTGCAAGCCACACAAACCCTCAGCAGTTCTTCAGTTCCACATCAATAGCTCCCATTAGCTTTTTCAGATTCCCCTTCCATTTAATCTATCTGGATGTCTATTTAAGTCTAATGCTTTAATCACCTTGGTAACTAGGTTTGAAATAAATAAAAAATAAAAGGTGTCAGCTGCACCCTATGGGCCGGGAGGAAGAATTTCCTTTGGTCCTCCTTCCACCAAGGACAGGCTTGTGCAGACCAATGTGTCCTGCGATGTTTCCTAAGGGAGTCAAGACATAGATTCTGTCTTATCTTCTATAAGCAAGAATTCCAAAGCCAGAAGCTCTTCACTCAAAATGACAAGTATGGCAAGCTTCATCATCATCCCTGCTGAAGTATTCTCAGGATGGTGTGAAAGTAGATGCCTTCAGACTATCAAGCCCCAGTCCACTGAAGTCTTTAAAAGGAGGGACCATGACTTTGTAACAACCATCTTCCCATCTCTTTTCTACCCTCACATGCTTCTCACTCAGGATCTTACACATATCCTAAAGACAGAATTGACAGTGTCCAGAAGAAGCTCACTGTGTCCTTCTTCCAATCTCCTTTCTCCAGCTTCTTTGTACACTTTTCCCTCTGCAATTGATGATGGGGGCTCCCATTTTCTCTCCCCTAATTCTCTGCTAATCTCCAGTCCTTTCGACTCTGCCTCTTTCAGTCTCCCACCCTCCCTAGCAGATGTTAGAAGCCAGCTTTTCCACCTTCCCACCTACCCCTGCTACCCACAGCTGCAGCTTTCCCTCTGCTCTTCTTCCACGCAGGTTAGCAAGTACAGCCAGTCTCCATTTACCCTTGTGCTCTGCCCCTGGTTTCCGCTAAGTATGTGTTCCTGTGCATTTAAAGGCAGTTTTGACTTTCGTTCAGTAAATGCTAAATAATTTTGATTTGCATAATATATCCTTGAAAGTAATTTCAATTGGAACTGATTATGTGTTTACAGGGGGAGGAGCAGGGGAAAAGTGGATTGCAATAGCAAGCCTGTGTTTTATCAAAAGAAAAGCCACTGTTTAGCTTGTTTGACAAACCCACATCTTGGCATTTCAACACTATTCTGCATTTCCGAATAGACTTTTGAGCATAAATCATTTTTATTATAGCATGCAGTATGTTTGATAATAAACTTTTAAACACTATTTATTGTGCTGCACATACAAAACTATTACCTTTTGGCTAAAAGCAATAGCTCACTGAGTGACAAATAATGATTTCAATAAAAAACTATGGGGAGCATTTGATACTCCAGGAAAACATAACAGTACTTACTGATTGATGCCTCCTCCCCCATCCTCTGTAATACATGATGAGCACATTCTATCTTTTCTCTGGCAAGGGCTAATTATTTTTTCTCCTGCAGTTGTAAAACAAATTTCACTACCTGACCAACAACTATCTACCCAATTCAATCAGACACAGGAAGAATGCAAAAAAAAAAAAAAAACCCACAAAAACCCTCCACAGCCCCTTTATATCTTAATGCTGTAGCATAACTAAGATGCCTCAGAAGCCCTCCTCAAGTCCCTGTCAACTGAAGGGTGTGGGCCTCACATAACACACTCAGCTGTCCACTGTGGAAAAAACATGTCACGCAAAACAAAAAGAAAATATTCTAGTGCCACAAAGGATAACGGAATTCATTCTCCAACCCAAGGTGTTTCTTTGAGGGAGTGTGGCTTAGTGCTTAGAGCAGGGGGGCAGGTAGAGCTCTCTCTGCTGGGTCACATTATCCCAGAGGCAGAGTGCTGTTTCATTACCAAACTTCTAAGATGGTCAAGCAGCTTCCTAGAGTTTCACTCAAACTATATTTTGTGCTTTTCCCATGCAGGCTCCAGATTTCGCACCCCTCTTTCCTACCCCTAATTCCTGTTTACATGTAATTGTCTTCTGAGGAAAGGGGCAGTCTTTGCCCTTCCCAAATATTTGTGGAGTGGGTAATTAGCCTGTTGAACCCACTAGCTTTTTTAAGGGTGCCAGCAAGTAGGGCCCAATCAGAGAAGAAACCTGGTCAGTACCATAGCAGTATAAAAGACATTCCCGCGTTTCCTGGTGCCAGTTGCTGCCCTCACAGAACAAGTGCAATTTCCAGTACACTGACAATTACCAGTATGGCTGTATATTCATTGGATGCAGGTTCAATATTGGAATGAAATCGATACACATCTTCTGCAGCTATGTACCAAGTGATCCTTGAGTGAGAGCTCAGTTTTTTAAAGCAGCTCAGTCAATGTACTGGAGGTAATTAGTGCTGTGTGCTCTCCAAGCTCTTACTTGAACAAAATAAGACTCATGTGTAGGCTCAAAGTACGCAGACAAATATATCAACAGATCTGCCCACTTTACATTGAAACAAATTGTAGAAGCAGCTTAAATGTTTCATGCATCTTTTGCACATGTTCAACCTAGAGAATTGCAAAGCACAATGAAAATGAAAATAGAAATATCATTAACAACGGAACCACACAGCATGAGTCTTGATACATGGGTATTACCAGACCTGCAATACCTTCCCCACCATGGATAGTGCAGTGAGTTTCCTTGCCATGAGATTATATTCTTGGGTCTAAGAAACAAATTATTTCATGAGCCAGTCTGTAAAGCTATGAGTGAGCCAACTGGGAATATTGTCTGTTCACACATTCAGTAGTTATGGAATGTTTTAAAAGAGATGAGGGACCCTGTTCAGATAAAATAAGAGTTGACCCTCATCTTCACACTGCATTTAAACCAGATTGAACCAAAACACTCCCTATTGTTCAGAAAAATCAGTCATTTTAAATGTTTTCCCTATAAACTTCTGTACTTTAAGGAAAGTACCATGATATGGGCCTTTTTACCCTTGATCTATTTCACTTCCACATCCCATAACCCTCTCCCAGTTCATTTCTTCTCTGAGACCATCCAAAGGTTCTGAGAACATCCACCAGCTGCCTGTGCTGCCCTGTAACTTCTGATGGCTCTCGTACATACACAGGGAAGACAGGAGGGGGAGTCAAGGCAGAATTTTACAAGAGTGAACAATGAGGGAATGTGATTTCTGGTGCAGCCCATTGAATAGGATGAATCAGTAGAAGGGGAGCGGAGGATGGAACTTTTGTTTGTAGATCAGGTATGCATGTGTGGTGGAGGGTCCATGAAACTCCATTACTCATTTAGGCCTCAAGTTGCCATTACCTCCTGGCTTTGTCTGGGATTTGGAGGTTAAAGTGCCAAATTATTATGAGGGTTAATTATTCTTGGTTATATTTACACATCAGCCAAAAAGCACTGGATATGTTTTAAGAAAGTCTACTTTCTTGAGATTTCCAATCTGATTTACCAGCCAAAGAATTCTAGATGAGCTTCAGGTAAGAACCTGAAAATCTGGATTTATATTCTGATCTCTTTGAGATTCTTGTTTTTTAGTCATTTAAACATTAGACGAAGGATTGTGGAGTTTTACCGTATGGGAAGATTCTAGATTATTTATTTAGATAGTTTGGATGGAGACAGACAGACAGAAAGAAACCCACTCCTATAAACAAGTGTAAAATGATGGCAGAGGTAGAATAGATTCAGCTGTTCCTGTAGTGGTAAGAAAAGACTTGACAGCTGCTGACTAATTATGGCCCCTAAAACCTTCACCAAGCCCTAGTAAAGATCAGCATTTGCTATTGTCTTCCAGGCATTACAAAGTAAACAAGGTGAATGAATCCCTTGGAGGGAGGGAGTTTGTTATGTGTAATAACTCAGACATGTCTCTGGGTTTGTTTGAGATATTTATTACTACTGTAAAAGGAAGAATGACATCATAAATTTTGTATATTCCCAAAGAGATATCCTTAATCAGCACATTGACACACAGTTCATAGCGCTTTATCTTTCTTTGACTGCACTTTTAACTCTTTTCTCTCTGATGGAAAACTTTCATCATGCCAGTCTGCCCATTTGAGCTTGCCCTGACCCCACCCCTTCCAAATTCCTAAATGAAACCATACCCTGAGACTAAAATATTCCCAGCACTTGTTCAAAATACTTAAAATGATGCTGGAAAAGGCATTCATTGATCAAACTTGAAAATTTTATGGCTGCAATTGTTTTCAATGAACTTCATTTAAAACTTGGATTAACCAGTTGCTGCATCTGTCTCCAAACTTCCTACACAAGGAGGGTAAGATCAGAGTCTGTGTGTGATCACAGAAAGCTACAATGGGCTGGGAACTCTTCAGTGAAATGTATTTTAAAGAAAAAGAATCTGAATTCACAACCACTATTTGTTGGTAAGAAATAAGATTTGGTTTCTCACCGGGAAGAAAGAAAGTGGGCAAGATGGAGTGCTAAAAGCAAGTCTTCAAGTCCAAGTTCATGTGAGGTTTTGATCATAGAAAATATTATAACAGTTGTCTTTCTATATGTTTAATATACACAGCATCCAAGATAATCCCTCAAGGGCAGCACACATAATTTATATTGTACTGTAGGGTTAAATCATTTTTAGGCAATGGATTGGCAAACCAAGAGAAGTGAAATGAATTTCAAAGGCCTGATGGAATAAGCAGAACTGAACCATTGCAGATCTTGAATTAAATCCAACTGTCACTTAGTTTTGGAAAAGTTTGGGTAATTTATTAAAGAAAATTGTGATCTTCTGCCCTCTTTGCTTTTATCTGGGATCAGAAGAAACTTACAGACCTAGACCACCCTTAACATTAACAATTTACAGGGATCTGTGCTTTTCAATCTATCACATATCCTTCTCTGAGCTTCAGGATCATTCAAACCCCAAAATCTCAAAGATAAATACAGTCAGAACAATTGAATCTGACTTACCACGACTTATTCCAAACTCAACCTGGCTTGGTTCAAAGATTCATGAAACTCAGTGAACCTCTTGATGAACCTGGGCTGACTTTTCAATTTGTAATGAAACACAAACCAAGTGAAATTTTTGTGGTTTCTGATTTTGTAATGGAAGGTCTACACCGTGCCATTAGTGAAATACCACAAGAAAGGCACTTCTCCTTGTATTTTTTGACCCAACTTTTGGAAATGGGATTTCTGACTGGATGCTAATGTCAGGTGATGATGTAACTTTTCAAATTTCAAACATAGAGGTCACATGCTATGATGCTGTTACGGACAGTTTGGGGTGTCTTAACGTTATGTGAGCTCAGCTCAATATGAGACAACTCTGGCAAAATCATGACTGTCCTGCACAAATGGAGAAAGTTGGGGAAGTTCAGCACCAGAGTCAGAGATAGTCCCAAATCCTGAAGTGTATCTCTATAATTGGCTGGTACCCAATCTGAAAACCCCTGCATTCTGGAGGAACTTGGACTAATTCTCTTTTCAGACTTTACCACTTGGGCCCACATGTATTTTAGAGGATTGTATTTGTTTTAAAAATGTGTGTAGCTGTGTGTATTTCAATAGGAGAATGGTATTCCATGATATTGTGTGAGAGAGATATATTGTTCACAAATAGGGGCAGATCATGAGTGCAGAGAAATGCTATAGGCCGAATCCTTGGTTCCAAGAGGGCCCAATCTGTGCTTTTAGCGATATGAGTATATGTATGATGATAAAGCTTCTTGACCACGGAGGTCAGGGGTTTGTTGCATTTCCATGAATCACAGAGCCCACTGAGTTGATTTTTTATCACTGTTCTAGAAAGCCTACAGCTGCCAGTGTATTTCACAAGGGACTTTCTTAAACATAATACAACATGAGCTTATATTTCATTTTGACTGCGGTGCTGGGAAACACAAATGGAGATGTAGGCTAGAAATATAGATGGAGGAGTGTTTTGATTCTGAACATAGATTATTGCAGGAAAAAATGACTTAACTGAAACCGTTTCTGTATGTTTCCTGGTCTTCAGCTTTCACTGCATGAAGCGCAGTGGAATGACGATTGATGCCCTCATAAGTAAATGATGAATGAGATCTACCCCCTGCCACAGAGGATCAAATCTGAGATATTTCATTTTGTTCCAACCATAGCTTCTTTCTAGTGTGTAACATGTCCAGTGTATTCTCTCACTGGCTGTTGCATTCTGTACTTAGGCCAGGAAAAGCTTTGAACTTTCTGAGAAGATTTTATTACAACTCATGGTGTTCATAGTACGTTTTTGGAGGCTTTTATTCTTAACTTTTCAATCTGCTCACTTGTTTGAAGACTGTTTCTTGGGGGAAGGGATTTTTTTGAGGGGACAGGGGAAATAGTATTTAATTTGAGATGGGAGAGTCACTGAAGGTTCAGAGTTTAGCTCAGATTAGCATGTGATAATAATAATATAGTAATTCAAAGTACATGTATTACACAAAGAGAAAAAAATGCCAACTAAACACGACCACATATGTCCGATAAATGTTTTTTAACTGTTTCATTTTCAAAAGTCCTTTGAAGTGTGTCATTGGAGCACTGAGGTCAGAAGCACAGCTAGATTTTCAGAATAAATCTCTGTTCTGGTGCTATTTAAAATGTATCGTGTTTGGGACTAATTAGAATGGCACAACCCCTGATACTGTAATTTTAAAAATGATTTTTTCAAATATGTTTCAGCTGCACTGGCCACTTTGAAGCGACTTCTTTTGTTTAAAATGATGTTACCAAGTAATAGTTTGTTTGTTTGGGTTTTTTTTTTACATTTTTAATCTGTTATTTGTAAAATCCTGTTGTAGCTTTGAACCATTTTCTTCCCTTTTCCAATTGGCAAGCACTGACATTTTTTCCTCTCTAGCTTTGAAGGCAACTGGGATTGGATACCCTATCCTGGAAAGAGAGGAGTGCAGGACAAACTTAGGGCCCAAGGAGCTCAGCACCAGCAGGCCCACTGGGCAAGCTCCAGTTGGATGAAGGGCTTAAAAGGGAGTCTCTTCAACACAACAGGATGGCGACGAACCTGCACTTGATCCTACAGAAGAGTTATGCCAGGAGAGTATTCCCAGCAGAAGAACCGCTGCACAAAGCTGAAACTTTCAGTCTGCAGGCTATGATGGACTGTGTTGCAAGGGACAGCCACAAGCCACAACATGTCCTGATGAAGGACATTTCCAATGACCTAATCTGTAGGCGAGTTCATGAAGCCTGGGGCTGCATTATATTTTCCATGTCCCTATGATTGCCCATTGGGGGATTTCCAGTAGTAGATTGGAGTAGATACTCCAGTGAGTAGAGTGGAGCCATTTGGCCAGTGAACTACTGCGACTCATAGACTCATAGACTCATAGACTCATAGGTCAGAAGGGACC
>ML675611.1:33863362-33903683 GCA_007922155.1 Mesoclemmys tuberculata
TCGGAAGGCTATTCCAGAACTTCACTCCCCTAATGGTTAGAAACCTATTGGTTTCTAATGGTTAGACTCCTATTCTAATGAACAGGTACAGCTCCTCTAGGTGAATGCCCATCTGCCTCTATTGAAAATTCATGGGGTTTGCAGGAGTCCTCTGCTTCTACCGAGGGAGGGATAAGTCCACCCCTTAAGAGGAAGAATATGCAGAGATATTATCGCCTCCAGAGCAAAGTATGCCACCTACTACTGGTGTTACTTCATTATGTACTTACTGTACATGAGCTGATGAAAAATGGAGGCCTGACTGCTATGGTGATTGATGTCCTCTGTCTTGACAGCAGATACAGTATGGGCAGAGGTGGAGTATGTTTCCCACCCTGCCACCAGGGATCACCTAAAGGGAATTACCTGTGAAGGTAGATATTGTAAGAGTCCAAAGAAGTTCTAAGAACCCTGCTAGCAGAATATTTTATACATGCACTTTACATATTGCACTATGAATAGCAAATTCATCCCAATAATGAAACATTTTTTAGAAAGGAAAGGAAACTAAGTGGGATTATTGAAAATTCAAATACCATATGAAGCATTAAACAGTGCCTTGTTACAGCCTGAGGGGACCTAGTTTTGACACATAGAGGAACTGCTTACAGAACTAAAAATTAATGGTAACTTAGACACAATTAATCATGTCTTGATCACATTTATAATTACAAACAGAATAAAGTCCAGACCAGTGGTATATATACTTCACAAAGCTGAAAACAATTATGAGCCAAATGAGATGGAAGGAAGAATTTAATTGGAAAAATGTGAATGGTATTTGGGAATTGTTTTAGAACAATTTACTAGATACCCCAAAAGCCACTATCCAATAATCAAGGAAGAAGGAAGAACTGATCCCTGCAGCATCCTACTAGATAGTGGTCCTTTACTAGATGAAAATGATAGAATTATCAATAATAATGCAGAAAAGGCAGAAGTGTTTAATAAATATTTCTATTCTGTTTTTTGGGCGGAAAGTAGATGTTGATTTTCAATAAGACTTGGAAAACTGGGGAAGTTCCAGAAAACAGGAAGAAAGTTAATGTTTTGTCAATATTTTAAAAGGTAAACATGACCAGATGACCAGGAAATTATAAACCTATCAGTCTGACACTGATACCAGGCAATATAATGGACCAGCTGATACAGGACTTGATTAATAAAGAATTAAAGGACATTAATATAATTAATGCCAATCAAAATGGTTTTAGGGAAAAGAGATCCTGTCACACTGATTTGGTAGAGAGCAAGACATAGAGAGATAACTAGTTTGGTTGATAAATGTAATAAGATTAATGTAATATCTTTAGACTTCTGTAAGACATTTGATTTGTTACTATATGGCATTTTGATTAAAAAACTAAGATACAAAATTGATGTGCCACACATTGCATAGATTAAAAACAGGCTAACTGATAGGTCTCAAAATGTGGGTGTGTTTCTAGTGGGATCCTGCAGGGATCAGTTTTTGGTGCTATGTTATTTAACATTGGACTGGGAACTGGGGTTGCAGAGGAATAGACCAATCAGCTGTGGATGCATGGGAGGGACCAATCAGAAAGCAGGCCAACCAGAGCTCTGCAAAAACCCAACTTCAACTCTAATTTAAAAAATGCCCTGATCCAATGGAGAGTGGACTACCAAAAAAGAGGTTATGTCCGGGAAAACCCAAACGTATGGTAACCCACATCTTTGCTAGCTGTTCTGTGCACAGGGATCTTTATGTGGAAAACTTTAACTCAAGCCCTGTTTCCGAGTCAGGAAGTGCTGCACATTTCAAAGGCGTGAAAAAGGATTGAATATCTCTGACATGACCAAAGAGCTCGCCTTGGATTGTGTTTTGTTTAGTGTTGTTGCTGCCAACACTAAGTAAACATTAGAAGCTGTGTTAATGTATTTTTCATAAACTCATTAAAAGTTACCAAAGAAGCACTCAACAGTAACTTGAGCTGCTTTTAAGAACAACAAAGTAAAAACTTAAACAAAGCTGTAAAGATTTTGATTTCACAACTTAAAACAGAAAAAAAAAAGTTGTTTACCCCTTTTTTGGTGTCACTTGCAAAACTCTGTTAGCATAAACAATTAAGTAAGAAAAGGTTGAAGTATTGACAAGTTAGGTATTATTAAAACATTTTTTTCTCCAATACTTTAAGGGCAAGATTCTGCCCCACCTTACTCACTTTAAGTAGTACCTGACTCCACAATTAGTCATATTGACTAAGATGACAGAATCAGACCCTAAGGGCAAAAGGAGCTGTGTATTAACATTGGGTTAAGTTGTTTTTGGATTTCATGGCCATGCAAGAATCAGTTTACACCTGTGTGTGGGCTACCTGGACTTTGGTTGTGGGCATTTAGGAATCAGTAAGCCCTGCTCCTCTGCTTACTGCCCACCAGAACAGGTGAGGGGGAGTGGATATAGATGGGCAGAGAATGGGCAGAGAGTCTTGGCTCTCTCCCTACCCACATTGGTCAGTGCATCTGAGGTGATGTAATTTGTGCATAAGTCACTCCATACCCCAAGCCAGGCACAAAGAGGAACTGAAAGTTTCTCAGTCACACAGTGCCTCCAGTGGCCACTCCTGCATTGGTGCAATTTATATGCTACCCATTGCTTCGGGCTATGCTTAAAATCACGGTCTAGCACACTAAAGTCAATTAAACTATTTACTTGAGTGAGTGCTACTCAATATAAGTCTGTGTTGCAGAAATGGGCTGAGAGCCCAACCCAGATGAATTCAACAAGTGTTCCATCACTGACTTCAGTGAGAATAGAATAGGTACCCTGGACACCCTTGCAAGTGACAAAAGAGTAGTTAACATTCCAACTAGAAAACCATAGGTTATGTGACCAGTAGAGCTGATTAGGAATTTTTCAAGAAAATGATTATTCATCCAAAAATGTTAATTTGTTGAAACCAAAACTGTTAGCAGGAAGATGTTGACTTTGATGAATTTCTTGTTTTGAAAAACATTTGGGGGAAAAAATTGAAATTTAAATTCATTTTCTTAATTAAAAAATTCCATTTCTGGGACATCAAAAAAACTTTTCATTTTGAAATGTAAGTTCATTTATAATAAAAATTTAACTGAAGACATAAATTAAAAGATAAAAACATAAATTATTCATATAAAATGTTTTAATTGACCCAATCAGATCTTTTTTCCAATTTGCAAAATAAATTGAGATTTTTATTTTTCATTCCAAGTTGGGATGGAAAATATTTTTGAAATCTCCAAAATTCTCATGGTATGGGAAAGCCATTTCCTACTGACCTCAAGTGACGACAACTAAATTACTCTCTCACTCCTTGAAATGATCACTGTAATACCAACTTTGAGACACATTGAGAGAGAGTTCTGTGTAGGAGAAACTTAAACTGCCTCTGCTCTACAGTTCCTGTTCTGCGGCTAAAAAAGTGTCAGTCAAGCATATTTATTTTTAAAAAAATTAAAAAATCTTTTTAAGCATCTTGCTTAGATTTAACAAGTGCTTTCCTTTCAAATACCAATTGATAATTAAAACCACATTTATTGAGGCTTAACAACTACCATAAGTACAAGATGAATATATCTATTACTGGAGATGCCAATCTTCAATGAATGAGAACGCAAACTGTAGCAGTGGCAAACTGGCATCCATTAAACATTATTTACATCTTTCTTTTTTTCTTTCTTCACTGATCTCAGCTTTACACCTATCAATAACAGACATTTTCCCAAGTCTTGTCTGGCACAAGTTAAAATTTAGATATTATAGTGATTCCGTCTATTGAATCATTTAAAGTTTATGCCTGGGCACTGCTACACCAGCCAGCCTTAAAAGACAGAGTTGAGCGAAGTGACACCATGTTACAGATCGCAGACCACATGCTTAGGAATAACTGAGCTTGGTTGATATAAAAAAATTACTCTAATGAATTACAGACATGTCAGGTATGTCACTCCACATAGGAAAAGTTTAGCAATCATGTCTGAATTCCATGTAAATAGGAATACAGATAAGCCACCAGTGAAAGATTCTGCTAGAAATTGTATAGGATTTTTTGCTCAGTAAGGAATTTGAAGACCAGTCCTATATTTAGGGATCTAAGGAAGAGATTCTGGAAAAATCCCTTGCCCACTGACATCTTGGAAGCAATTATCTTTTGCACTGTCTCTTTAACTGTAACATATACAAGATCTAAGTGATCTTTTCTCTGCATTCCTTCCTCCATCAACAAAGCAAACAAAAACTAACAGCTGAGACATATGTATTTATAGCTGCCCAAAAAACAAATTTTTTTACCTGTGAAAAATTCTAAGATTTAGAAATCTCTTGTTCCAAATCAGGGTAGAAACAGAAACTCAGCATGTATCATGAAACAAAGTATTCAGAAATATTTTGTTTCTTCCTTATTATTTTTAATATAATATAATATAATACAATATAATTAATTAATTAATTAATTAATTAATCAAAACAATAAAGTCAAAATAAAACATTTTGATCATTTCCCATCCAATTTTTTGATAAAATCAATAAGATCCTGCAAAATATTTTGATTTAATCAAATCAGCATTTTCCAACAGAAAAATATTTTGTTGGAAAATTTTCAACCAGCTCTGTATTGCAATTGGAGAATGGGTGAAAAGGAAGTAGCAGGTATGTGGTAGCATTTGGACTGAAAGAAATGCTTATGTATTTCAGAAGTGGTGACATTACTAGTAGGCAGCACATTCAGACTAATTAGTGGTAATTAATTTTCTGTAGTAGCAGAAGGCACTGGATGTCAGAGATGGACATTGGTAAAGAATGACACAGTGAGGACTAACCAAAAGAGTAAGAGAAATGGGCAATAATTATTGCCTGTGTTAGTTTAAAAAAAAGACATCACTAAGCACAGTACATAGTTTAACCTGGAGCTGTACTATCTGTGCTCTAATCAGGACTCAGACTAAATAGGATTGATTTTCATATTTGGATAGGAGCCTACAACAAAAACCAGGGTGCTGCAAGAAGTTGAAATGATGAGCTAATAGAACTAGAAGATGTCATTATTGAAGCTGCGGCTTGACAAAACCCTGGCTGGGATTATTTAGCTGAGGTTAGTCCTGCTTTGAGCAGGTGGTTGGACTAGATGACCTCCTGAAGTCCCTTCCAACTCTAATATTCTATGATTCTATGATGCCTAAAATGCAACGGCTTCTCTGCTAAGCCACAATACTGAAGCACTCATCATCTGTGGGTTTTACGGAGCCTGTGGCACTATTAATAAAAGTAGGGATGTTAACCCTATTGTCCAGGCCAAATTCAAGTTTAACTTCATGTTCCATCTGTCTAAAATAGTTTATACAGTTTTAATAGGATACCATATTCTCCTTCACTTTCTGTTGTATCGTGTTGCAAAGTGCTTTTAACAACTACAGTGTGCCACTCCAGAGATGGCTGCATGGTTTTGTGGATTCCAAGGTCAGAAAGAATCATTATGGTAATCTAGTCTGATCTCCTGTAATATCAGAGGGAGGTAAGGCAATGCCTGTATATAGTGTGCAAAGTGCTTTCAGAGGAGAAGTATGATATAAATTATGAACATCCATCTTGTAGTTTGACAGTTATTGATTGTTTAAGATAGATGTAGAAAATACTCATATTATACAATAGTAGCTGTGGTAGCACATGCAAACGCTGAACATAAATATGTGTTCTACACACACATGAGTGCTCACATATGCATGCGCACACATGCGTGCATGCACGCACACGTACACACACACATACAATTTAGAGCTTTGGATAAAAAATGTCTCAAATTACCAGGAAATAACTGACTCATTCATGGAACACTTGATCATCCCACATTGTGTTAGGTAATACGAGGTAATAGTTGCTTCCCGTGACAAAGCCATCAGGTGTTACAAGACAAATGGAATACAAAAGAGGTGTTTGGAAGGGGGAGGAGGGTTGTCAAAGACTGAATGTACCTATTGAATCTCAGTAATTGCCACTTACTGCTTGATTTAATGAAAGCTTCTGAATAAAGGCACCATCACCAAGACTCATGTTCCAATTTGTAATATACCCTTTTCTGTCTCCCAAAGTCACTGTCACCATTTCTAGGAGACAATCACCTCTTTCCCTTCTCCCCCATTCCCCTTCATCTGCTTGCATTTCCCACACCCTCACTGGGGCTGAGCTCCTCTTGACCTGCTGCTCACAAACAGGGAAGAAATGGTAGAGTAGGTGGAAGGCAATCTGCGCAGCAGTGACCATGAGATGGTCGAGTTCAGGATCCTGACAAAAGGAAGAAAGGAGAGCAGCAGAATTTGGACCCTGGACTTAAAAGAAACAGACTTTGACTCCCCCAGGGAACTGATGGGCGGGATCCCCTGGGAGGCTAATATGAGGGGGAAAGGAGTCCAAGAGAGCTGACTATATTATAAAGAAATCTTATTGAGGATGCAGGAACAAACCATCCCAATGTGCAGAAGGAATAGCAAATATGCCAGATACCCAGCTTGGCCTGACAGAGAAATCTTCAGTGAGCTTAAACACAAAAGGGTTTTGTTCAACATCTGTATTAGTGATTGGGATGATGGGGTGAATTGCACCCTCAGCAAATTTGCTGATGATACTAAGCTGGGGGGAGTGGTAGATATGCTGGAGGTAGGGATAGAATACAGAGTGAACTAGACTAATTGGAGGATTTGGCCAAAAGAAATCTGATGAGATTCAACAAGGACAAGTACAGAGTCCTGCATTTAGGATGGAAGAATCCCATGCACTGCTACAGACTGGGGACTGACTAGCTTAGCAGCAGTTTTGCAGAAAAGGAGCAGGGTGTTACAATGGCAAGAAGGTGGTTTTGAGTCAACAGTGTGCCCTTATTGCCAAGAAAGCTAGCAGCATATTAGGCTGCATTAGTAGGAGCATTGCCAGCAGATTGAGGGAAGTGGTTATTCCCCTTTATTCGGCACTGGTGAGGTCACATCTGGAGTACTGTGTCCAGTTTTGGGCCCCTCACTACAGGAAGGATGTGGACAAATTGGATAGAGTCCAGCAGAGGGTCAACAAAAATTATTAGGGTTCTGTAGCATATGACTTATGAGGAGAGGGTGAGGGAATTGAGTTTATGTAGTCTGCAGAAGAAAAGAGTGAGGAGGGTTTGATAGTAGCCTTAAACTACCTGTGTGTGTGGGTGGGTGTTTCCAGAGAGGATGGAGCTAGGCTGTTCTCATCAGTGCCAGACAGAACAGGGAACAACGGACTCAAATTGCAGTGGGGGAGGTATAGGTTGGATATTAGGAAAAGCTTTTTCACTAGGAGGCTGGTGAAGCACTGGAATGGGTTATTTAGGGAGGTGGTAGACTATCCATCCTTAGAGGTTTTTAAGGCCTGGCCTGACAAAGCCCTGGCTAGGATGATTTAGTTAGGTCCTTCTTTGAGCAGGGGGTTGGACTAGATGACTGCCTGAGGTCCCTTCTAATGCTAACCTTTTATGATTCTATGGGCGCAGTTAAAAAAGACCACTGCCAAATATAGGCTTTAAAGTTAACAGGCTTGCATTAACTCAACCTTGGAGTGACTAAAAAGACACAACCATGTGTTTGCTCAAAACTCTGTGCTTTCTTATGTGTCCTAGAAGAAAGATTTAGCCTTTGTTATAGCTGATCTTGCCATCTGAGCTCTTTGTAGACAGAGCATTTGTTCACGGTCTGTGAGCTTCTAGTCTCTCTCTTTCTCTCTCATGCAATCACAGAAAAGGAATCAGACCACTTAAAGGGGCCCCATTTTTTTCTACAAAGCACTTTATTGCTAATAATATAGTCACAGGGACAAGAAAGTGCTGTTTTCATCACCCTCAGCTCTTCAAGTTACACAAGTCCCATGCTGATGATGGCATGGGTGAGGAATCAGTAGGATAAACATATGGTACAAAAACTCTCCACTCAGGTGCCAATTCTTTTAATTGTTAAATGTTGCTCGGTTGTTAACTTTTTCAGTCTTGGTTAGTTTTTTCTGGCTTCTTTATTGTTTTTGAGAATTGAATTATTTTAAAAGTAGGAATCAACTCAATTAAATTAAGAATTGACATGAAGACTGGGCCAAACTTCCAAGCAAACAAGTTTTACAGTAGAAAAGAGTTCATATCCCTTTTAAAAGTGTATTTAAATTTTGGATTCTGGTTGAGACTGGAATCAGAAGTGCCCAATTACCACAGGAAAAACGTTTCTCATCTATGGGCATGTCAGAACTGACTGGAAGCAGAAATTACCAAGAAAACCTGTTCCCATTGATTTCTAGTTCACTTTTCCATAACTGACTCTAGTCTAGTAAAACTAGATCTAGTTAAAACAGTTGGGAATGGGGGAGGCAGGTGGGGGGTGAAGGGAAGTTCTTTGTTTTGTTTTGTTTAAAAAATATTTTAAAAGTTTGTTTCAAAATTTTCCACATTTTTTAAACAAAAAAACCCTGTAAATTTTATAGGTTACAATGTAAGGAAAGATAGACAAGTAGACAGAGGTTGTGAGGGAATGGAAGAATGGAGAAAACATACTCTTTGTTTTTCCATGTGTATGTGTGAGGATGAGGCCATGACACTGCTTCCCCCTAACACACATTTGCCAGGCATGCTGGGATGGCGTTGGCATTACGAATACATGCTGCACCCTGTATAAGGTCTGTTTTTCCCTTGTGGTCCACCCGCACCCCAGATCCACAGCGTCTGACTGACTTTCACAGGTTCTGATTGAGCAGCCACATCTCCCATTGACTTTAATGGAAGGTGTGGGTGCTCAATTTCTACCAGAATCAGACCCACAAATGTGTTAGGAGACTTCCCTTGCAGCTATGTATTTCTACATCAACTCCTACTAAAACTATAATATGGTTCCGTGTCTTTCTTTGTTTGTATGAGAGAGATTCAGGTTATGTCTACACTACAGGCACTACAGTGGCACAACTATAGCACTGCACCTATGCCATTGTAGCATAGACACTTCTTTTCATCACTGTAGGTAATCCCCTGTCTTCAAGTGGTGGTAGCTAGGTTGACAGAAGAATTCTTCCATGGACCCAGTTGCATCTACACTGGGGGTGTGGGTGTTGGTCGGCATAGTTATGTACCTCAGGGCTGTGGATTTACCTTAAGTGTAGAGACCAAGCCTAAAAGTAAAATTTACAAATGGACCCGAGTGATTTGGGGACCTAGGTGTGATTTTTTTTTCCCCAAAAGAAAGTTATTTAGGCAGCTGGGAATCTAAGTCTCATTGATTTTCCATGGAAGTTAGGGTTTGGGTACTTGGAGGAAATTGAGCTATTCCTGTATATTTTAGCTTCTGGAATAAGTCCCTTGTGTGGATTGTATTCTGGAACAATTAATTTCCTTTGTGGGTAGTGAGTATCCACATGGGGAGCTATTCGACGATAGCTATTCCCATCAATTTCTGGGTGTAAACAAGCCCTTAGACTTCTAGTACCTCAGTCACTTTAGAAAATGGAATTTAGGCTCTCAGGCCACTTTGAAAAATTTACCTTAAACAACTAATGGAAAGAACTACTGGGCAGAAAATCATTGTAGGGTTTTCGCATGGCCAGAAGGTATATCTCAATAGAAAGTCCATTAGGTGAATTTCCTGTTAGCTGGATTGCAGTGTCACTCACAGCATGTTTTCCATGATAATATATACATTACCAGATACTGTACTTCTGACAGTGTTTCTAGGGCTTCAGGTTTTAACAATGTGGAAATAGAAAAACCTTTATTGAGAGTTGTCCTTCACTCTTTGTTTCTATCTTAAATGAAATGTGGGGCAGGGAAAAAATCAATATTAGTCTTTAATGGAGTTGCAGGAGGCTGTTTGTAATAGTTTCTGAGCTCCCGTAAGCGAGACTTTCTCAGCCTCCTTGTTCTTTTTCTCTTAGGATCCCACGTGGTTGAAACCCAGTATCTCTGCTGGCACTGGTCTGGTCTGGCCCTGTCATTCCCATGCAGGGGCAATAATTTAATATTGGCATAAAGAACTAGTCATCAGTTTGGAAGAAACACAGGAGAGAGATGGGTTTTTCTACCCACTTGATTGTGCCAGAATGCTCAATGTAGACACAGGTAAAGTGTTCCGGCTGAGCTCCTGAGGTGTTCAGTGTACATCCAAGTAGAACATGACATCTGTGCTATAGAGTGTGCCAAGGGCATCCACATAGAACATGGCTGTTAGCAAATGTTTCAGATGCTACATATCCAGGTTGAGTACATCTGCTGTGATGCTGAATTCTCTGGGTACATCCAAGCAAAACATAAATGATGCGCTGAGCCATCCCTCAAGTATGTTAAGACAGGATATCCCTAATGTGCTAATGTGTTGCTGAATATTCCAGCCATGTCCAGCTGGAACATCCTGTCATTGTGCTGTACCTCCTAATATTCCATGAAGTGTTAATGAAACTCAGCATAGATCATTCCCCAGGGGCCTCAAGCATCTTCCAAATACAAAGTGGGGCATAGCTGGATGTGGGTCTGGATACGATTCTGCAGTTAGGGGTGGAGGGGAAGCAAAACTTCTGCTGCAGGTCTTGGGAGCATAAATCCTTCCTCATGGTAGAGCATGACTGTGCTGTTATTAATCTGATGATTAAACAACAACCAATCACCAAACAAAAATGGCTTCTTAAATGTTGTATTATTTATTATTATTGGTATTATTAATTAAACTGGGAACTGGAGTAGAATTGTGCATCTGGGCAGGGATCAAAGACAGAAATATTTTTTGTTAAAATTTGAGACTTGAGAGAGGCAGAATATGGAGTAGGTGAATGGTATATGTTACTTCTATTTAAAAAATCCCCATCACGGGACTTAAAATTCATCTCCAGAGCTGGTTTCAGGCTTATGGGGTACATAGCTTGAAATTCATTTGTTTTTGTTTTCTGTGCACTGCACCTTTAAATTTCCAAAAAACCAAAAAACAACCCTCTGCCTGTTTGCAGAGACAGCAGCTGTTTTCTCAGGTGTGCTGTAGCAATATATGGAGAGGGCAAAAACTGTGGGTTCAAGTGAAGACTTTATTTTTGTTCTTTCTTGCTTATCCTTAATCTAAAATATATGCCATTTTAGATCGAAAATCTGTGTTTAGCAATTTGTGTATTCAAAAACAGAACAGTTCTATTTTTAAGATCAGGGAAGTATTTAGGTTTCTTTTTTTGCAGTCATAATTAAGGAGAACCTGCTCTCAGTCAGCTTAAGTGACATAATACTCTGAGTATTTAGAAGGCTAATGAGGGAGAGTGGAAGTGCTCCAGGTGTGCTGTATAAAAGAACAGCTCATTGCACTAGCACTCCCTTCAGAAATCATAGCACAGAGAGCATAGAAGGACAGTACTAATAGACTGAAAGCCTGAGAAAGTTATACAGAGGTTAACGCTGGGTTTTAATAGTAGTTACAGATTTACACCAAGTCTTTTAACTTTAGTGCTAATTAGCATCTGAGAAAAAAAGATAGTGGAACAGAACAAGAATCCTGCCTGTATAGGTGGATCTGGGAAATTCCTTTTTTGTCTAGAAAAAAGGAAGAGTTTCCTAAGGCTGGAAAATAACAGAATCTCTGACAGGTTAGGGAAAGGTCATCTAAGCAAGACTGTAGCTATGATCAAGCTGAAATATTACACAGTAGTCCCCTTCTCCTCAAATAGAGATTGTTGGACTTTTCTGTATGACTATAGGTATTTATTAAGTGCATACAAACAGAAGGATTGGAACAGTATGTTAAACCATCAAACCATCAAACACTCCAGAGGGGAAAATGTATGTAAGTTTTCTCCCCATAACCTAACATGGTATTCCTAACTTTACACATATGCTCCACAACAAACTCCATGCAAACTTGCATCCTTTGCTTTAGTAATGGTACACTGACAACCCCAACAATGCTCCAACACTTTCTGAAGTCTGTTCCTTTATCAGGCATTGGGAGTGGGAAAGAATGTGGAAACCTATTGTAAACTGAGCAACTCAAGGCTTTATTATTAAGCACCACCATAACTGCAGATGGTGACTTCCAATAGTCGCTACTTGCTGTATAAAGGACACTGGCTCCAAAGAATTTATATTATATAGAAATGAACAGGTTGGGTGAAGAGAGGACATGGTTGCTGGCTATTGCATTACAGTTCTAGTGAGAAGTGATGTAATAATGCAAAGAAGTTATTTTTACAGTTAGTCTGTCGTGCAGAACAGTTATGGAAAATCCTTTGCATTAAATATTAAATTCTTACTGTAGAATTCTACAGGATGATTGCATATTCTTTGTTTAAATTCTATCATTTTGTAAGAGTATTTTCTGTAAAACCCTAAAAAAATCTCTATAGACCCCGATTGTTTAGATCCCTGTTGGGTTTTATAGAACTTTTTCTATAAAAAGAATTGTAACCATTATCAAAATCAACTTTTGTCACCAGTTATAACTATCTCAAAGTGGTGTTAATGGCACCACAGTTACGTCTTTTCAATTTAGGGGAAGGTGTGGTATTTCAGCTCCAGTTATGTGGGAAATAGTCCCAGAGTCTTTTAAGTAGTGTTTGCTGCACCTTCAGCAGCCATAAATTGGACAATGACTTTGTTTTGTCCAATGTAATATTAAAAATTAATCCTATTTTTGTAAAATCATACTTGTCTCCCAGTAACTTTGAATAGATGTCATATTTTATAGTATCAGTTCAGATTTCCACCCTCCTGCCCCATGTGTTACTGGCTCTTTATGAGAGAGGCCATGTTTTAAACTACAACTGGTGTTCTTTTGGAAGGGGAAGTAGAGTGCAAACTTGTTGGAGGGCCATGTCAATTGCAAATAACTATTTTAGATATTCTGGAACCAGGCCTGTGCAGGGTGGCTCTCTGGATCACCTCGGGCAGAAGAAGGGGCTGTGAGGCTCCTGTTATATGGTCCAGGCAGCATCATAATGAACTCTTACCCCATGGGCTGTGCATAAGCAAGTGACCAGACTTTTTGTCCAATTGCTTATGTGACATATTGCAACACTTGGACAATTTTAGAAATTTTTTTAAAGATTGTACTCAGAGTAACTATGAAGACAAATTGCTCTTAAAAAATCATTTTGCTCATATATGCAAAAGGAAACACCATAGGTCTGATGGATATAAAGGAGATAAAAAACACAATCTGAGTTCCAGATATCTTTTGACACTGGAAAGCAGGAGATGGAGCCCTAGTAGAGTGCTGTTTTTTTAATCAGCTAAGCTGAAGATTTTTTCATTTTCTCTATGGCTGATGCTATGCAGGAAGCCAACATTGATTGGTCATGGAATTGCAGAGTCACTCTCTAAAGAATTTCCTTTAAAAGGAAAATTTTGTCCTTTCATTTCCCTCCTCCAAATAACCATTATATCTCTTTGCTAGAAATAGAAATAGATTATCTACAGACACCAATCATCTTAATAATAAAATAATAATAAATATTACCTAGCTTTTATACAGTACTTCTTTAATTAGTAGATCCTAATGCACTTTAGGAGTGCAGTATCATTATCTCCATTTCATAGATGGGAAAACTGAGGTACAGACTGGGAAAGTGATTTTTCCAATGTCATTCAGCAGTCCACAGATGGGTATGGAACCCAGATTAAGAAACAGGAACGATATAAAATCAGTATGACTCTCCTTAAATGAATTAAAAACTGATAACTGATAGGTGTTAAATTGTAATTTGAAATGAAGCATCCTCTTGGAATTGATGTTTCTGGTGGCGGGGACACCCCACAGGGACTGGTTGTTGGCCCTACATTATTCAACATTTTTATCAGTGACCTGGAAGAAAACATAAAATCATCCCTGATAAAGTTTGCATATAACAGAAAAATTGGGAGAGTGGCAAATAAGGAAGAGGACAAGTCATTCATAAAAAGAGATCTGGATCATTTGGTAAACAGAAAACAAGCAAACAATAAGCATTTTAAGAAGCCCAAATTAGACTTTTAGAAGGAATGCAGGCTATACTTACAGGGTGGGGAACTCTATCCTGGGAAACCATTACTGAGAAAAGGATTTTGGGGTCATGGTGGATAATCAGCTGAACAAGAGCTCCCAGTACAATTCTGTAGCCAAAAGGACAATACTATCCTTGAATTTATGAACAGGGGAATTTCCAGTAGGAAAAAGGAGGTTATTTTACCTCTGTATTTGGCACTGATTCAAACACTGCTGGAATACTGTTTTCAGTTCTGGTGTCTACAGTTCAAGAAGGATGTTGACAAATTGGAAAGGGTTCAGAGATGAGCCACAAGAATGGTGAAAATATTTTTTAAAACCAAGCTTTACAGTGGTAGACTCAAGGAGCTTAAGCTGTTTGTTTTAACAAAGGGAAGAATAAAGGGTGACTTGAACAGTCTATAAGTACCTACATGGGGAACAAACGATTGATAATAAAGGGCTCTTTAATCTAGCAAACAAAAAGTATAACAAGATCCAATGGTTCAAAGTTTAAGCCACACAAATTCAGTCTGGAAATAATGTATAGATTTTTAACAAGGAGGGCAATTAATCATTGAAACAATGTACCAAGGGTAGTTGTAAATTCTCTCCCTGACAATTTCTAAATCAAGATTGGATTTTTTTTCGTAAAAGATAAGCACTACTTCAAATAAGGATTACTTCAAGAAAGTTATTTGGCCTGTGTTACAGATGACATGATCTCAAATGTCCCTTCTGGCCTTATGACATATGAATCTTCCGAATCCTAGTCCAGTGTCTTGTCCATTAATCTACACTGCCTCCTCTTACTCCCTGTCTCAGGCATTCTCATTCTCACCCACTCTATAAATGATGGCAGTATTGTAGGATTTGGGAGGCCTGCCCTTCTTCCAGCTCAGTGCTGTGGGGGCTGCCTGTTTCTCCCGTGGAGGATTTTGGAGGGTAGGCAGTGGTAGATCTGCTGTGATACAAATACACTAGCCGTTGCCTCATGCAGAGCACATGTACAGGAACACGGGGGCCTACTACAGCCTCAGGCCTGCCCTTTGTAGTTTAAAGGAGAGTTTTCTTTTCCCTACTGGACCCATGAAATACCACTGCGCCAAGCCTAGCTTTCACCCATGGCAGGGGAGCGGAGTTTGCCCTGTGTGATTAGATGTGCCTATCAGTGTATGGATGAGCGGAAATGTTTAGAAACCATGATTACTAGCTCTGAATCGCAACCCTGGATGAATAACTGAATCTTATCCTGCAGCAGTTCTCTTCCAGCTCCACCATTGCTAAATATTACAGTGCACTAGGTTGCTTTAAAAAATCCTTTTAAATCCAGCCTGGGGTTTCAGCAGGTTTGTCTGCTGGGCTGGCTGCTGTCTTAAAATATCATATGCTTTTGAACTTCCTCTGGCTCAAAGGCAAATGCATTTGGCAGAGCATCAGGAACAGAAAAATGTGCCATGTTGGGGTAGACCAACTGTCCATTCAGTGTGGTATCCTTTCCCAACGTTGGCATATATCTCTTCATTTGCATGTGGCTAAGTAATGGGGCAAAGATTTCCATGTCAGACACTGTAAAATGACTGTAGGAAGTTTAAACTGATGTAAGCTTAATTTCTTTAGCATAAAAATATAATTCGCTGTCACTTCACTTTCAGGGATCACGATTTCCAATCTAAAGAACTGCCAGTAATAAAAATACCACATTCTGTGAGGCGCAGGTGCTGAACACTGCTCTGCAGTGAGGGATATCCAACATATTGGATAGCCTGGTCAATTCTAACTGGGTGTACAAGATGGAGAAGGAAGAGAGAATGAATCTGCAGCAATCTGTTATCCAAACCAAACAGGCGTACTCCCCAGAAATAACAACAAAGCCAGCCATACAGAACATTGCTTTACTGGATTTTCTTGAATCCTCTGTGCATCCTTTGAAACAATATAACCTTTTGAAATTCCTCCTTTTCCATTAAAATCATTGCTAAATTGGGCTGAAATGGACCCTTTCAAACTGCACAAAGTTCCCATTTATTAGGTGCATTTCATGAAAGCAGTTTGGCTGCTGATGTTTATTTTATATCTCTGCATCTACTTCCTTCTTGGAGTCTGTCTCTGCCTCAGCATTTCTATCTGTATGGGCAGTAAGTAGGAAGGAGCTGATGTTATGATGTGGCATAGGGATTTTCTCAGCATGAGTTGGGATGGCAAGTTTACTCACAAGTGGCAAACGCACAATGCAGTTATACCACCCCACATGAGCATGCATTCTGTTCATGCCGCTTTCGTTACAGGAAAGAAATGAAGCTATTTTATAAATGTATTCTTTTTTTTAATGTTATGTTTAATGTTTTTTTCTTTCCGCCTATAAAACTGGATGCCTTGGTTACTGCAAAGGCCTCGGAGGAAAAGGAAAATTATAACTAATACAATTGTAGAACCTCTAAAAATGACTTAAAGTAGATTTTGCATACATGGTGAGTTCCTAGGTCCAGATGCAAGAGCTGTGCATCCTTTTGGAGAGCAGAGAATTTCACCTTTCCAGTGTTTTACAGGTCCCTTTCTCAGGCCGAGGACACACAATATTCTGGATCTTAAATCGAAGTGGTTCTGGATTTAGTATTCTTTTATCCTATGCCTTTGAAGAGTATATTTTTTGGGGGGGTTAAAATTTCAGATTTCTTGGAGAAAGAAAGAAAAATATTTTTCCAGGTAACACCACAGCCAACATAATAGTGTAGTATTTGTCTTTGCGGAGGCCTTTTCCTGCAGCTGTTCACTCTTGCTGGTAAAAAGAGCCTCAAAACCACATTGTGTCTCTAAAGGCTGCTCCTGCCAATGGGAGAGATGGGTGCCTTCTCCCAGGAGGTCAGCCAGGGGTTTGGAGGCTGAGGATAGAATGGAACAAGAAGAAAATAGACAATATTTCTTCAATTATTCAATGAATTTATGAGGCATGTAAGCACCATACAACAAGCTTCTTATAAACCATCAAAATCAAAATACAGAACCAACAAGACCAAATGTACAGTGAGCCTGTAGCAAGGAATCTGGCTCTAGGGCAAGTTCAGTAGTCCACAGATCATTTCAAAGGAGGAATCAATTGACAATAAATACAGAAAGAGAGCACAAAATGGGAGCAGCCATTTCAAAAGCCTAGGAACAAGGACAACTATCGAGTGGCTTTTGGAGCAATGATTGAGGAGAAAAATTCTGCTCTTGAATAAAAATATAATATGCCATTATCCAAGGAAGCATTTTTCCCCACACATAATATTTTACTATAGTTTCCCATAGAAACAATCCAGGTTTGTATGATAAATGCAATATATATTCAATGAAAAAGTATCCAGGTACTGGTGCACTTCTTTGATTGGCTATATTATATTATATTATATATTTATTTGATTGGCTATATTGGCTCACTCTGGTCATTTAATTCATCATAAGACATGAGTAGACACTACAAGACCAAATTTTGCTTTATTATTCTGATATAAATCTGTAGTAACTTCATTAATAATAAGAATTCTTAATTTTTTTTTCATCCAGAGATTTCAAAGTGCTTAATAAAGGAGGTCAGTATCATTATACCCATTTTACAGATGGGGAAACTGAGGAACTGGAAGGGAAATAACTTGCCCAATATCACCCAGTGGCAGAGTTAAGAGTCTCACCTGTCCACATTTTCTCATCCCTTTTCCAAAGTACCTGTCCAGCGAAATCTGTAAAGATGGTCAATACACACTGCCAGCTCTCAAATTTTATGGATCATCCCAGATGTCCTGCCTTTTATGTAGAGGTGGCAATTTTAGGCAGAGGCATAAATTGAATTCATGTCTCTTGAATCCCAGTCCGGTGCTGTATCAGCTAGAAAACACAGCCTCCACATTAGTGGAATATACTCCATTTATGCTGATGCAAAATCCAGGAGCACATCCAGCTCCCATTCCACTGGAGTAAAGGCTTCCCAGGCAGCACGATTAATGGGTGAGATTCCCCTGTGTGGCTAATGGGGAATTGCATATGGGTTGCTTATCCCTGTAGAGCATCACTTTCCATCCCTTTTTGCATCTGTCAAACACTGAACCTGGCTACTGTGGATGGGTGCTGAGCTCTGAATTTTAGCTGAAGATACAAATTTGGGCCTAAATTGATGAGGCTAAATCAAATCACAAGTTTGAAGTTCACACTTGAAAATCTATTTTCTTTGCAATAAAAAGCCTTAACCACAAAAATGAAACCCAGTTCTGCACTTGATTTAATATATTCTAGTTTCTCTCGCTGTCCAGGATGGAGGGGGAGCAGAAAGATACCAGCACACATGGTATGGAAGATGAAAGCGATTATAATGCATAATGTAGGAGGAAGAAAATTATGGAGAAATTATCTATAGCAGCTCACTGATAATTATATTGCATAGATTATAAAAGAGTACCAGAAAGTATATATGTAAATTACTTAAATTTTCTATCTGAGTTTTGCAGCGTTTCGTAGGTTGTTAGAGGTGCCTGAAATTTGTGAATTAAGAACAGAGATTAAAGTAAAGCCAATTTATTTTATTTTATGTGGTTTGTGATTCATGACAGATGCATAAATGATTGGTTTATGTATGTACAATCCTTGCAAAATATACATATTATGAGTTAATGTATTGATGAAAGGAAATGCAAGGTGGAACAGTCTGCAATTTGGAGAGATGAAGATAAAGCCTAATAATTGCATCTGGATTTTCACTTTTATTTTCCTGAGTGCCTCTTCTATTAAACTTTTTATATCAGTGGAAAGATAATTAGGCCATTCATGTACTTACTAACTGCGTCTGGGAATGTGTGATTTCACAATGATTTGTATACATGCATATTCATTTCTACTGTGTCTGCTTACACACAGCAGACTAGATAAGTTCCAGGAAAGCTATTTATTTAATATACTATTCGAGACAAATATGCAGAAAAACTGGATTTTCCCTTTTATCTGTTTATTTTCCTTTTAACACTGTTTTTAGTGAAGGTATTTTACAGGAAGTGCTTGTCACTCATGGAGAATCATTTGTTGCACCTGAAAGGAAGAATGAATGTTGTGATTTTTTCTTTACAATCTGGACTTCAGAAATGAGAGTTACAGTGGGCACGAATGTTTTCCAGGTAAAATCCTTTGCACTCTTAAGGTTTGAGTCAATTATGCTGATGTAAATCAGGATTAATTCTACTGAAACAAATGAAGTAACACTGGTATAAAACTGGTGTGAAGTCAGAATCAGACCCTAAGAATTTCTTTGGCCAAACTAATTAACAAGTTAATCATTTCAGTGTTTTTTCCTTGTGCTTCTCCTCCACTTGTTTCCTTTATCCCTGTGTTATTTTTGAATCTGCAGATTCTATCAGCATTATTTTTAGTTACGTGTATCTGCAGTACATAAAATAACCAGGCCCTGATTTCAGATTGGGACCTCCAGATTACAGCTAGTCAGGAATTTTTTTAAAAAAACCTTTGTTTCAGAAATTGCCAGGTTTTTTTAAACCATTTTTTTCTGGTAGGAATGTATCTTTTTCAATTCAACTATCATCAGGAAGATTTCTCAAGACTCAGATCCAGGATGTTATTTCTCGTTAACAGAAGAGAAGGAATTTAAACCTAGGTTTGCCATATCCCAGATGCGTGGCCTAATTACTTGGGTATTGGCTACTAGTCTATGGTGGGTCTCTCTCTTCACGCTCCTCTCCTCCCCCCCCCCCCCCCGCATCCGACCCCAGAAAATCTTCTGAATAGTCTCTGTTATGTTTCACACTGAAAAGAAACCAACATGTTAAATGCTTGAAATTTTTTTATTAAATAGAATTTTTGTTTCTTACCTAGCCCTAATCCAGAAGCTATTGTGTGGTTTAAAGAAGGGTCCAGGCTTTTGCACAGATGCAGATCCAGTTACCCCAGTTCCTTTACAATTAGCACGGAAGCGCTGTGGCTACTAAACCAGCCAAAAAAGACTGGTGTAGCAGCTTTGGGGATGGGCTAACTGGCTAAATTTCAACTCCCCAACATCTCTAAATGTTTTATGTGCAGAGTACCTAAGTACTGGCACTCTGTCTGGGTGGGGAGAATTTCCTCAGTTGTGTAGCACTTTTCTCTGCAATTAGTCCTCTTGAAATAAATGGGGACTACTCCCAAAGCAAGATACTATTCAAGTAAAATAAGGCCTAGGCATTAGAGGAGCATAGCTTCAACATTTTTAACACGAAATGGACCCAGACAAGACCTCAGGCTGCTAATCCTCTACCCCCAAATTGTGGGAAGTTTGGACTGAGGTTTGAGAATAGAACTAATCTTCTGGGACTCTGGCACATCTCTAGTAATAATTCTCAGGCCACGTAATTCTGTGAAACTGCTTTGAGGTTCATCTAGCAGTAACAAAAGCCATCTAATGAAGGCTTCTACACCTGGCACCAAATTCTAACCTGGCATATGTCAAAGAAATGTGTGCACACACCTAATTAGAAGTGGGGGGTGTGTGTGTGTGTGTTTCAGGATAGGTGCTGCTGTGTTCCTTATACTGTGGAGCAGAATCTGGTGGCTCATTTGCAACAGAGAAAACACTATGTGATTCTGGCTGGATTAGGGGGACCATTTATGATGCTATTGAATATCAATATTCCAAAATCACAATAATTCATGTGAGATATGCCATGTCAGGTATCGTTAGAAGGGCTATAATTTGCTAAATATGATATTATTTATGTGTATGGGTCATATCTGTACTGAAGTTATGGATGTTTGATGTATTTGTAGTTTAACTTTTACTGTTTTTCTGGGCAACACCCCAGACAGGATGGCAGCAGCCCTAGTTGCTTAATGGCCCATTAAGGGAACTCAAAGGTACAATAAGCCCAGGGAAAGGGAAAGAACCAAGGGGCTACATCTTATGAGAAACCAGGACTTATTCATGTGAACCTGGACTCCATCTTACTTCTATAAATTTCCACAAGCAGCATGGCAATCCACTATAAAAGGCAGCTGCAACAAATTCGTATTGTCTTCAGTCAGTCTTTAGTCTTCACCTACCTATGGGTCAACTCATCTGCAACTGAGGTTTAGAATCAAAGGACTGAGACCTCTCTAGGTATTGGATGTATAGCAGAGGGACTATACAAGTCTGTAGACTCCATAATGAGAACCTGATCTATGTGGACTTTCAAATCATTTGTACGTATCTGATTGCTTCAATCATTTCACTTATGGTTTGTTTCTTTCCTTTTATAATAAACCTTTTAGTTTTAGTTACTAGAGGATTGGCTGGCAGTGTGGTACTTTGGGTAAGATCCAAACTTATATTGACCTGGTACTGTGGCTGACCCTTTAGGGATCAAGAGAACCCTTTTGGTATAGAGCATAGTTTTTTAAATAACGTATTTCTTTACTGGACCAAGTGACTGATCAGGAGCTAGAGACCAAAATGCAGTAAAAGGAGCAGTGTATATTTTGTTTTAGCTTCTTGATAACCAGTGTGGGGAATCAGAAGCACTGTTTGTGGCTGGTTGGGAAGTCTGACTTCAGTGTCACCCACCAGTGCTGGGAGAATCTGCTCCCCTTTTGCAGCGTGCTCAGACCTTGGCATTTTCAGGTGGTCTTCCGTAGGCATGGATGAGTCACACCCTACAGTATTTAAATGAAAAATGCTTTGGATAGTCTGGGCCAGAACATGATGCTGTGCCTTGACCATGGAAATACCTGTTCATCTAGTCTGGGAATTTGGTATCTGTGTTTGGTATCAGGTTTCTGCTACTTTCATTCAGAATGGTTTAGGAGTATGTGCTTTCTAAGTGACTTATCTGCCAAGTTTAAAAGGATGTTTTTGTTAAATATCAGTCGTTTGTGTCAATAACTGTGGGAGATAATATCCTGAGTGATTTGATGCAACACTTCATACTACAGTGATGAATAGGTACTGGAAATGTAAAAACACAAAACCTACACAGAGGGTCATTAGATTGAAGCTTCATAAAAGTACAAACTACTATTATTTAATTAATCAACAAGGAAAGAGGGCGTGTTTTCTAAAAGGAGACTGATTAAATGCTAAGTGACAGAGAAAACAGCCTGTAGAATTAGAGACTAATAGTTTAGCAACTAGCTTCTGTGGTTCTGGGCACAATGTAAGCTTGAGATGCAGCTTAACAAAGAGGAGATAGGGTAATGTCCTACAAATGATCTGAGATGAAGTAATGGAAGAGGAAGGAATAGTAGTCAAGACAAGGCTGAGGACTAATAGTGAGAAAAGCTCAGGGTTAAAATCCAAGCTAAACCTCTTACGTGTCAGGTCAGCTAGGAATAATCTATCTAGGGCATTGAATCATTGATGGTCTGTCAGTGTTCAAGAAAACACTGCACGTAATATGGTAAAGAAAGTCCTACATTTCTACATAGGACTGGAGTAGATGACTCAGAAGTAGAAATGGTTTTCCCAACCAGCAAAACTTTTTGAGATTTCAAAACTTTTTCCCTGTTCTGCATCAGTATGAAACTGAGACTTCTCAAAGGCTCACAGCCATGGTCTGAATCAGGCTGAATCTGGGTCTCCCATACCCCATGAGTGCACTGACAACGAGCCTACTGAATAATTTGGGGTGGGGCTCAGACCAGAAATTTCCACCTGGACCTGAAAAACCTTTGCCAATGAAAATTTAATTGAAACTCATGCATTCCTGCGAAAATGTTTGGTATTGATGAATCAGCATTTTCTGACTAAAAGAAGTTTAATTCAATAATTCCTGACCAGCTCTACCCTTATGGTCCTACTCCCCTTCTCTCCACACATCTGAGAAGTCTATTTCTTCACCAGTCTTTAACAATCATAATGTATACGCTATGATCCTGAGCCACAGATTATCCAAACAAATACTGATTAGAGCCTATGAGGACAGCAGGCTTTGTGATATTGGGAGGTGAATGCGAGTTTAAAAGCCATAAAACTGCAACTGGTAAAATTTCAGGAGGAAAATGGAATGCTTGGAAAGTGCACTCCAATCAACTCCTAACAACATGAAGTGATATAATGATATCTTGCTTTCTACCACATGATAAATGTAAAACAGAAATGCTTTAAAAACTACAAATGGGTAAAGCATTGGTCTAATCAGCTTAGTACAGTTAAGATATTTTTGGAATATGGAGTTATCAACATACTCACAAGTAAAGACTTTTTTAATACAAATTACCCTACTGTACTTGCTTTGAAGAGCAAGTGCAAGGGCTTGGAATAAGAACACATCAGTGCTCCTGCAGCCTGTGAACTTCTGGGGCCATTTGTTGTGGTTTCCAGCAAAACCATTTCTCACATTCACGACAGAGACTGAGTTTCTTTTTTCTTTCCCGGCCACAATTCTGTGTTGCTTCTCTTGAGGCAAATGTGTCTTGCAGCTTTCTGAAGCTACATGGAGAAAAAACAAGTCATAATTCATCACAAGACGAAGGGCAAGATGTTCATATCATAAGAGAAAAGGGAAAAGGTCAAACAGTGATGCATACACATCCATCACCATGTAGCGCGCAGCGTTCCAGTCTGGCAGCTCCACTAGGCTCTGCTCCACTAAACCAACTGCCCTGGGGAAACACACAGCACTGTGCATTTAAGGCTTTGAATAAGATCACATTATGTTCTGACTGCTGCAGAAGTTGCACTTGTAGCCTTAAATGTCATATACACCCCAAGGGTCAAATTCCTAGCAGATGTAAATTGACGTTGATCTATTTAGTTCACATTTGCTTTGGAGCTACACTGATTTACACTAGCTGAAGACTGGGTTCCAAGTCTCCAGGCCCTAGATTCATGGTGTCAGACAAAACTTTGCCATGATACTGTTATCTGTACAATAAAGGACCATCAGGTAATCAGTTAATTCAGAATAAAGCTGCTTATCTATTTAGAAGCATCTCTCAGAGCACATTACAACTACACTGCAGGATCTGCATTGAACTCCAGCTCTGTCTGGATACAGTTTAAAGTATAATTTCCACCTCTACATCGTTAAATGGTTTGGAACCTGGGTAATTCAGAAACCATGTATATAATGATGTTCTACTATAGTAGCTGATGCAATCTAAATAATACTGCCATAGTTTAACTGAGAGTGGATTGATGGTAGGACATTTTCAGTGTGGGGTCTTTCTGGAACTCGTGCCCCCTTTTGGTCTCTCAGAGCCTAAATTTGGTGACCTTAGGATCATGGGATGAGTTGGTGATAGTGCTTTGTCTGAGGGGCTCTGTCCCCTGACACTCAGTTTCTTTTAAGATAACATCTTTTGCTTGCTGGTAATGGTAATTCAGGAGGTCTGTAGTGGTTATATAGGCAGGCACCCAGTGCATGTCCTAAGTGCTTGTTCATCTTGCTATGCCAGTGAATTTTGAAATAAAGGAGAAATCATCAGTCAAGTGTGTAGGAAATCCACCTTCAAGTCTTCCCTTTAACTCCAAAATAAATGGGATGATTTTGAAAAGGAACATTGACAGCCTAGTTTGAATCATGTCATCAGTGCAGAATTGTCACCAGGACATTCAAGAAAACAAATCCAAATTAACTAAAGGTGGGCATTTGAAGCGGATTAGTTAAAATGTATTAAATCCCTGCGAGGAGGTGAATTAAGCAAAACCATATTGAAGGCCACTGTAATTCTGAATGAGGATGTTCATATAGGGATTAAATATGGTTTAATTAATCCACTTCAAATGCACACCATTAGTTAATTTGGATTCATTTTCCTGGCTGTCGCTGTGTGGAGAAGCCGTACAGAGATAAATTCTTCTAAAGCAAATATCAGAGATCATCATCCAACTGGACATCATCCAGCTTCTTCTCCCCAGATCTCCATCCATCACTTCATAAAACAACACATTAAAAGGGGTATAGCAAAGTGGCAATGGTCACAATAACAGCACAAGAAAGATATAAATTTAAGCAGCAGGAAAACCTAGAGGTAATATATTCAACATTCCATTCTATACACTTTTTAAATTCTGGTGAACCCCAGAACACCAATGCAAACACACACACAAATGAAGCAAGACAGGCAGGTCGGATGTCAATCAAGAACATGTAAGAACTGTGAACGCTGAATAAAACCTGATAACAGTCTGAAGAGCAGATATGCAGGCCCTAAGTAGCTACACTCACCCAACACTATGCAGGTGCATACAGGCTTAAACAGGAATCTGAACACTGAGTTCAGAGACTGCATCACAAGTCACTTCGGTAAAGAAAATTTGGTAAGGGAAGAGGAGAGACTTCCGGGCAAAAATTTAAATATTTTGGGTGAAGTTTCTGTGATGGTGCTCCTGGCTAAAATCCACCTTGAGTGGGAGGATGATAGGGGTTATCCTAGGCATCAGAAATTTGCTGTCTGCTGATATTTTAATAGGTAATAACATTTTAGCCATATCTAAGCATATTAATGGTATAACCATGTCCCAGGGAAAGTATGGCTCTGGTTCACTTGCCTTGTCTATGGTTAACAGGATAGGCTGCAAAGGGGAGATACATGTCTTCATAACAGCTTGCCTTCTGAGGAGGAATCTAAAAATTCTTCTGTTTCTCCAGAATCTGCTGTGGGCTTAAATGAAACTCAAAATAAGTATGTGACTGCCCAACAAGCTGGCCCTTCTCTGGAACAAGAGAGGGTTGCAGCTCAGGATGATGCTCTGACGGGGAAGGAAAAGGTAGATTTTTTTTTTTTGATTTTTTTTTGGTAGAAGAAGGTCTCTGATATAGGGTGGCTCCTATAGAGAAAAAGAGACATCCATTCCTGGTGAGGTTTGCAAGCAGGGAATTGTGCCTAAAAATACAGGAGATAATTGCTCCCGGTAGTTCATGATTGTCCATTTGCAGGACATTTAGAAATGGAAAAAACCTGTGACAGCCTGAAACAGAATTTTTCACATGTTTGAGACAGAAGATTACCATAAGAGTTGTGCCTTTTATGTCAGACGGGATTGAAGTGACCCTGCAAAGCACCATTGCAGCCTTTGTGCATTTTTAAAGAGATGTTTTCTAGAGTATCTGTAGATATTATATTTTGCGACCAATTACTAAACCATCCAGGAATGGAAATATATATAGATATAGATATATAATTGTGGTGGATTCTTGCACCAGGTACCCTGAAGCCACAGGCTTGTCAAACATTGAAATTGAAACAATGGCTACCAGTTTATTCACCATTTTTAGCATAGCAGGTTTTCCCAGAGAAATCTTGACAGATCGTGGTATAATTTATATGTCTGTAATCTTTAAAAAGTTATGGGAATTATGTGGAGTAAAGGATATAAAGGCTGCTCCCTATCACTGAGAAAATAATGAGTTTGTGGATTTAATGGAACTTTTGAAGTTATGCTAAGAATGTATGTCTCCAGGCACAAGAATGACTAGGATGTGTTACTTCATTATTTGCTTTATGTGTAGAGAAGTGTTCCCCAAGAATCTATTTACTTTGTCCCTTTGATTTCCTGCTGGGAAAGCAGATTAAGGGACCCCTAGATTTGAAATGAGTCTCTAGGGAGGGCAGTACTGAGGAAGCAAGATCGCCTGTAGGGGAGTACATTACTTGTTTTAAGGAGAATTTACAGGTTATGAAGAATATAGTGCAGCAGAATCTTGAAAAAAGTCAAGAAACTCAGAAATTTTGGTATAATCAGCATATTGGAGAAAGATTGTTTGATATTGGTGATTTGGTGTTAGTGCTGATCCCAGTGAACAAAAAATATATATGCAGGATTATTGCAAAGGACCTTTTGAGGATATTGAAAGAATGAAAGAAGTCACCTGTGATGTACAGAAGCCCAACAGCGGAGGAGCTCTGCAATCCATTCATATCAATTGCTTAAAAACTTACCATGAAAGGGAGATGGCAGTAAATATGATTTGCTGTGCTGATGAGGAAACGTTCTGTGCCCCTTTAATTGATTTGGTCAGAGGCAACAGGGAACAGTATCTCCTGGAAAGCACTGAATACAGGGATTTCCAACCCCAAATCAGTAAAGGCTGGCCCTAAGTGCCACAGACAGATATTTTCCAATTGGCCAGGTTTTACTGACAAGACTGTACACTCTATTGAAAGCCCTGGGCCCCACCCAGCTCCTCATAGAGTATACTGGGTTTAAGGAGAAATGCAGAAGCAAATCCAAGTGGAGTTGGAAAGCATGCTTGAAATGGGGGTAATTACTGAATCAAAAAGCCCCAGGTCATGTCCTATTGTGTTGGTACCTGAAAAGGACAAAACTATGATATTTTGTGGGGATTACAGAAAGCTAAATGCCATCGCCCCGGCTGATGCATACCCCACATTCTGAACAGAGGATTCACTGAGTCTGTTAGGGGGTACGAAATTCATAAACACACTGGATTTGACTTTTGGGTACTGGCAAATTCCTTTAGATGCTGATGCCCAGGGAAAATCCACTTTTATAGTGGAATCTGGATTATGTGAGTTTAAGATCGTGGCTTTTGGATTAATAAATTTGGGTGCTATCTTTCTGCTGCTTGTCAATGAGGTGCTGCAGGGATACAAACATTTGCCACAGCCGATATAGATGGATTGGTTATTTCCAATAACCCCTGGCAGGACTACTTAAACCACATGGGAATAGCATCACAAAGGCTGAGAGACGTGAACCTCGCTGTCAAGGTCTCCAAATGCAAATGCAGAGGTATCCTGCCTAGAACATACAATCAGTTTGTGATGTCTGCCTTGTTTTTGGCAGTCTGCCCTGAGGTAGGCACTCATGGTCATGAGCCACTCTAGACCCCATTACATGGGGTACCAACTCCAGCACTTTGCCACATGGGATAGTACTAAGGAAACATCAGGATCCCTGATAAAATGGCTCCACGTTCACAGTATGCACTTCAGGCTTCCCCTCCTCATGAACCAGTGTACAGCGGCACCCCAGCTTAGTTTCCTTCATTCCCACAAGCCCAGCACAAAGCAATTCTATCTGGACAGACAGGTAAATTGGCAAGAAACCTGTACTACCGTAGCAGAAACAATGAGGAGCTGATAACTTTCAGTGCCAAGGCCATGGAGTGAGTAGGTAATGTCATAAGTCTCTTGGCAATGGAAGTAGGAGGAGCAGCTGATGGTTTAAGCATAAACACCAAGATAGCAGCTGTCTGAGACCAAGAATCCTTCTCAGCCTGAGACCTCTCAAATGCCTTTAGCAACCCCGGCATCAAAAGTTAGCATTCTAGCATCTTCTGCATGTAACTGTTTGCCCAGATGGTCATTGGGTACATCTATCACACAAATAACCCTGAGCATGATCTTAATGCCCCCAGACTTATAGTTCTGGGTCAACTGCTGCAAACTTATAATTCATGTGTTCTTTCATTAGCCTGCTGATAAGCTTTACAAAAGTCTTTTCCTCCATAATGGAAAAAAATCTGGTCAGGAACTACTTGTTGAGGGGCTGCCCAGATACACTGAAGGAGGACCTGGGCTCCAGGAGTCCATTATAAATATCAATGTCATCATGGCTTTAGCAGCTCAGCAGCTAGAGTAACCTAGCAGTATCAGAGAGTTGCATGATCTGCCCCTAGTTCTAAAAACTCTGACTTAGGTATTGCCAGTCAGCAGCCGAAGGATGTTCAGGCAGCATGGGTTGCAAAACAGAAAACCTTATCACCATAATATTGTTTTCTGGTGCACCCCAGAATAGCAATCCAAAAACACACAAAAAATAAAGACATGCAGGTAGATTGTCAGTTAAACGTGCAATAACCATGTTGACCAGGTTAGATCAGCAACAGTCTGAACAAAATCTGATCCCAGTCTGAACAGCAAGTATTTAACAGAAGGCCCTCAGTAGCTGCACACACCCAATGCTCTTTACATATACTCAGCCTTAAGCAAGAACTGGAACACTCAGGCCAGATCTACACTGAAGACTTATATTAATATTACTACATTGCTCAGGTTTGTGAATAATCTACGCTCCTGAGCCACATAATCATACGGACCTAACCTCTGGTGTAGACAGTACTATGTCCATGGGAGAGCATCGCATGTTGATATAGCTACTGCCTCTAGGGGAGGTAAATTAATTAAGCTGACTCACCCACTGGCATAGAAGCATCTTTACTAAAACACTATAGCAGTGCAGCTGCAGCACTTACATGAAGATAAGCCCTGAGTTCAGAGACCAGGAAACAATGCAGAAACAGGAAGGCAACATACACACCAGACATCATAACACTACAGTGATTGTTTGAGTGGGCTGGATCTTTCTCATCACTTCGTTTAGACATAATTATCTGGGCAAAATCAATATACCTCTGGTGAATAGCAATTTCCATATTGAAAGTTTTCATTCCAGATGTGTAGGGAAGACCCTTTGCTGCTTTGGGAAAGCATTTAGGATGTAAATAATTGGTCATATTCAAACATTAAAGTTTGGATACGAATACCCAACCTGCATGTTTCAGGGTTCCAAACGGGGTGAGTAATTTTTTTACTGATTATTCTTGTGGAACTAGGACGTAGCAGACTTTCACAATTTTCTAATGTCCCATGATTGCTGGTATTTGGCTACTTCCATTCCAATTAGTTTCTAAGTATTTACGGGGGAATTAGGCTCATTTTAAATTCAACATCCATAAACAACATGGCAATAGGAAAAAAATAGACTGCGAACCCAATTGATCAAGGACATCAAAGAGATTGCAAATGAAACCAAATAAAGCCTTTGTTAACAAAATCTTCAGCAAAGTGATTAAGAAAAAGGAAGGAAATAAAAATGCCCGAAGCTTCAGTTCTAGCTAGGTGGCCCTTCATGCTAGACTGGCTGTGTTTTATTTTTATTTTTTTTCCCCTCCAGTGTTTGGAATCATCAGCCAGATATTTGTTTTCTTAATTGGCATATGTCTATATCTATCTATTTATTGTCTTTTACGTTGGAGGAATTTAGCTCCACAGAGCTGTCTTTTGACAACTGAAATCGAACTATGGTAGACCACCCACAGCTAGTTAAAATACCAGCTCTGAATGCCAAACAGAACGTAATGAATTAATGAAGCTGTCTTTTTTTTATTATTGTGAATGGGTTCCAAACTAAAGTTTATGTTGAATATGGGATCTGGAGGGGGGCAGGGAGGCAGGAAAAATATATGTTGGTCATTTTGAGTCTTATGGGGACCTTGCAAATGTATCTCAGGTGACAGCACCTAGCACACTGGGTTCCTAGGTGCTCTGTTATATATTATTATTATTTCTTCTGTGTTTGTATTTAATAGTTGGGTATAGATGATAGAATGGTATTCTTTAAATACTAAATCTGACAGATCTGAGGGATGGATGTGTGCATGTGTGGAACATTTGTGAAGCAGATCAGTGTTTTTAAATAGAAAATAATAAATACCAAATAGCATGTTTCCAGTACTAATCTGTGACACTTCCAGGATTCCTGAACATGTAAGGTACCTCTAGAAAGCCTGTAAAAGGAGAATGTACTCCACTGCACCTCTTCAAAGGGTGTAGCTTAAGTCCCACCACGCACCCAGATAGCTATGGTGGCCAATGCATAGTGATGTTCCTCACACAGGGGTTGGTTGGTAGAATAATATTGTCCAGTGGTCAGTGCTTAGGCCCATGACTTGCAGAGGGATTGTTAGTACGGAATCCCAGGCCCTTCCACTCCATCTGACTCCAGCCCAGTGCTCTTTGTGGGCTGTCAGTGATCTGACAGCCAGGGACTGCTTAAGTCTGCCCTCCCTGAGCCACTTCCTATCTCCCACTGTGAATCTCCCAAGGTCACCGTCTGGGTTTAGGTGGCATCTGCCCACCACAAGACACCTTCTGGCTGCTGTGTGAAACATAGTAGCTCCCTTCCTCTCTCATGTGACAACTGCCTCCTTCTGCAGTATGGGCCACCCTCTTGGGCTGGTTCAGTCCTAGAGTTTTCCCTTGCTGAGGTAGTTCAAACAAAGTAAAGGGGAATTAACAAAACTCAGAGTCCATGTGAGAGGGCACTGCTTCCCTCTCAGGCTGTCTCTGTAGCATGTCCTCTCTTCCCTCAGGGTGGGACCTTTGGACAGTTGTCATGGGGAGAGAGTCTGCCTTTCTCCTCAACTCTCCTCTACAGATCTGCTCTCTTCCCTGTTTTTCCACCACATGAGCTGCTTCCCTGCCTTTTAACTCCTCCAGTTGGAGCATTTCCTACAGATGTGGTGAGGTGGGACTTGTTGAGCCCAGAGAAGTTACTTAGCCCATGATTTCCGAGCGTGGGGTTTGTATACCCCATCACAGATAGGCATAGAGACACGCCCACCTCCTACCTGTGGTGGCTAGAGCACTGGGCCAGGATTCAAGAGATCTGGGTTCTATTTCCATCTCAGCTACTGGTTTGCTGGGTGACCTTGGGAAGTCACTTCATCTTCCTGTGCCTCAATCTCCCTATCTGCAAAAAAAAAAGGACAATGATCTCACCTTTTTTATAACGTACTATATAAGAACTAGGTGGTTATTATTAGTCCCTTTGGGGGGGGTCTGAAGATGATGGGGTGCTCAGAGGGAGCCACCACTGAACTCCAGGTCTGTGCTCCTCCTACTAGTTCTTAGCTGCTGCACAGAGGCCCAAGAGCTTGGATCCTTCCACCTTCCCTCCTCTTCCTTTTGTGAACCTGCAGAGAAGCCAGCCACAAGCTGGCCCTAAGTACTGTAAAATCAAATAAACCAAGGCTCTGACTGACCTGTGACTGCCTTAGCTCCCTTCATGTAATTTCTGCCATATGTTTTCCATATTTATACCATTGTTTATCTCATCAACACATCTGACGTACAGTGTGTTGTATCACAGAAAAAAAGACGGTAGCCATTGCCACCTCTCTGCCCACTCTACCAGTTAATTCAGCCTATATTATTCTGAAGGGGACACTGCTCACGTGCTGTGGAGATAGTAACCAGAGAAGGAAATCATTTAGGTTTCCAGACTGAGGTTTGGGTTAGAAAAAAAGACCCGTTAGTAATACAAGTAGCGTGTGTGGGCTGGGACTCGGGAGATCTATTCCTATTCTAGTCCTGGCTCCTGCCACTGATCTGCTGTGTAAGTTATTTTACAACTCTATATCCCCTCCCACCCTTTGTTTCTTTTGTCTGTTTAGGCTGTAAACTCTTTGGTATAGTCTTACTCTCACTTGATTTATATACAGCACAATGGGGCCCTGATCTTAACTGGGATCTTGAGATGTTACCATAATATAATTACTAGTAAGAGGGAAACACAGTTTACAGGTAAACCCAAAATTTATAAAAGTCTTGGGGGATACCCAAAACCTTGATAAAACTGAGGGTTTGGATAATCAGAAGTTTTAGTCCTTCAGGGCTGCAAAGACCCAAACAGCTGAAACTAATCTCTAGTGGAACTTGAATTTCCACAATCCCAGAGCCCCAGAAGAGCTTCTTAGCTTTAGCCCAATTGAGTTTATAAATTCTATTTCTGCAGAGTTTAGATGCTGCATAGGAATAGAATTTCAGGCCATGTAATCTTGGAGGACATAATTTACATTCATTAAACTGGAGTTTGGAAATAAGGGATTGCATTGTATATGATTCTAATCACAGTAGTGTCTTTTTAAACAGGGTTTTTGCCTCAAGCCCATGGGAGCTCTAGTAATTTCTTTATATATAGATATATAGCAGTGAATGTATTGTGATTTATATTACTGCAGACTGAGAAACACAATCAGTTATATTTACCAAAACTAAAATAACCAATTGATGCAATATGTTATCTACCGACGGCAATGTTATTGCTGGAGAGCACATGACTTCCGTAGAACAAGACATTGTGTATTTATTTCCAGCTCCTAAGCTTTCAATAAAGCATGTTAGTCACATACACAAGTGATAAAAGGCTTTCATAGTTCAACGAACAACAAGCTAGAAGCTTCCAAATTGTGTGAGGGATTTTTTTAATATATAAGTATTAGCAATTTCAAATGTTATGTGTGCAATGAATGGAATGAAGGAAATCTACACATAATAGAACAAATTCTTCTCACAGCTACTCCCATACAATGCTGCTGATACTGAGTGGGGCTAAGCAGAATATGTCCCAGTGACTATAAGCTTTATAATTATCGCTGGTGAAAGATATTTGTGTAGATCTGGGCTTTCAGGAATCAAAGCATCGTGAACAATGGGCTGTGCTTCTATAAGGGACTCCTTAGAAGTTAGTGAGTCCTCATCAGTATATCACTTGTGGTTATTGCACCCTTCCCGTGTTCCAGACATGGATAGAAAGGCTTCTTTTCAGGTGTGTATTTTTTCCCATTCTGTACCAGGTTTTTTATTTACCCTGTGAACTGAGATGTCTGAATAATATTTGATGAATAATTTATTTCCCAAAGTTAAAAATAACTTTGAATACACCATTCACAGAATAGGTCCCCACTCAACCAACCTGTCCACTCATCTAAGTTTTATACGCTGGGTAAACTGCATTAAGATGTACACATTTCATGGATTTAAAAACAAAACCTAGAAACAACCCACAAATCTGTGAATTTCTGTTTCCCATCATTTTCCAAGCTCTACCAGTAAGGGCCTTATAGCATGAGGGGCTAATTGGGTTCTCACGGAAATGATCCTGAAGGCTTAATATTGAGATTCTCCCTCTATAGAATGTTCAGCAGCACTTCTCCATCACTGGCAGCTTGTTCGGAACACAGAGGCATTTTCTCTTGCTGCCTTTAGCAGAGATGAACATATTACATCTACCATGTACTCTCTATAGGCTGGGTCCATACTTACGGTGGCAAATTAGCGGCTGTCAGATCGATTGCTCTGGATCGACTGAGCAGCCTGTGTAAACCTGCTCAGTCAATCCAGCAAGCGATGCAGGAAAACCACCCCGATAAGTGGCGTAGCACTGCGTGGAAGGAAACGCTGTTCCCTTCAGCGTAGCACAGTGTGGATGGCACACAGAGCAGAAGCCTTGAAGTCGACGGGAGATTTACATCACTTGTGTATCTCTCGTTGACTGCCACCGTGTCCTGAAGGTAAGTGTAGACCGGGCCCATAATGGCTACTGGTAAACTGGCAGATTGGCCTTCAGTTTATATTTCAGATTTTTTCAGCTGGTAATGGTGAGGGCCTGGCTATGGTCACAGCCTTCTTCTTGATCCTCATTCTAGTGAGTATCTGTGCTTGGTCACTTCCCACTGTTTTAAAATCCTGCTATGGATACCTATTAGCCATATAGTGTATTTCCTTCCTCTCCTTTCCAATCTCCCTCCCTTCACTCTTCCCTCACCCCCCCTTTAACTTCTTTTAACTTGTTGATAGGTTTTATTTCCTCAGAGTCAGATGGGCGTGATTAACATCCTGCCCCACATTCCGGTGCGTGCAGAAGAAGAGTGCATGTTGAGTTATCCACTTGGATGGTGCCACTAGCATGCATGGAGCACTCTATAGGCCAATGCAGGGTGGGGAAGGAGTTATATTCCTGTATCCATGCTTACCCTCTCTGCTAATTTTGGGGTAGATTGTACCCCGCAGGGGCACATAAATGGAGTCTAGGTCCTGCAGTTGCAACAGGCCCTGGTAGAGGGAGTGTGAGGCAAATAAGAATCCTGGCTCCATTCTCTCCACCGCACATCCATACAGGGCAAAATCTAATGCTAACATTTTAAGGGTAATCTTTTATGTAGAATGTCTTTATTTAAATTGACGTCTTATGATGTAATGGACCCTGGGCGTTCTCCAAACAAGATTATTAATTAACTCTTAACTATTATTGATTTTAGTCTTTAGTTCTTTTTAGTGCTCAGCTGGCTTTAATTTACCACGAACTCCAGGACAGTCCTATTTTAGAATGCTGGTTGTAAGATCAATTTATAGCAACGCATCATATACTGCATGAAGAACAGGTGCTCAGCTCTTTGAGAGCTATTACTTATATAGCTTGGCAACGGCTACTGAACCAAAGTTAACATATTTCATCAGAATGTTCAACCTGCAATCACCAAGTAAACGTTTAAAGAATTATTGATCGCTGTTGTACGTGGAATTGGATAACCTTGCATCAGTGACTGATGCTTTACTTGTTAGCTTACAAGGCTAGGTATGCTACTACTGCTGTTGCACAATGGGGGACTGATTTCTGCAAGTGTTGAATTCCCACAACTTCAGTGGGAAGTTTGAGTGCTCAACATCTCTGAAAAATCAGACTCCGATTCAGGCTGTTTTCCAAGGAAAGATAATCTTCCATGGAAAAAGCCAGACACGGAGAACCATCAGATTCCTTAAAATTACACTGGAGATTGCACAAACAAATATAGTTAATTAAATTGTAAATGCTTTGAAGACATAGTGTGGTATAGGTAACTTTCTCAAAAGCACCTAAGTGAAAGTCCATGAGACTTAGGCTCCTAAGTGTCTAAGTCATTTTAGGTTGCAAAGTCAAGCACTCAAAAGTTAGAAAATGCCACCTTACCTTTCTACATGTCACTACTGCTGTATATTCATAAATGTGTTCGGTTTCCAAAGTTCTCAGACTGACAAGTTCTCAGACTGACAAGTTCTCAGACTGATATGGTGGAGGAAACTTATGATATTTTCTCCATTCCCATTAAAAATAATTGCTTTTTAATGGTCCTTCTAGATCCGTCATCTTTTTAAATCCAAATATATATCTAAAACTGTACTCTGTGGATCAGATTCTGTTCTCACTAACACTGGTTTAAATCTAATAACCTAATTTATTTCATTGAACATATTCTGGATTTACAGCAGTGTTGCTAAAACCAGAATCTGGTTTTACATGTATAAACCATTCTCTTGTATTTGTTCCTTTTCTCATATAGGCCATAATGATGATCCCTTTTTACTAACTTCTGGTATCTACTCATACTCCTGGCTCTCTGCAAGAGTTGTCCAAACTAAGACCATGCAGAAAGCCTTCCAACAGGCAATTTGCTGAGCATCCAGAACATATTTTTCTTCTCTTGACTCCTCATCTCTTGTCAAACAAGATTTCTGAAGTACTTTATCTCATTACTTCTTGCCTTCTTTGGATGAGTCATAATCTTTTTTTGCCTTGAAGTTGTTAAGAGACTAATCAAGAAAGTTTTTCACTGGTAAGCGACTATTATAAAACAGAATGGTTTGTGGTGATGGGATGTCTCAGTGTTATTGAAAAGAGATACAAGCAAAGAGCCCTTCATTTCTATATCACTAGTTTGAATCTATTTCAAGTTGGGATGACTGAAAGTCACTACCATCTCGTGGTTTTTCAGTTGTCTCAGTTCAGCTTCTAGGTTCCCCCCCCCCACACTCAAACAAAAAAACAAAAACAAACAAACGAACAAACGAAACACAGTAGCATATGGTCAACCACTAGTAATATTTGTCAACCACTTTTGTCTCAGTGAACAGGCCAAGAACCGAATGAGACATGATGACTGAACAACCATTATTCCTATAGTTCATGGATCTAGGGCTATATGAAGGCTGGACTAATAGAGGACTTCAGTCTCCAGTTTGGCATTTTCACCACCAATATATTCCCTTTATATTTATTTTTGATATCCCAAGAAAACAAAATACTGTCTAGTCCACAGGAGAGAAAGAATCAAGTTTTAGCCATTGAAATTTTAATGAAGATTTATGAAGAAATGTTCAATCCCCATAAACATGCCATTTTTTAGTATTTTGTGATTTTATTGTAGCTTTCACACTGTTAGAAAACTGCAAGTGTAGGCAGGTGTGTACATTTCTCTACATGGCTCCGTAAATGCTGTAACCTTACTTTTAAACTTTCTTTGATGAAACTGGATGAAATATATCGTAGTTTTGTGAGCATCTGGGATTTAATTGAAGCCATCTGATTCTGTTCACCTTGACCTAAGCTGGTTGCATCCCTTTCTCATAGAAGTGAAAGTCTTTATGCCATATAGTTCACATCCACCTCAACGATTTATAGTTTATTAGTAACCGCAGCCATCCAGACAGATTGACATTCTTCACTCACTAAATTATGGAAGAATTCATCCTCATCTTGCATTTTGTCTTATTCTTTTCTTTCAAGTAGGGCATGAACCTTAACTGGAAGGGTCTTTTGCTTCATTTTCTAGTCTTTTTTCTGACCTATTACCACTGGATCTTACAGGATGAATCCATACTTTTTATTATCACATTCTGTATGAATGACAGTAAAACATTCATCTTGCAATTAGTGTTAGGCCAAAGAGTGTGCTTGCATAGATCACTGGTAGTGGTTATTTTGCCAGCTGTCTCCATGAGAATGAATAAAAATTCATAGACCAAGTTTTGACCTGGTGCACTTGAAGGGCACAGCATCTCCATCACACAACTTGCTACTACTGTATATTGATTGCACTTTCTCATTTGATAGATAGATGTGGATTATTAGCCCGTCATGAATAAAAGTGATGAACATTGTAGAAGGCATATACCGTAGAACATCATCAGTTTGCAAATCACTAATCTACACACTTCATAACTTGCACGCATGAAAATGTTCTTTTCATAGTTCTCAAGAAACATTTAATATCAGACTCACTTTACTAAGATTTCATTATTTTTGTAACTTTTTCTATGGCCTTGTGAAGTATTATCAGTAGTGAAAACTAAATTATAATTGGCATTAGGCTTAGAGTTTTGCTTTTAATTAATATTACTGTGTTAGCTCACTTACTAGCTAATACACAATATTCAGTCACTCTTAATTTTTCTGTGTCATTAGTGAGAATCGTTAAGGCTTTCCTGTAAATTGATCAAAAGACTTAAAGACTGTTGCGTGTACATTCCTCTTTCACACAAATATACCCAACTATTTTAAAGAACTTTTGTGGTACTTTTATAATGTGTATCCAGCAATTCATGCACGCTATTATAAGTAATGGGCTAATAGGGTTACTGTTGAACAGGGGTATGAAAAATAGTCAAGATTAAATGAGGAAGGTTCTGACCCTTCATTTAGAATTTGATGCTAATGAATGTTAAGGGTTCACAAAGTGTGACTCATTCTTCCATGATTTCTGGCACTGAATAGTGGTGGGGGGAGAGGAATCCATTCTTGCAAAATTTCTATCTGAAGTCTGCATATTTGAATAAGTTGAAATAATTTGATTCAGGAAGCTTCAAATAGGGACCCACCAATTGGGATCTTTACCTCAATCTAATTTATAGCCTGATCCTGAAAAGTGTTTAGCACTTCTTTGTTGTTGCTCAGTGTCCTCAACCCCCATTGCCAACGGAGGGAGCTGAAGTTGCTCAGAACTACATAGGTTCAGTAACTATATGTCTCAATGTTACTGGATAACTTACTGCTAGTTCCCAGATGACTGGTCTGTAATTTAGCCATATCACCAATCACTTTCACTTGGGCCAATCAATCTCTAATTCTAGTATGCCATCAACAACGACAAGAACAGAGAAACGGATTTCACCTGACAGATCATAGACATGTAGCACAGGAAGGAACTGAGGTAAGTTATCTAGTCCAATCCCCTGCACTGAGGCAGGACTAAGTATTAACTAGACCACCTGTGGCAGATATTTGGCTAACCTGTTGTTAAAAGCCTCCAATGACAGAGCTTCCACAACCTCACTAGATAATTTGTTCCGGTGCTTAAATACCCTTACAGTTAGGAAGTATTCCCCAATGTCCAGCCTGAATCTCCCTTGCTGCAATTTATGACCATTGCTTCTTGTCCTGTCCTCAGTGGTTAAGGAGAACAAATTAATCGCCCTCCTCTTTACAATATTTTTAATGTACTTGAAGACTATTACGTCCCCACTCAGTCTTCTCCAGACTAAACAAACCCAGTTTTTTCAATCTTTCCTCATAGGTTATGTTTTTGGTTGCTCTCCTGTGGACTTTCTCCAATTTGTCTATATCTTTCACAAAGTGTAATGTCTAGAACTGGACACAGTACTCCACTTGAGGTCTTAACAGTGCTGAGTAGAGCGGAGGAATTACTTCTCATGTCTTGCTTGCAACACTCCTGCTAACGGATCCCAGAATGAATTTTTGCTTTTTTTGCAACACTATTACATTGTTCACTCATATTTAGTGTGGAGTCTACTATACCTCAGATCCTTATCTGCAATACGCCTTCCCATTTTATATTTGTACAATTGATTATTCTTTCCCAAGTGTAGTACTTTGCATTTGCCTTATTGAATTTCATCCTACTTATTGCAGACCATTTTTCCAATTTTTCAAGATCATTTATAATTCTAACCCTGTCCTCCAAAGTGTTTGACTCCATCCTAGGTTGTATCATCCACAATCTTTATAAGTGTATACTCTATGGTCTATGCCATTATTCAAATCATTTATGAAGATATTGAATAGAACCAGAACCCAGACAGATCCCTGTGAGATCCCAATAGATATGCCCTTCCAGCTTGACTGTAAACCACTTATAATTAATCTCTGAGTATGCTTTTCCAACCAGTTGTGTGCCCACCTTATAGTAGGTCCATCTAGCTATATTTCCCTAGTTTGATTGTGAGAAGGTTATGTGGGATAGTAACAAAAGCCTTGCTAAAGTTGAGATATCACATCTATTGCTTCCTCTCAGACATAAGGCTTGTTTTATCTCATCAAGCAAGGATATTAGGTTGGTTTGACATGATTTGGTCTTGAGAAATCAATGCTGACTATTACTTATCACCTTATAATCTTCTAGTGCTTACAAATTGATTGGTTCATTCTTTGCTCCATTATTTTTTCAGGATGCCGACATGAAAACGGCTGGTCTATAATTCCTTGGGTTGTCCTTATTCCCCTTTTTATAGATTGGCACTATATTTGCCCTTTTCCAGTATTCTAAGATCTCTCCTGTCATTCACAAGTTCTCAAAGATAATTGCTAATGGGTCAGAGATCTCTTCAGCTAGTTTCTTAAGTATTCTAGGATGTATTTCATCAGGCCCTGCCAAAGCGAAATCTAACTAATTTAAGTAATTTTTCACTTTGTTCTTTCCCTATTTTAGCCTCAGATCCTATCCCATTTACACTGGTGTTCACTGTGTCAGTCATCCAATTACTGTTAACCTTTTTGTAAAAACTGAAAGAAAAAAGGCATTTTAACACTTCCTCCATTGCCACATTTTCTGTTATTGTCTTTCTGTCCTCATTGTGTAATGGATCTACTCTGTCTTTGGTCTTCTTCTTAATGCATTTGTAAAATGTTTTCTTTCTGCCCTTTTTGTCCCTAGTTAATTTAATCTAATTTTGAGACTTGACCTTTCTAATTTTGATCCTACATGCTTGTATTGTTTTCTTTTTATATATATATATATATATATATATA
>ML675611.1:33909824-33932476 GCA_007922155.1 Mesoclemmys tuberculata
GCATCCCCTCTCGTAGGTACTTCAACTACTTGATGAAGAAATCCATCATGGACTAGGACCCCTTTATGCTAGATGCTATACAAACACAGAACAAAGGCAGGCCCTGTTCCAAATGCTTACAATGTAAGTATAAGACAAGAGACAACAGCTGTATACAGACAGGCGAAGACAAGGAAACAAGAGATAATGTTGGTCAACACGATAGACTTACATAGGCTTAGAATCTCCTGTGCCTAGTGGCACATGAGGCAACCCATTTTTTCCACTACTTCCCGTTCCTCATGATGGCCCTTTGATCATCCTGTATCACATCATTTCTTCATCCTCCAAGCCTTTTCTTCCCTTCAGGTGAAATCCAGTCTAAGACAAGCCTTATGCTTCTGCCGAGGTAGCCTGATGTTATGGCCAAACTATCATAGTTTTGTCTGTCTAATTATTTATACCACAGTCTGCTGACCCATGCTTTCCCACATTGATTAAATGATCTCTCCAATTAATTCACAAGGTTCTTTTTAAATAATGCTGGTGGAATGTATTTATCTTTCTTTCATGTACTTCCACCATTTGCCACATTTCTGAGTCATGCAACAGTGTTGGATGGACAATAGCATTTTACCATCTCATTTTGATACGTAGATGTATCTTCTTACTCTTCCAGATGTTTGACAAATGGAAAAATAGTCCACTGGCTTTACCAGTTCTTGCCTTCACTCGTTTAGTGAGCTGGCCATTAGGAGATATTGTACTTCCAAGATACACTCCAAGTAATCAACTCTTTGATACTCTTCTCCATCAATCACACATCCACCTTTGTTGACAAAACTCTCCTATCTCCAAGGTCCAAGGAGGATAACAAGGTAGCTTTGTGGATGTTTAACAGGAGATCCTTCCAAATGTGAGGGGCAGTATGGGCAAGCCTGAAGGTACTTCTCTGAAAATTTAACAAGTGCTCAATGGAGGCTGGCACATAGGTAAATGCATTGCAATAATCCAGCCTAAAGGTCACAGAGACATGGAGCACCATAGAAAGTCATCATTTAAGAGGATGGGGCATGGTCTTCTAGACAAACTCAGGTGGAAGAAGACCTTTTTTTACAGATGTAGTTATTTGAGTCTGCAGCAGCATTGAGGAGTCTTAAAGAACTCCATATTTGGGGTCGGGAAGGAATTTTCCTCCGGGGCGGATTGGCAGAGGCCCCGGAGGTTTTTCGCCTTCCTCTGCAGCGTGGGGCATGGGTCGCTTGCTGATCGATTCCCTGCAGCTTGAGGTCTTCAAATCTCACTTTTGAGGATTTCAATAACTCAGTCATGGGCTCGGGGTTGTTATAAATGTGTATGGGTAGGGTTTTGTGGCCTGCCTTGTGCAGGAGGTCAGACTAGATGATCATATTGGTCCCTTCTGACCTATGAGTCTATGAGTCTAAGGCATTAAGATGATATGATGATCTGGGATCAAATTTCCTCAATGGAGGGTTATATAAAATTCTTTAAAGCCAGGTTGGAAGTATGATCAGCATGACAAGAGCAATGCAAGAAGCACATGTTTCTTTTTCATCAGCAGGTAAAGAACTACTACATAGTGCTTTCCTCCTGCTGCTTGGTCAGTCCAACTCTGCAGACCTGCTTTCTCCTCACACCTCCCTTCCATTCTGTACCCAGGATGTACATTTCTGTGTGGTAAAGCAAAACTTGTAAAAAGCACCTTTGAACAGTAGCCTCCTAGTCAAGCATGTGTGTGTCCTAAGTATTTTCTTTTTATACAGACCTTACAATCAGAAAAGTTAACTACACACCACTGGTATTTTTAATCTGAAATCCCTGGCAAGGCCATTGAGTTACTGAGTATGATTAATCACTGAAAAGGTGAAGATATTAACATATTAATGTGGGAAAAAATGACTACAGCCTGGAGGTCTTTCCAGGTTTTCTTTGGCTTCATACTATGTTTCTTTTAGTTACATTAAAAAAAAAAAAAAGAACAAACAGACTGAAGTCATTCTTAGGAGAGGCAAGTAAAATAATTTATATTAAATATTTGGAGACTGTGAGCACAGTGGGGCATATTCTGATCTCTTTTACTTTAGCATGACTCTATAGTAATTTCATTTGTTTTGAAGCAGATATTCCTGGTTTACATTGGTATTAATAAAAGTATAATCTGGCCCATTGATTTTTAAAGATGACTCAATTTGACCCATAGAATTTTTCCTTCTCACACATAAATATTGGCTATACCTGCAGCTGGTATAAATCAATATAGCCCCGCTGAAATCACAATAGAGCTATGCCAATTAACACGAGGTAAGGATCTGGTCCACTGATTTCAGCAGAAGTTATATATGCACTTATATGGCAGAATTTGGTTCACTGTATGCTGATCTATCTACCTTTCCATATATACGTCATCTCTTTCTATGACTGACTCTTTCTCTTTCTAATTTCCAAATATATATTACATTCTAAGGATTTATTCTTTTGTCTGGTAGTTTGGACAAATGTCAATATCCTAAGGATTAAAAGTCAGTGGTTTTGTTGAATGAAGGAATTTGATATTTGAAAATCCACCTATGTGAAGATACATTTATTAATAAACTAGCTCCCCTGATGAGGTCTCAAGAACATCTCTTTATTTTCTTTAAGGAAAATCTATCTAGCTTTAAAGGTCAAGTGTTAAATGACTGCTGGCGTTGATTTATGACTAATAGTCACTTAATTTCTGTTATGGGAACTCTGAAGACAGGTTTGGTCTCCAGGCTGTGATAAAATGGAGTGTAAGTATGCCATTTATTACTTGTCCCTTTGTGATTAATTGATCATTTGGAATGCTGATTATTTAGTCATCCAAAATATTAATCAGCAGCCAGTTAGACAATAGCCCTAAATTGGTTTAATTCCAATGTCCAGGTGGCCATTGGAAGAAAAAAAATCCCTACAATTTAAGGGCTGACTTAGATTTCACTGTCAAATATGCACTAATAACATCACCTCACCATTTACTGCTGGAAGCTTAGCACAGTTCAAGCATTTTATCAAAAGCAGGTCTCTGAACTTTTTGAATAAGGACTTTTACTCAGCAAATGTCCTATAAGTTTCCATTTCCAAGATACGTTAATGGGCACCATGAAATTCATAGTCTGTCTAACTACTACAGGATCTTCTGTTTGGATTATCCACATGGAAATGTAGAAAGTCACAGTAGATCGGTACATACACTAAATTTGTGACAGTTCAAACTGTTACTGTAGAGGCAGCTAGATTCTTTCCTGTAATGTAAGGAAATGTATGTCCTCACAATTAATTATGTGCTCCCTTCCAATGAGATTAAATCTATTAGGGAAGAATACCATCTTTGGCATCCTTCTCAATAATTCAAATGATCGTTTTTGTATTGTTCTATTGATATATAGTGGGCCAAATTCTGCTCTCAGTGTAGATCCAGTGTAACTGAGAGCATAATTCGACCTGTTGATTCCCTGTACCTGAAGAAGTAGCATGATTTAGGGTTCAAAGCAAGAAGCTTAGAGTGTCATTATACTTGGGTTCTATTCCCATCCCATGTAGCCTCTGTTGTTATAACTGGGTCTACAAAGTTTCTAAATTGTCATAATGATCTATTATATATATAATTGCTTAAGACAATATGTAAGAAGGAGACCAAAAGACTAAATTATTTTAAACAAAGGGTTTTACTGCTACCAGTCAAGGACTGTGTTAAGATTATGACTGGTAAACGATCCGGAAATCAACTAACCAACATTGATCGACTAACCTAATTGTTTCAGAAATTAGGCCTATTGGTGGACAAAATAATGAGAGGATGGACTATTTCACCCAACACTCCCTTTTAGACGTCTTAAAAAAAAGTCTTTTGTGCAAATAAGTGGAGGAAAGCTGCTTTGCAGCTGCCTACAGAATGCTGGATGACTTAAAGATAAGAACAGGGGCATGAGTGAGCTTTGCCATCAGGGCTGCTACCCACATTGTCTCCTGGGACCTTGACCTTCATTCTGATTCTAAGATATGTCCTGACCAAACTGGGCCAGAGAGAGGAACCCTGATGACATTGCCACATCCAGCAGCTGAATCCCAAACACCCACTGGGATGTGACACTTTGTTTTTCCCCTTGCGTCCCCCCCCACATCTGTGTTCTTTTCCTTCATCATCTTATTTCTTCTCTTTCCTATTCCTCTTCTTTTACTTAGCAAGCGAAGGCTGCATATTTTACAGCACTGCTGTAGGCTTTGTGACAAGAATGGCAACTAAAAGCGATGTCTTAAACAGCCCTACATGGGAAACATTTGCCAGGTCTCAGAGTGGTTTATAAGACAGTGAGCTCTACCTGTGTTGTTTCAGCAGTGACACTGCAAGTGAAAGTCAATGCCAGCAACAGAAGCTGCATTTTCTGACTTTGCTATTCTTTTCTCTCCCCTTTCGTGTGCGTCTTCTGTTATCTTCTTATGAAATGGGATTGGACTTTAACAACAGCAGTAATAACAACTAACTCCAGCCCTTCTCAGTCAACTTCTCTTTTCCCCCAAAAGGACAGTTATCATCTCTGATACCCACTAAACGACTGTCAAACAAGGGGTTGTTTCTTTTTAAAGACTCTCTCCAGCTAAAGGGAAAGGGAACAAAGGGATGTTGTTAAAATGAGAGCACACTTAATACTTTACATTTCAAATGCTTTCATTGCTTTTCCTTCTTTTCTGTATTTATAATAAAGGGTTAAAAGGATTTTTAATGATGCATTTACTGTAGTACTGTGCAGGTTGAAATTGCTGTATTCCATACTCTGAATTTTGTTCAAAACTGTTCAATGTTGGACATTGTCTGGATTATGTTAACACCGTTGACTTTTGGGGTGCATATGTTCCATCTAAATTAATACAACTCCTCTCTATGCCTCAGTTTAGTCATTTATAAAACGGGTATAATAATTTTAACAGTTAAAATCAATGTATAACTATGAGAGTGTTTAACCATTGGAACAAACTACCAAAAAAGTGGTGCATTCTCTGTCTCTTGAGGTCTTCATATCAAAACTGGATGTCTTTTTGGAAGATATGCTTCAGTTGAACTAAAATTATTAAGCTCAATAGAGGGGTAACCAAATTAAGTTTAATGGTCTGTGACATACCAGAGGTCAATCTAGATGATTTAATGGCCCCTTCCAGCTTTAAAACTCAATGAATCTATGAAATCCATCCATCTTTACCTTTTCACAAGAGTGTTGTGAAGCTTAATTTATAAACGTATTGTAACACATTTCTAGCTTCTTAGGTAAGTTAATAATATGTTGTAATTCATAATTATCCATAGTGCTATAATAATAATAATCAAAACACTTCCTATGCACTAGCCCCTTGTTTGGGACTCTAATTTCACAGAGCATTGCTTCAGAACATTGTACACTTCATACTTTGTAAACTAACTTACTGCATGTATAAATAATTATTATAGTAAATTACTGTACTTTATTGTACATCCTTGGTAACCTATCTCCAAAGAGAGGGGAGGGGCTGTTGAGGAAGAGAAGGGTAAGACCTTGGTGACTGTAACTTGTTGCTGGCCTATATTTACCTTTAATCTGAAACACGTCCCATATGAAAAATAAAATTCTTAAACAATATCATAAAGTCCCATATCATTTGGCACAACTGGCATTCCCTACTAGGGGAAGCCCAGGACTGCAATAGCTGGATAATCATCCAGCCAGGATAGACAGTACATTGGCAGGGCAGGGCAGTGCAGGGACCCAGGACTGGGATTTCAGGAACTGCATATGATATAGTTGAGTGACACTCACAAAAGTATATGGGAGAGGCTTGAACAGCACCTGTGTTTTACTATTCTTGACTCAAATTGAGTGCTGTTTGTCAGATGTCAGGAGCACCAAATTTCCCAATAATTAAAAAAGACCTCCCATAAATTTCAAATACCACAGAGTGTTGTTATCCTTTGAAAATGTAAAATCAAAAAATACATTCCTCATGCTAGTATGCTAACAAAATAGAGTCTCATTTCCCATTCCAGAGCCCTATAATTATTCTCCAAAAGTTTTTTTATTTCTTTTCTGGATGTCATCCATTTAGTAGTTTCTGCCAGCAAGTATTTTCTTCAGCATTTCTTCATGGCTATTAGCAGCTCCCTATTGGTATGTTACTCATCTCCTGAAGAAGGTTGGAGAGGAATGCCTTAGTGAAAACCACATCATTTAGTCTCCTTGAGATGTGATGCTAGACCATAATTGTACATTTGCTAAGCAATTGCACAGAGAAAGGCACTGCAGTCAAATAATTATGATTTATTGGCAGTGATGAGTTAACCCTAGAAGGGTCAAAAATTTAATCTGGATATATGTCTCAACATATCTTAACTACTATCTAGTTAATACTGTCTAGAAATCAGGATGGAAAACTCCCAAGAACAATATTTTCCATGGAAGGCCTTGTATTTCAGGGTCTGGTAACACTGGGAATAGTATTTGTCTTTTTTGTGATACTTTCATATCTGCTCCTATCCAGATTAAGAGTAAAGAGATGCTACCAGGTTTTAAAGGTGAAAAAAAACCACACGCCTTTTCTAAACCTTAAAGGTTTGGATTGGTTCTTATTTTAAATAGACTAATTCATACATTCTAACTTTTATCAGAGTTGTCTAAATTTCTATCATTGGAAAAGCTGTATTTTTGTAAGCTTCCTATGAATTACTCGGGTGTTTTACCTAGTCTGTTTCTTCAACCATTTGCTATGCAGACTATTACTACTGGTGTGGAAGGCTACAGCAGAACACAGCATTAAAAATAACTAAATTAAGCATAGTATGTAATTAGCACTAAATAACATGAGTGAAATCTTGGTCCTATTCAAATGTGGACAAAGTTGCTATTAATATCACTTATTGAAGTAGAATGTATCCAAGAACTATCATTATATTAGTCTGAGTTGGTAAAATTGTTAATAATTATAAACGGTTAGATAAAAATGGCATTTTCACTATTGTCAAATAATTTCTAAGCTCATCCTGATTTCTGCATACATATAAATCATTTGTAAGTACTGTATTTGGAAAATAGTTGACACAAATAATCTTCAGCCTATAGGTTATTCACAGATTATTCATCTTCACTATTTGTATAACATGACATTGTTTATGCTCCCTGACTGGATCATTTAGTTTAAACAGGAGAAGAGCAAATAACACACTTTTGAGTGTGAAATTTTGGAAAAATATTCATTCATGACCCTTTTGGGATTCACAAATATTTCCCTGGTTAAGATAGTCAGTGTTTTACAACATTTTACAATCCTTGCAAACAATAAATGGTATGTGACCCTATGAATAACAAGAGAGTGAATTTGTCACACACATTCCTTGCATCATTTAAATATCTTTATTTGGGCTTGTGACCAACTCTGCTACTAACACATAAGGTGAGTGTGAATGTTCCCTCTCTCTTGCACATATGGACAAGAACTTTACAATTGGTATCACTAGATTTTAAAGGACATGTCATGGGAGATACTTGGTTTGAGGATGTTCTAAATACTTCTGGCATGATGAGAATGGAATAAGAAAGGCGCAGAGGGGGAGAGAAATAAGGAAAGGTAGAGGAAGTTAAAGAGTGCAATGAGAAGGAAGATTGTGTTAATAGTACTGATTGTAGGCAAGACTGTTACTGGTAGGTGTGCAGTCATGTGCTGGGGGCAAGGTGGAGCTTTGCTACCTCTGATGGAGAAGAGCTCTTGATTGGAATGGAAGGCACAGTAATTGATGACATCACGCTATAGGGTGAAGAATGCTTCCCCACAATATGGCCACCCACCTGCTTTGGCAAGCACGTGGGGAAGGTTGGAGCCAAGGCTTTATCTATTCCACATACTTTCCTTTGGAGAGTTGCTGCCAGGGGAGATCAGCTTAGTAGTAGCCTCTTTTCTCCCCTCAAAGGAGAAGGTTTAGAATTCTGGGCCTGAATTCACTGTGCAAAATGGTCTGTAAGCTGTCTCACACATCTACATAGGCATAATCTAGTTTTGTATTTTTAAAGTTCCACCTTCATCTCAACTCTACCAAGAGGCAAGAACTAATGTTGAACATATCACAAAATATACAGGGCATAAAAAGCAGCTTTATTTTTTTAAATCCCAATTTTCATCCTGAAAATTGTTGAGGTCAAATGGTATCTGTGTGGGCACAGTTGTTTTTGGGTGTAAAACTGTGTCTGCGAACCTGTAGAGTAGACTCATTTGAGACACTTCTTTTCAAGTCAAGTCAACTGTATAATAACCAAAGAAATGACTGAAAAGCTAGAGACAGACAAAGGAAAAGGCATCTGACCCAGTCCTGCTTGGTCATAGAGTGGGTCACTCTGATACCACCAGGCTTTCGAAACCAGGAAGAGGCAAAATGAGAAAATGAGGAATCTTGGGGGCTCCCAGTTGAAAATCCTGCTATTCAAACAAAGAAATATGGTGATGGCTGAAGAAGCTGTCTCCAGTATAAAGAACAGTCTGTGACCCAATATCATACTCCTAGAAGTCATGGTTTGCAAGTGACAAATTACAGTAAAAGTATTGGGTTGTACCTGAAGCAACAAAATATTTTCATAACTGTCACAGGTAGAGCAAGCAGAACTTACATGATTTAGTGCTGGTAGCCTGTGCACAATATAATATTGTTCCCCTCAATAATCACAATGGGACTGCAAGCTTTTTCAGAAATTCCTTAGGCATCATCCAAAGATATCCATCCAAAGTTTTATCCAAAGTTTGACACAGCTGTAGCTCTAATTTACCTGAAGATGATGTTGTTGCCTTTCTAGATGAGAAGGAAAACTTCTCTGAAAAAAGTGAGCCTGCTAAGCCAGCGGAATTGGGCTGGAAATTTCATAGAAAATGTGTTTCTTGGGGTATCTTGGTTCTCTACAATCTGATCCAGGTTGAAAACTGGAAGGGAAAAAACACTTTTCTAAACACTTCAGAATCTTGAAAGAATTCAGTAATAAGAGTGAAATTCTCACTCCTTGAAGTCAATAGGATTTTGCTATTGGTTTTAATGAGGCCAGGATTTCACCCTTAGTATTTCTAAAAGCACTAACAACACCTAGCCATTACATAGCAGTCCATATTCAATTCAATGGAGTTGGTAAGTCAACTGCAGCATCGCAGTTAAAACTGGCGTGTAGCTCCTGCTCCCTCCAGTACAGTTTGACTTTATAAAATGTATTCTGTGATAAAGTGGTTTAAATACTTCTATGCTTTAATAATATGTAACATTACTAAATACTGGTCTCAGTTATGAAATCTTTTACTCATGGCGAGTAGTTACTTCCATGAACAGTCCTAGTCAAATCAGTAGTGAGCAAGTTTACAGTTATACGTACAGAAGGAGATGTAAGTAGTTGCCTATGTTTTGTTGCCTTCTTTTTGTCCCTAGAGAAATCACTAGGAACTAATGAAGAAAAAGTTACTAAATACAAACAAACATTTTAAACATAAAATAGTATTAAAATCCCATTATATTCCATGAACACAGTTATTCAATTATTTGGGTTTAACTTTCAATATATATATTGTGTTTCTTGATTTTTTCACTGTGCACGTACAAAGAAAACAGTAATAACAATTTGAGCTCAAATAGTCCCACCATAATATGCAAAACTGGCCACATAAAATCCTCACAAAAGCTTTAGTCTAATATCTTCCAATAGGCACTAGAGATGAGGCCCAGAGAATAAACCTTATTGCATATCATTGTCTCTATCCATCAACGGTTTGTTAGGTGAGAAAAGGGAAAACCTATTTCCCTCACCTCATTTTTATCAGTTTGTTATTAACTGACTTTTGACCAGCAGAAGCCATTGATTCTTTTGTGAAGTTAGGTAGCATGGGAACTTCAAGAGAGCATCCAGTTCATAATTTTGTATCAGCATCTCTGAAAAGAGTCAGCTGGTCTTTCATTTCAGATACATTATTTGGGTCTAGTTATGCCCTCACTTACACCTCTCTGGCCCTGTTGTTGAAATCAATTAAGTAACAGCAAAATTTGGCCCATGAGCGCTGCCAGTTGAGTCAGCACTGAACCTAAGTTCCATTGTAATGTGATAGTGCCATTAATCATAAGGCTTGTTCCACAGGCAACTGGAATCTAAAGTCACCTTTGCTCCAGAGGCAGGATTCACAGTCAAGAGACGTACGTCATGTTCCCTGTTCTCCACTGACCTGCTGCATGATCTTAGCCAAGACACTTCCTTTCTCTGAGTCTGTTTCCCTTCCATTCTTTGTCTGTCTTGTCTAATTAGATTGTGGAGTCGTTGGAAAAGAGACTGTCTCTCTTTATGTTACTTTACATAGTGTCTAACACAATAGGAGCTGGATCTCAGTTGAGATCTCTAGATGCTAATACAATATAACTCAATAATGTAATATCGGCAGCATATATGCAGTATGTATATGTACAGAGTAGGTGTATAACATATTATGTCCAAATAAAGGTTATTTGAGGTATTCAATTTAAATTTTTTATTAAAGATAATGTTTAAAAATGAACAGGTACAGAGTCTAAAGGAAAGCACATTAAACATCCAGGCAGCAGGGACAGGTTATTAGTGGGTACAGAGTTGGAAGGGGGTCAGGGAGTAGAACAAAAGCATAACCCGTGATGTGATCTGAGCCAAAAGGCTGAGAAGTGATATGACCACTAACTTTATATTAAATTATAATGCACCAAGTTCTTTAATATTTGTAAAACAGAAAAAAAATGTTTTCATTTCAAATTCTTGAGACCTGTGTGTATCAGATCATTGAAACTTTGATGCCTCGAAGCAGATACAGAGGGGCAAAAGTGAGGCATTTTGCATATATATTCACTAATATGTAATCATTGAGAACAGGATGTGAAATTATTTTGTGTCTCGAATGGTGATATGGTCATTGGCTTGAACATATGCAGGCATGACATTGATTCCAGAGAGGACCATAAAAGGGTTTATAATGACATTGGAACTAAACCAAGACTTTATTCATTATCATCCCTTTCAAATTTAGGAGAGCAAATAAGAAGTGCTGTAATGACTCAGAATTATAAACTGCAACTTTTACTGGTGTACAGATGGCCTTCTGTTTTTTTTATAGACTCTCAGATGCCCCTGTGCACAACTCTGAATAGTTCTCCAGGTACAGGCTCATATGTCCCCCATATACAGGAATCACGTAGACCTCAGACTTTTTCTTATTCTCTCAGACAAATGATGGCCGGTTGTCACTGACATAAAATGACCAATGAGATACAACATAAAAATTGGGACTGAAATTTTACCCTTAAATGTGTGCTAAAATCCCAGTGAAGACAAGGGTAGTTGTGTGTGAATATCTGAAGGCAAAATTCATCCCTTGTAATTTAAGCATATTACAGTGAAAAATGAAATATGTAATATTCTAGAAAGTATTCAGACTAGTGCATAGAAACAAACACAATGAATGACTATCTACTACTGTACCTAATGATGCTTTATATCAGGTTGATTAAGTGTTTCCTTTGTAGTCTTTGTAAATACTGTAACAATACTACTAAAATAATGAGATTCAGTGATAATTTGTTTGAATCTGAGCCATGAGAATAGTGAGCAAAAATCACTGTTATCTGAACTAAGTTGTTGGTTTTAGCCCTGTTCATACCAGTTCTATGCTATGCCCAGATAAAAACAAAACAAGACAAATTACATCCAGCATCTCCTATGGCAATCTCTCAGTAGAGAAGTCAAGAGCTTAATAAGATATGGAGAATGTCTTCCAACCTTTAATGCTAGTCACTCTTAATAAGTGCTGAGACAATTGAGGATGGAAAAGAAGCTCGATGAGGAAACTTCCTTTGCTAACTTTAAGGATCGGTATCATGCCTCTTATTAGTATGAGAGCAGATATGCTAATAAGGTGGTATAATGCGAACAGAGAGTGGCTATGCTAATGGGATGATTAGTGAAGTATTTATAACGATTATGCTGACCCCAATAGAAAGCATGGCTCAAACAAATAGTCCTTGTGTATAAAAATTACAACAATGGTTGCAGAGGAGAAATAGGGTGACTTAGTCTGCTAATCAACATACAAAAAAGAATGTTTAACTTCTAGTACCACGTCAACCATAAAAAGCAAATGTTCCCTCTACACCGAAGGACTAGAGGGACAAACACTAAATTGAAATACCATTCCTAAGTATTCCATTGCTCCCTGAGCACAACTCACATCTGTGACCAGGACAGCAAATGATGAAAACTAAAAGTTGGTCAAGATTTTCTAAACCAGCACCTAAGACCCTGATGTATGAGTCACAAGGAAGTCTATATAAAAAAGCAATAAGTTGGACTGCTACAGATCCGTTGAGTTAGATCTGACACTTGTTTTTGACTAACTTTTGGCATCTGAATCCAAAAATGACCCCAGTTTTTCTCTATCACGTCAACTTTTTAAGGTACAGGATACCCTCCCTTTGTCCCAAAAATCATACAAAATGTACATACAAAGGAAAATAAAGAAAAAATTACCTCAATATACTGTTTATTTAGAGTTATTTTATTCATACAAAGGCTATATATTGTTACTGTAAGTCAAATTGTGTACAAGTAGTAAAGTTCTGCTACCAAACATACATATTAAGGTAAAAATTTATGCTTATAGCTTTTCCTGGAGTGTTCAATCTGTGGACAATCTCGCCTGATGCTCCAACAATAGTTAGCCATCATATGTACATCCCATCTACCCTGATACCGTGCCTCCATGACCTTCAAATCTTGGTGGAATCGTTCACCTTGCTCATCACTGACTGCACCAAGGTTTTTCGGGAAGTCAGCAAGATGGCTATGCAGAAAATGCACCTTGATGCTCATGTTGCAACCAAGCATTCTGAAGCTCTCCAAGAGTTTCTGGACAATTTCGGTGTAATTCTGTGCTCATGTATTTCCAAGAAAGTCCTTGACAAGGGTTTTGAATGACAACCAAGCATTCTTTTGGAGTTCTGACATTGTCCCGATGAAATGTTCATCTTTAATGAGCTGCCGAATCTGTAGACCGTCAAACACACCAGCCTTTATCTTTTCAAATGACAGGATAGGAAATGCCAAAATGAGATACTTGAATCAGTCTCCTTCAGTTGGCAAAGCTTTAACAAATTGCTTCATGAGACCCAGTTTTATGTGCAGAGGTGGGAATATAATGTTCTTTCTGTCAACAAGTGGCTCATGTAGAATGTTTGGATCACCAGGTTTGAGGTCAGATCTTGGAGGCCAATTCGACTCCACCCAATGCTTCTCACGAGCTCTGCTGTCCCACATACACAGAAAACAGGGATACTTGGTGTATCCGTGTTGCTGACCAAGAAGGAAGCAGACCATTTTAAGGTCAACACAGATGATCCAATTGTGCTTGTGATATTGCAACAGATCAATGACTCTCTTTATGTCTTCATATTCTTCACGAAAACAAACTGAATGGCCGATTGGGACTGCACCAAATAAATTGCCATTGTGGAGGAGGACATACTTCAAGCTCCGCTTTGAGCTATCGATGAACAGTTGCCATTCTGTTGCGTTATAGATTGGAATTCCCAATTCCTCCATTAAACCATGTATGTTATGGCAATACACAAAGCCACCGTCACTTCGAAAGTATGCAGAAATGCTCTTTCTCTTGATCGAAAGTAGGATACCTTCGCTCCTTTTTCAAGCAAGTTTTTCTCGTGCAGTCTTGATGCTAGGATTTCTGAAGCCTTTTTGGATAGTCCCAAATCTCGTGCCAAATCATTCAACTCATGCTGATCAAATCCCTTGCGAACTGAGTCATCTTCAATTTCAAAATCTTCATCGTTGCTTTCACTTAGTTCTTCACCATACTCCTGTTTTTCGAAAGAGGGTAGTTCAATGAAAACTGGCACTGGGATTTCAGCTGAATGAGGCACTGGGCGTATAGCTGATGGTAGACGAGGATACTCTATTTTACATTTATTTTTCTTGTTATATCCTGACGTTTTCACTATACAAAAGTAACAGTCACTTGAATGATCTCTGGGCTCTCACCAAACCATAGGTATACCAAATGGCAATTTATCCCGTGTCCCCTTCGTCCACATCCGTAAACTCTCGACACACTGCTTGCACACCTTGTGAGGGGCCCAATACTTTTCTTGATCACCAAGTTTTACTTTAAAATATGCAAAATAGGCTTGCCTGACAAATGCGCTGATGTTTGTCCTTTGACTGGGAAGGGTGAAACTGCCACAGATATAACAAAACGAATCAGGGTTGTTTAGGCACTTACGATGAGAAATAGCAGAGGCAGACATGATCTGAAGGAAAGGAAATAAGTACATATGTAAATAAAAAAATAAATTCTGCTAACTCCTTGTATACAGACAAGAACTCGGACTACACTTCGGAATACAATTCACTATGTAGAGCGGCACACAACCTCTCACCACACTGTCTCATGCGTAACTGAATAGCCTAGACAAGTATAAACCTGTCACTGGTCTCCAAGGTCATCCCCCACCCCTCCCCACTCGAGGGAGGTTTGCTCTCAGCCAATAGGAGAGCACTAGTGCTTCCCTCGATCCAGGCTCGATCCAGCCTAGAGTGGTCGCATTAAGATAAGCTGTAGAGAAAAAACTTGACGTGATAGAAGAAAACTAACTGCAGTTTTGAAATCAGCATGCCTATTTAAGTCTAAAACAGCTGAAAAATCGAACTCAACAGGAATTATGTTAAAAATTGTTCCCCAGTGTTATACTAGCAGACTGCTTCACCACAGTGATATGTGCAAAACAAAGGCAGACTCTCACCAAATACAGAACCAATGACCACAAACTAGAAGTGTAAACTATAAGCCAAAAAATAAAGTAAAAACCTAGAGAGGTGCAGCTCTACAGTCAGTGTGATAGGGGAGACATTGAGAAAAAGGAATGTTTTCTATTCCAATGTCCCAAATATAGAGAAGTATTAAAAATATATTTCCTCAAACTATCAGGAATTATACATGATCTCATCAAAAACCAATGAGGAAAAACTATGTTTTACCCTGGGAGAAAAGAGAGAGAGGTCAAAATTGGAAAAGCTGGTCCGAAAGAGGAAGGATGGCCCAGTGATTAGAGTGATAGTCTCTGGTTCAGGATGCCCATGTATAGCTGGCTGCTCTGCCACTGACTTTCTGTGTGACTTTGGGCAAGTTATTTAGTCTCTCTGTGCCTCAGTTCCCCATCTGTAACATAATGATAATTGAACTTCTCTATCTTTAAGGATAAATACATCAAAGATTAAGAGGCACTCAGACACAAAGGTAATGGGGCCAGAGAAGTACAGAAAAAAGGGTATCACACTACAGAGCAACCTGCCACTCTATCAGAACCTGCTACTCTCATCCACGGTATGAAGGACACACCTCTATGCTCTTGAGTTCCACTATGAGGATGGGTGGGGACACTGTGGAAGATATACAGATAAGGTGCCTAAAAAGGATATGCAAACATAACCATGGTAAATTAGATCTAGAAGCCAACCACTAACTAGATATTGGGGCTCATACCCAGGGACATAACCAAGCTGGACTTTATGGAGGAACAAACGATGAATTGCAAAAAATGGTGACACTATATCCAGGTCTGTAAATATACTTTTGGATGAGAAAAAGAAGGTTCAAATGATCCCTTCCTCTGTCTGACACAAAGAAGAAGCAAAAATATAGCAAATCTAAGAACAGTGGAATAGTGAGGATCTTTCATGAGCAGAAAGGTGCCTAGTGCCTACACAATATGTCTCCCTCCTACCAGGTAGCTGCTTTTGTCCCTACTGAAGAATATATAGAGGATGAGACCTAGGTGTCTGTGGACATGATCTTCCAGAACAGGAGAAGGTGTCTGGGCACTTGGCATACAATATGTCATGTTTCCATCTCAACTCTGCATCATTTATTATACAATGTGCATTGAAAACTATTAGTGCTCTGAGCAACCGTATATCCCATCTATAGCTTTCATAAACCTTGGATGGGGCATGACTAGGCAGCACGTGGGGATTCAACTAATACAAAACAGTACCTGCCAATGATGGGGAAAGGATGGAAAGAGAATGATAGTAGTGTAAGGACTTAAATGCACAGGGTCAACAAACACATTTCCCTTCGCTCTATTAGAAACTGTAATCATGCCTTTTACTCTTGGCCACTTCTACACTTGGAATAGAGGTGTATTTGTAACACATCTTAGCTAACATATGTTAAAATCCTAGAGTAGACAAGGCATTTATAGTTTTAATAAGTTAGCTGGTTGTAAGAACAATTAGCTGAAAGCTTCTGTTGCCCATTCATGTATCGCTTTGCCTCATATCATTAACCAGGACTTTGACACTAACATTGACACGTTGACCAAATTATCTTTAATTTCTCAGAGTGAGATCCTCACCCTCTCTCTGGCCCCTTCAGACTGAGTAAAAGGGCTAGAGCAGCCTAACAGGAACCTAAAAAACTTCAGTTCTGCCTTGGAGAAGAATATGCTAAATCACAGGTATTGTCAAACACGTCTATAAGGCTATCTTCCAAGGACCTCATTGTAAGCCACAGTAGAGGACATATGTTGGGGGGTGAGGGGAGGGCTAGACTGGAAGAAGGCAGCTGTATGGGAGTTGGGACCACAGCATGCAGAACAAAGTTTTGCACAGTGCTGCCATCTATAGGGTTGCCATAATTGAGCCAGGCCCCCAGGAATATTTAAGTTACATGCGGACCCCCTGGGAAGCCCAAGATGGAGAGGTTACAAAGATGGTTTAAAACTTCTTAGAGGCATAGCACAGAATCTAATCCTCCATCTCTAAACAGTTGATTAAAAAAACCTTCTATTCCTTACCTTTGAGGGCATTTATGACAAATGATGAATTAGTGCTTATAAAGCCCTGTGAGAGTGAAATGTAATATTGGGCCAGATCCTGAGTGCCCAACCAGTTTTCACTCAGTCTTTACTTAGCTAAAATTCCATCAAATTCAGGACCGAACAGTGATCACACCTTGTTGATAAAATCTCTCTACCTGTTTAGAAAGCCTTTTTTATCTGAATATCTCTGCTCTTAAAACAAATCCAACAATATTTCAGCATTTTCTCTCTCCATTTTGTCATAGAGAGAATTAAGTTATTTCACAATTTACCACTGTCCATTTAAAATCCAAAAATTAGGAAAAGCCTCTTCTTCTTTTTTAAACGACCATCTGAGATAATGCATTTGCTTATCCATAAATATACATTTTCTTCCCTCTTGCTACATGGAGGAAAACAGATCCAAAAAAGCAGCAAGTGTTTACATATCTTTCCTCAGGAGCTCGGACTATTTTCCTATTGGATGCCAACAACCAAACACCTTGCTGGGGCCCCTAAACTATGTGTTCTTGTCTTTGGTTGCTTAATTAAGCACAAAGTGGTTTATGAGTGGAAGTCCAATACAAGGGATTTTAATTTTTGTAATTTATTTTTTGCTTTTAGAGAGATTCACTGGATTCAGACCAGTTTTAAAATAAATAAATAAACTAATTGAGTTTGCTTTTGTTAAAATGAAGGTTCTACATGCTGGCATTGCCTTGAATGGCAGAAAATCAGGATTCTTTTTCAGTTGCCAAAAGCTGAGAGCTTTTGATTTGTGCAGCATTATATTTAGCTCTATATTTGCACTATAAGTGTTTTATTGCTCTTTTGGTTTCTATAAATGCCAAAACAATAAATTTGAAAAAAAAAAGACATAACAAAACTGTATAACAAGAACGGCCACATTATAAGATTCCAGGGGAAATCTTTATGGGGTAGGTCCCGAGGCTCTTATCCATTTTGAACAGTGTGCCACAGCTGGTCCCACTCACAGTGGACCCATGTATGGCATCTGGTTATAACCGGTATGAATAAAGACCTGTGGATGAAAGAAAAGTGAGTGGAAAATGAAATAGCAAGGAGATTGGCAAAGAGCAATAGCAGGCACAGCTGAATAATCAGTAGGTAGGTTGGCATTGCCCAGTTCGATAGCACAATGTTCTAGAGACTGACAATAGCAAGTATAGTGGCAGAATGAGATACTAGTAAGGCCATATTAACCAATATGCCCATGAAATACATTACTAAGGTTCAGTGTTTCGTGGTGTCCCATTCTGATGAGGCAAAAAGAGGCAGGGCCAGGGGACAAGCCCCAGGCAGAAGGACCCTGAAGACTGGCGGGTTGCTGGGCATTCATATATATATGTATGTAATGTACCATAAATAAATAAGAATCTGAAGACTGTGTTGTGACTCAATATGAAAAGTAAATAAATAATAATGCAAAACATTGAGCATAATTGTAACTGTGTTCATCTGAGTAGTTCCACTGAAGTCGGTGGGACTACTCACATGAGTACAGTTATGCATGCATTTAAGTATTTGCAGGATCTTATTTGAGTTTCTTATACTATGTAGAATTCTCACCTTCCTTGCTGATATTTGTAATAGTGATATATGCACAGTGTGCTGTATATGATGTCTGACATTTGCTAGCTCTATGGTCCCTTTACCCATCATATGCACAAACAAATTACCTGGCACGTGGAAGCCTCTTCGGTTAAGATACAAGACATTGCTTTTTCTGATTCATTTACAAGAATTGCGCTGTCGGGTCTTTTTCCAAACAAACCAGATATACAAGAGGAAAACCTTCTTGCATTACACAGCTCCTTGATCTTTATATATTTGTTTGAAAGGTTCACATATTTCTGCCTTGAGAAAGGTGGACGAATGTGGGGCTTTTTGCTGATGATTTTATTTTTAGATTTCCTCTTCCACCTGCCCCACGTGAATATATAAAATTAATATAATTAACACACACTGGTACTCGTGTGACTCATGTTGTATGAGTCACAGTCCCAGCAGCACTATTTGTAAAATTCTACTTCTCCAGGGAGCCTTTTTATTTGTTGTCAAATAACACTTTATAGCATACATGAGATCTCATGTTCTCTGTCTGTGGCACATCATATTCTAGTCTCCAATGAGCTAAAATACCTTGTTTAATTTGGGCTGTTGGGATTAGTGTGTGGATGCTGAGTGTTACTGGTGACCTGTGATATTCAGGAGGTCAGACTAGAGGATCTGGTGATCCCTTCTGGTCATAAACTCTGACTCCACAACCCGGAATCTGACAAAGTCTTGGTCAATATCAAGTTTCACAAGAGTTTTACATGAACTGGGCATCAGCATTTTGGCTTTTCAAATGTAAATTATAGATTTTTTTAAAAGCGATTGAGAATCTGCTTTACATAATTAATCTTATGTTCTGTGGATGCTGGGTGCCTGTAGAGAACATGACATCTCTTTTATCCTACAGAAGTACATAGTGAGCTATATTTAAGCTAATTTATTCTTGTGTAAATCTGCGGTAACTACACTGGCTTGATTTACTCTGGATTTATGCTGGTACAGTATATCTAAGGTTGGAATCTGTCCCAGAATATTTTATTCCACTGATGTTCCACATGGCAGGATAATTTGTGTCTAGAGGTTAGTAAAGAAACAGGATTTTCTTTCAGGCCTGTTTATTCTCTGGTATGAATGACACTTGCTCCAACTTTAGGCCTGGCCCTACACTTGTGTGTTTTTAATGGACAAATAAATGCAAGTTACACATGTAGATGAGTGATTGAGTTTTTTCAGTTTGTGAATATCTATTTGAATATCAAATTACCTGATTCTGCATAAAGCAAAATTCAGCATCTGAAATTCAGCTCAGTTCTCCATGTATTTGCTTAGAATGCCTGAATGTGATACTATGTAAAGTGGTAATTAATAATATAGGTCTTATTGGTGCCTATTGATGTCAAGGGCAAAATTGCCATTAATTTCAATGGGAGCAGGACTGAGCATGTATATTTCACAATAGTACTTTTCATTAAAGGATCTCAAAGCACTTTATTAAATTTAGTTTAGTAATTCTCATTACATCCCTGTGGGTAGATATGTATTATTACCCAAATGGTACAGATGTGAAAACTGAGACACAAAGGGGCCAGATTTCAGTGCCCACAATCACAGTGAGCGCAGCCTTTCCCCACAAGCAATTCTACTAATTTCAGTAGGACCACTCTACTTGTAGAATAAACATGAGTGGGTGTCAGAATCTGAAACTAAGTCAAATTCATAAAGCCTGGAGCAAGTCAGTGGCAAAGCGAGGATTATTATAACTTAGTTTTTGAGTTCTTGTCCTTTGTTTAGACTGTTAAAAAATGCTGCTTCTTAAGGCTAGTTTCGCTTCCTCATACAATGTTGGCTGCCATTATTTTCTCTGTTTGGTGCAACATGTGAAACACAGTTGTGCTCCCATTGAAACCAATGGCAGAAAAAGATCCCATTCACTTCACTGGAAACAAGGTCAGGCAACTTTGCATTGGCTATTTGTATTTTCCCTGATGTCAATGATTAAAACTCCTATTGACTTTCATTAAGTTGCATTAGTTCCTAGACATCATAGCAATCTGCTTGGCACTATTGGGAGAACCCAGAAAAAACAAAACAAAATCCAGCAAGTAAAGACATGGTGGAAGCCAAATCCCTGCAGCTCCTACTTTAATATATATTTTTATCTGCATGATTTTTTTACATTTTTAGGATTCAGAGGAGGAATTTACATCCACATCTCCTACCTCTCAGGTGAATCCCTTAATCACTAGCTATAGAGTCTTTATTATTACTCTTCTTTGGTCCAATGAACATAAAGCTATTTATACAAGTGAACCAGCATCAGCAGGAGAGATTGAAAGCATCTTTCCCCTGAATAGCCTATAGTCTAGTGGTTAGGCCACACACATACATACACGTGTTTTCTGAAACTGACCAATTCCAAAAAATTTCATAACCAAAGTAAATGTTTGTTATGATTTTTCAGTTTGCTGACCAAACTGAAAAACCAAGTATTTCCCCTGTTCTCCCTTCAAGGCAGTCCCTTAGCACAATTTTAACAGAATGAACTTTTTTGGTTTTTCTTTTTACTATTATTTAGGTGAGAATAATGACTTATAGGCCAATACTAGAGTCACTAATGATCACAGATTTATACTGCCACAATGGTTGGGTTGGTAGCTGATTTGGTTTCAGCATTGGCATTCATGAGAAGTTCAATAAAATTTACTTTGATCAATAAAAGATCACCAATCATCAAATGTCAGAAACATTAGCTCTTTCAGGATACTTTTGTTATTGAATCATTTGCTTCAGAAAACTTCTTTGGGAGGTCAGATAACTAACCTCACCAGCACAAATGGCAAACAGATATTTCACTTGTGTAACCCCATCTTTCTAGGCTGAGGCTCTGTTTACTGCCAGCCTGAATGGTCTAAAAGCCCATAGCATCTTCTGGTACTATTGTAGATCTCTTGCTTTATATACTGACAGTCCTTTCAAATGAAGCAATGGTGATATAAACAAATGATTAGCCTCCAGTAAAGATGGGCTGTTACGGACTACTGTGAACAACTGAAGAGTCTGGCTTCAGAATAAATTAAAAAAAGGTTTTTGTTTGTTTGTTTTTCAAAGCACTGCCAAAATGTAGTATACTGACAGGTCAAATAGGGGAGATTATGTCAATTAGCAATTTGTAGATAGCTTTTCTCCATTTCACTTCTAGCTCCATTTCACTTCAGTTTTAATGCATGTAGAACAATGTAATTTACAATGTAAACATAACATGGCAGCTGTTCATCTTCTGCTTTTTACAGATTGTAGGAAGGTGCAGGGACCTTCCCCCACAGCTGGGCCCTGGGAAGGGCAGCCACCACCCCAAACACAGCCAAGCCCGGATTTAAACCCCCCGCCTGTCCGTCAAGGCCGGGAGCCGACCGGGACAGGCCCGAGTGACTGGCCAATCCCTTCCCCAGAGGGCGGGACTTCCCCCAGACAAAGGGAGATAAAAGGCAGGGCCCGTCGCTCAGTCTGGGGCAGATGGTCAGACCTGCCTTCCCGCCAGCTGGAGGCCTGGCCTGAGCTATGCCTGGCCAAACCCCAGTGCAGGCCCTTGCCAGACTGGTGGAGCTGGGAGTGACCCTCCCGCCGTGGGACCGACGACTGGGTTGGACCACCAGACACCCGGGGATGGGGCGAGTCCTTGGACCCTCTAGGTTGGGAAACCCCCCCTGAGGCAGGTCGTGACCTCGAGGAGCTACCTGCAGCACCCCCAGCCGAAGCAGGGCCAGACCTGGAGGAGCTACCCGAAGTGGAGGCACGCACCGAATCTTGCGACCTAGAGGAGCTGCCCCTTGCTGGAGAGTTCCCGGACCTGCCGCCCGTGGACACAGAGGGCCTGCTGAACCTGCCCAGAGCAAGCTACCCGGCGACCACTGAGGAGGGAGGTCCCTGGGACGGGACGGGAGGGGAGGAAGTGGCCCAGGGGCAGCCCCGGCTAGGGCTGCGGTGGAAGGCCTGCTACCTCTGGCGTGTTGCGGTCGGACCCCGCCAGAGCAGCGGCAGCGCCCCTGCCGCTACTAGGGCCCTGGGCTGGGACGCAGTGGAGTCGGGTGGGCCTGTGTCCCCCTCCCCTTACCTCCTCTACTCTGTTAATAGACTCTTCTGCTCGCCCGCCCTGCCCAGGGGGCCGGGGCGACAGACTGTGGGCTCG
>ML675611.1:33932486-33981494 GCA_007922155.1 Mesoclemmys tuberculata
AGACTGTGGGCTCGCCCGCCCTGCCCAGGGGGCCGGGGCGACAGACTCTGGTACTAAAGCTAATTCCCCATTTGTTTTCTGGAAGGTGCAGGGACCTTCCCCCGCGGCTGGGCCCCGGGAAGGGCAGCCGTGTCTGACGGGTGACGCCCGCCGGTCTACATAGATATATATGTGTGATGGAACCATCAAGATGAACACATATCAAAACTGAGTATGTGATCTTATTACTGTACCCCAGCCATTGTTTTTCAATGTGGGGGGGGGCAGGCACCCCAGTCAGAACATCAGACTTCAGTATTGGAGCAGAGAAGTTGTGGGTTGGATAAAATGGCAGGACCCCAGATCCGTTGTCTACACACACTGCATATGTGCTGCTGTTTATGCAGAGAAACTCACTTTTTTTCTCCCCTTGTTTCAATAATGGTCCCTTAACATAGCTGACTGTGAGAACAGGTCATATACACAGTGCAGCAGGATAAGGCAGAAGTCCACCAACCAAGCTTTTCCACTCTGCTCCTGTGGTACTCAGCTCAGCCACAGGTGGCGCCAAAACACAATCTCCTATCAGCAGCAATGTGTCAGAACTACCAGACAGGTGAGGGTGAATGAGGAGGAGAAGGGAGAAAATGTGGAAATAAGGAAAAAAAGAAGAGGGAAAATTAAACAAGGAATGGAGGAAAATAATAGATGGAAAAGAAGGCTTGAGTGAGAAATGAACAGAAATCGTATGTAGGGTTCCCCTGCTGAAATTGATCATGGTGTCTAAGAGTGGGAGTGTTCTAGAGACAATTTGATGGATGGGTGGTGGTGGTTGAAGAGGTGGTGGAAATCTGAGGGAGTTTATATTGTCTTCCCAGAGAATGAAAATCTCATAGATGTATCTCGGGTATATCATAGTTCATTTGTCCAGAAATTCTTTCTTGAGGTGGGCCCAAGAAGAGGTTGGCATATTGGGGAACCATCCTAATGCCCATGGTAATCCCCATAGTTAGGATAGAAATAAACAAGCGTTTCTCTGCTCGGCATCCCTTATCCAGTATCTCTTGTCCACATTCAATTATTGGTCAGACAGCAGACAAGCCTTGAAACCAAATTGTTAGATCCTTACATGGTCATGAATTTTCTGGCTAAATATATTTTTTGTTGAAGAAATGGAAATTTACTGACTTGAAAAAAAATTTGGAAAGAAGTTTCAAAATTGTCAAAATGGTTCATTGGGATAGCCTAATGGCTAGGGTGCTAAACTGACGTATGGGAGACCTACATTCAATTCCCTGCTCTGTCAGACTTACTGTGTGATGTTGGGTGAGTCACTTAGTCTATCTGCACCTTAGTTCTCCTTAATAAGATAAGGCTAATAACATTGTACATTACAGAGGTGATTTTGAAGTGAAATACATTAAAGATTGTGAGGCCTTCAGCTATTAAGATAGTGGTAAAATTACAAAATTGGAATGTGAACAAAACCACTTCTATTATTGCAAAAAATGCTATGAAGTATTTATTTAATAACCACACATGATCAGGACCTTGTAATTTGTTCTCAGATGCACGACAGCTCTAGCAGCATGGCACCCTGGAATGTTTGGTTGAGGTATTTGTTCAATACTGATTTGGAGGAAAGTGTCTCATTTACTGAATTAACGTCACTATTTCCTGCGATAACTTGGGTTTTTTCTAGGTCTCACATCTAGCTCCAGACATTGCTTAGCACGTGATATTTGATGAAGTTACAGCTACATTTTCTATTACCCATGATTCTTCTCAAAGATTCTGTACAATTATCATTTATAATGATACAATACAATTCTGAAAACAGTACTGGAAGAACCAATGGCACTGTGAAATTAGGTCATATTCTGAAAAGCACTATTCATTTTCATCACTAATGAATGTATCTGGAATTTGAAGTAAGTGATGGATTATTGCTAGTGTGCTCTGATTATTCCATGGAGATATAGTAAAAATGAAAAACCCAGAGAGAGGCTACAGTAAACAAATAATTGATTAATCAATTCATCATCACAAGTAAATTAAAGTCACCAGATCCAAACAATATAGACAAAAGAGAGACTGTACATAAATGGAGCTGAGACTGTAATGATTAAAGAATGGCCAGCTGTTCCTGTGATGGATAAAGTCTGTACTGTGCTCTTCTGTGTTTGTGTGTGCGTGTGTATGTATTTATATATAAACGAGTGCAGCCAATTATAAATACCACTTGCCTCTTATTAGATGAAGTAGATTTTAGCTGATTATCAAAGCACACATTTTATGGCTTGCTTTATGAAGAATATGTGGAGCTTGGGAAGTATTATTATCAGGTAATTACCATTAATTACTTCTAAAGTGATATCTTTAAAATGTTTGAGGATTATGGGCTGTCTATCTTCCCTTTTACTAGTAAGATACTAGTATATCAATGTTTCAGAAAAGGACATTGACTCAAGGTTCCTTCAGCCCATCCGTCTCAGATGGAAATGTGTCAATTCCTGACAATTTTTTAAAACAGTGGAGGATAATTCCAGACTCCTGCATGTTATTAATCCCTTACTCTCCTTATAAATAGGTCTTAAAGTCCAAGTTGCTAGTGAACTATTGCTGGGCATTCAATGGTTTTCTAATTAACTCATTATTAATATCTTTACAAAGCAATTAGTTGTGTTGTCTAGTAATTAGAGAAAGAACATCTAGGTTCAATTACAGGCTCAGCTACTAACTCACTCAGGCAAATCACTCTCTGTGCCTTTGTTTCCCCATCTGCAACATGGATTTAATAATACTTAACTATCTCACAAGGGTTGCAATCCATCTTTTACTAAAATCAATAGAAAGTTGGACCAAATCCATGTACTATACTCAGGTGTGACATTGAGCTCCTTGCACTTCTGTTCCCTTTCCGATTTCTGAGTGCTTGGCCTCAAGTGCTTGGCCTCATGGCCTTACCTGTATAGAAGCTTCTTTAGGTAGTAACAGTCCTTATTCAGCAAAAACAACGAGAGTCCGACAGTTTTTGTTTTTGCTGTACACAGACTAACATGGCTATCCCTCTGGAACCAAGTCTTTATTCAGGCAACACATATGTGCAATGGTTCTGCAGATCCCCACTTCCTACAGCTGCCAACAATGAACAAAGCAAAACTAGCCAGCCACACATTTCTTGTTTAACTATTATACACATAATTTTACGCATTATAACATTTCTCCTTTTTAAATATTTACTATCTAATTTTAAAAGCAACAGTACTAATAATGTAATTAGTAATACATTTGAAATAGCAACTAATAAAGTAAATTCATAAATAAATAAACACAGTCACTAGTACACACTGTAATCTTTTCAATATGTAGGTGGACATTTCTCACATATAGAATGCCTCCATTCAACCTCTGCAAAAGGTAATTCCACTATCACTGCTGCTTTTTCCGGCACATCTTTTGGTTCAAACCTGCTATTCTGTGATGTGGTAACTTGAACAGTTTGTCCATGAGGTCTATCCATAATAAATGATCTTGTGTCAGTCTGCTGCTTCTCCAGACTTCCAGAAACTGGTGCTGAACCTAAAAGGGTATTCTCCAGAGGCAATTCCATTGTATCTATATTAACATCTCCAGTATTTACCACAGTCTTTTCTCTCAGTTGATCACCATGTCAGTACACAATCCTGCCATCCCCCAGAATTACCATATAGGATACTGGTATGTAATATCTTGAATGATAGTTAGCATCCAGTTTGGACAAGGACCAAAAGTTTTAATATAGAAAGCTTCACCAATGGTAAAACTATGTTCTTTAGCATGTTTGCCATGTTTCTGCTTTTTTTTCTGTTTGGGCAGTATTCTTTCCCATTAAGCATGGATGCATATGGTCTAGCGTTGACTTAGTTTCTTTCCATTAACATCTCCACAGAGGACAGGCCTGTGGCAGAGTACAGTGTTATCTGACAATTAAATAGGTAATTAAACACTTTCATATCTATAGTACATCCAGGTAATTTCAAATATCCCCCTTAGATGACTGGATGATGGATGATAAGGTGCCAAAACAATATGATGCTTATTGTTTTGCTTCATAAACCTTTGGAAATCCATGCTAGTAAAAGAACTTCAGTTACCTGATACAAGCCTTTTAGGTAAACCATGGATATGAAAACTTGTCCTTAGTTTTTCTATGGTAACGTCACTAGTGGATGTATTCATGTGATAGATGTCTACCCATATGGAAGGTGTGTCCACTAGTACTAAAAACATTTTTCCCAGAAAACAATCCAGCATAATTCATATGTTTTCTCTTTCAAGTGGTCATCTCTGGCCACTCTCAAAGATGGAATGAAGCCACAGTATAGGAGCTTTTTGAGTCTCTTGATAAATTTAACAGGCTTGTACCTTACTCTCAATATCAGACCAGCTTCCTTTAGCCTGTTCAACAATTCTGCTAAATGTTGAAAATATTCTGTGTCTGTGGTACCTGTGATTAGTATAACATCCAGATATACAGCCAAGTGTGAAAGTCTCTGAATCCATCCCTCCATGGTTCTTTGGAAAATAGCAGGGGCTGAGTACACACCAAAAGGCAACTGATTATATTTAAACAGTCTTTTGTGAGTATGGACAGTGTCATACTGCTTGGAATCCTCTTCCAGAACAATCAATTGGTAGACATAGCTCACGTCAAACTGGTGAATAAGCCCTCCTGTGAACACCGCAGACAGATGCTCAATTTTTGGAATTGGATACTTTCTAATTGTGAGATCCTATTTATGGCAGTTTATAGCCTCCACATATGCATATAGAGTCACCATGCTTTAACACTGGTATTATGGCTGCAGCCCATTCAGAAAAAAATAAAAAGTTAAATAATACCAGTTGCCTGCAGCTCCATATCTTGTGTTTCCTGTGTGCCTCTTCCACCTACCGAGGCTCCTGTGCCTTGTGTTTGTAAATCTTGTAAAGTTTTATTTGCAAATTCCATATTCTGGGTCAATTTCAGAGCAGTTTAAAATGTTAACTGTGGTTCAGACAGTAATCTTCTTTGCATTTTGTCATCATCAATGACACAATTGACACAAACTAATCTGTCTCTTAGTTTGTGTCAGGGTCACACCATAATTAAAATTTTGAGAGCGCTTCCTCAGTACTGCCACAAATTCCCTTACTGTTTCCCCTGCTTTCCTAGAGCAACAGTTAAGCTTAAATCGTTCTGTTATTTCACTGAGTGTTGGGTTGAAATGATTTCTGAACAGATTTACTAGCTCATCAGAAGTTTTATTTCCAGACTTTACATGGGTTAACAGGTTTCTCATTAAACTATAATTCACTTCAGAGTATGAAAATTTTCTTCTTGCCTTCATCAGTAATATCATCAGCAGTGAAAAAATAAGATATTTCACAATACTCTTCCCAACTTTGGTATTGCAGATTAAATGGTGAAATAGTCCCAAAGGTTGCAGTCAGTTGTTTTTAGGCCTTACTTACAGATGATTTCCCAGACCTATTTATTTCTTTCTCTTTTTTTCTTCTGGAGGCTCAGATCCACCTCATTGCCACATGTTGCATTGTAAACACATGTACAGCAGCTTCTTAGGTATTAAAAGTCTTTCTTCAGGAAACACAGATATGTCTGCAATGATTCTATAGGCCCCTACTTCCTGCTGTTACTGACAATGAACAAACCAAAACTAGACAGCCACACATTTCCTTGTTTTACTATCTGCCCACTCCCCCACAGTGACTGATTTATTAAACACATAGTGTGCAATTTGATAATTTGTCCACTATTACACTTTGATCTGAATACAGAATGTCATTAACGTGCAGGTTCTTTGGGAGCTTGTGACCAGTGTTGTACAGTGACAAACAGCCTTCTTAAAACACAGAGGTTTATGTAACAAATGGGACAAAGGAATAGAGAAAATTATTTTAAAGTAACAGCCTACACACTTTTTGAAATTTATTCAATCTTACATTTCATTATAGGCCAAGTTGGAGAGCCTTCCCTCTTGAGCTACAGGAACAGACCAGACCTAACTTACATTCTTCTAGCAAGCCCAAAAGCTCTTATGACCCAGCTTGGTCTCAATTTTCCTTCCAGACATATTCTTCAGCCTGTTTCCTTCTATTATAGAAAATTCCCTTTCTTAAAGCTCCTCCCTCCCTGTGCTAACATGACCCTTTTTCCCCTATTGCTTCACATGGAGGCCTTTGTTACAAGCCTTTATGTAAAGTTATTCTTTTGTTGCTGACTGCTTTTTTTCCCAATCCAGCAGCCTAGCCCATCCAAGGAAATGACCTTGTGATAATTGTGCCTTTCTTTAACAGTTGGATTTATTCAGCCTTAATGGTTTGCAATCACAGGCCTTATGAGGGTGTGGAAGTGTGCTGAAACTGTCTGCCCTTGTCATTTCAACTCTGCATCTCAGGAACCCTACACACAAAACCCATTTTGAGGTACAGTACAGTACTAATCACTAAGCACTTACATATCCAATTCTCCAAATTTACTCATCTCCAAACTGAGAAAGGTATGCTAAGATTTTGAGTCATTAGTTGGAATGATTTGCTTTACATTGATCACCCTAGACAGTCTATTTTGGTAACCCAGGTAGGCCATAGAAAAGCTTTTGGAGCTGGAGAGAAGTCCATGGCAATCCAGGCCAATGTTCAATCTAGGCAACATGAGAGAGCAGCCCAACAGAAATCAGGGATGCTGTGTGAGCTAGAGAGAAGGTTGTAGGTTACTGAGACCACAGTGAGAATCTCAAAGTCCCAGGCAAGCAGCTGAGCTGAGACTGGGAAGTCATGGTTGCCCAAGATAGCACTGAGAAGCTTAATGCAAGTTTGTGTGGTCAGCTTATATATGTGTCACTCTTATCAGTTTTAGTATTGCTCAGATGAGTTTTGAATAAGGGAACCAAGGCATACCCTGACTGTATTAAAAACTGATAACTCTGAAACCATTCTCAAGAGATAAAAAATGATTTGAAATCAGTGGAACTGCTCACATGCCTAAAGTTAAGCATGTGTACAAGGATTTGCAGTTTCATGACCACAGTTAATTATAGAAATAGATATCATTTGTACAGTTCTGCAAACTCACGGGGAAAACTTTTAGGCTTTCTCTACAATTGAGTTGCCCTTTTTGGGAACACCCTAACTAGCATCTTTGGGTCAAAATGTATTTTGTAAACCTTTGAGAACATGTATAATTACTAAAAGGTGTATATTTCCAGATGAACACAATTTAACTGAGAAACTGCCCCATTCTTGCTGCAAATGCTGCCATTTGAGCATAAAAAATTCACGCAAAGCAAGCAAAACCGAGTTCTATGCCAAATTTGCAATGAAATGCAAAACCGTTGAACATGCTGAATTTTGTGGCAAATACTTCACACACCTTTTCTTTCAGCAGTCGTTGTCTGCATTCTCTTTATTACCTCAGATATTTACATTGTTTCTCCCTTATAAATCATATTTACCTTCTGCTTAATGCTGCAGTAGAATCATAATACTCCATTAACAGGCTTTTGCCATGGCAACTAACATTCTACCATCAATTCAAATTCATACCATATTTCTTCTTACACCATCTTATGCTCTGTTTCTTTTCTCCCACCATGCATCACTTGAAATATACAGTTGTGGCTTCTGTCCCTTCTCCCACTGTCAGACTCTCCCATCCTGCTCCTTCTATTTATCAGTACTTCTCTCTCCAGTCATCTCTCTCTATTTAAATGACTCTTCTTTCTTTCAATAACCATTCAACAAATATAAATAGAGAGAGAAAATAAAATATTGTAGCAAAGGTAGCACATAAAATAAGGAAAAGATGTGCAACATATAACTGGTTTTTTGCCTTCACTCTAAGACGTTGGAAAGTTTCTAGCACTATGAAAGTCTATGTTGTGGAAAATTAGCAGGTGGACAAGGTGAAGAGGATTGTCTTTTCTTTTTTTTTTTTTTAACCCATATGTAAATATTTCAGAATTCAGAGAAAATTGATCCAGCTCAAGGAAACAATATGTTTGTGTATTCCTGGGCCGGATAAACTAATTTTTGAAAATAATAAAGCCCATTCCTAAAATGTTCATCTATTTTTAAAACCCAAACCTGAAATAACATTTTTGAAGGATCTGAAAAGTCTTATTAGATTTTCTTTCTCTTCCCATAATATTTATCTCTATTCTGGTTTAGCACCTCCTGGTTCTGGACTAGACCGTAAGCAGAAATATGCAAACACTGAGACACAGGGTGTTCTTGTAATATTCCTGGGCCAAACAGAAGGAGGGATTGATAGAAAACTCATAAATCTGATTTTCCAGGCCAGCATTTCAGATGCAAGAAGTTTGGTTTATTCCATTTAACCTCTGGACAGATCAGTTCTTATCTGGAAAAAACAAAACAAAACTGAACCTGGTCCAACCAGCACTAGTCATGAGTAAGACCCTAGCTGTGTAATAAATTGCATAGAGTTTAGGGCCAGAAAGAACCATTAGAGCATATACTCTGACTTATTACATACCATGGGAAGTGAAACAAATAGATAAGGTTAAATTTACTCTAACTTTATGATAAAACAGAATTCACTTTCACTGTACTTTAATTAGCCTGTTAATGTGAATGTGAGCAGCTGCCCTCTTTAGGTAGCATCAGAGCTATTCAACTGTGTTTCATACTCCCTATATGACTAACAGCTAAAGGAGAGTCACCTGTAGCTCAACAGGTAGTGGCTCGTGATTTTGGAGCAGGAGGATGCAAATTCTTTCCCCATTTCCTGTGTGGACTTCCGAGGACCTGTGATGTGCAGCATTGTGACTAGATCAATATGAAGTTGCTAGGAAGCAACGGATTTGTTGGAACTCTGATTCGTATAGATCAGATCCTTAGTTCTCACATAAAACTTTCTTATAATATTATTTCATTATAAAAAAAGACAAAAATCACCATTCAGTTATTTGCGTGTCTGTATGCATGCGCACCAGAAAGCTATTTAATAGGGGAAACATTCTTTAGATGAATATTATATACAAAGAAAGTGTAAGTGCAGTTACCATGGACACCTGGTTGGATTCCCAAATTGCCAGTGTGTCATTTAATTATCCCCAGGGATATCATTTGAAATAAAACCTGCCTTTTGAACAGAGATGTAAATGAAAGGAAATTCTTTGATAGGACTCTTGACTGAAAAGATTTTTTGACAGAAATTTTGTATTAGAATCCAATTATGTTAAACTGTGAAATGTTAAAAGCACTTCATCACAATGTACATCTCCCTCCCCCCCCCTTAAATACAACCCTATACTTGGTTCACCTGTGGCCCTCTTTTAATGGAAACCCAGAGGAACAGTGTTATGGAGCTGGGGAAATTCAGACGTATTCAACTCATTTCTTTTAAAGGCAAGTTCCAACCTCTTTAATAAGCACTTGATAAGGCATCATATATACTCCCTAGATTATCAACCAAGTTCACATGCAAACCATAGGAGAGCAAAGCAAAGCTACCACAGTGCTCTTGCTCAACATGAACAGCACCATTTTTCTTGAAATAATGGCAAAAAGATTAGTAGAAGGAGGTGGAGTACACTTTGGGAGTGACTTGCTAAGTTCTTTATACTGCACAGCCTTGCACAGCACACACTACGGTGTAAAATTTACTACACTTGCATTTGTGTTGGTGTGGAACTAATGCATAAACACAATGACTAATGGATATAAACTGGCCATCAAGAAGTTTAAACTTGAAATTAGACGACGGTTTAGAACCATCAGAGGAATGAAGTTCTGGAACAGCCTTCCAAGGGGAGTAGTGGGGGCAAGAAACCTAGCTGGCTTCAAGACTGAACTTCCTAAGTTTATGGAGGGGATGGTACTGCCTACAATAGCACGTAGCCAATCTGTGACTGCTAGCAGCAAATATCTCTAACAGCCAGGGATGGGATACTAGGTGGGTAGGGCTCTGGCTTGCTACAGAGAATTATATTCAGGTGTCTGGCTGGTGAGTCTTTCTCACATGTTCAGGGTTTAGCTGATCACCATATCTGGAGTCAGGAAGGAATTTTCTACCAGGTCAGATTTTTTCACCTTCCTCTGCAGCATGGGGGACAGGTCACTTTCTGGTGGATTCTCTGTACCTTGAAGTCTTTAAATCATTATTTGAGGACTTCAGTAACAGAGTTTTAGGGGTTTATTAGTTGTTATTATTATATTATTGTTATTATTTAGGAGTTGGTGGATGAAGTTCTGTGGCCTGTGTTGTGCAGGACATCTGACTAGATGATCATATTGATCCCTTCTGACCTTATAATCTATGAAACAGAGAGCTCCCAGGGGAGCCTACCAGCCCAGGGAGCCTAGAAGAAAGCCATCTGGAGTTGGGAAGATCCTAGCAGAGAATCACGGTGGGCAGATGTCCTGGGGTTACCACCTATATTTTGGAGTGGCCCTTGAGAGACATGGACACAGATGGTAGAGGAAGACTCCATGTAGGCAGCATCAGGAAACCAGAGGTGAGAGAAACCAGATGAAGCACCTGGACTGAAGCAAATACTGAACTCAACAGAGGTAACAGATGAGTTGGACTGACTGAGTCCCTCAGCCAGGAAGTTGATATAGAAAGGTTTTATGTATGCCTGTGTGAGACTTTCTGTTGAATAAAGGGCACCTTCCGGGGAGAATGATTTTTAACACCCAAGCTAGTTTAGACTTGTTCATACTCTAGGTGGAGGAAAACTGAAGCAGGACTCACCTGCAGTGCTGTGCCTGGCCCAGGGGGCAAACCAGTATGACCTCCCGTAACTTCATGGGTAGTAAGTCCCAAGTGTCCCGTGTTCCCAACTCCCTTACTCACAAATGAACAAATAAGGAAGTGGGTGGAGAATGGACATACCTGAGGAGACACAGGTTTAAGTGTCATTCTCATCAGATGAATGAGCTGCTTCGCTATGTGTTTCCCTCTTAGTCCATGCTTCTGGAAAAGCCTGATGGTGACACAAGCTGCATTCTCATTTTCAAGTTCAGTGTCCTGTGCATCCATGTTTCACTTCTCAGTTTCTGCCTTGTATTTATACATACAATGCTCCACTCCTGTGCTGAGCCATGACTCTCTCCCAGAAGGAACACAGATTTTACTTGTTCAGTAAAAACAAAACAAAATGGGAAAAAACACTTTGTATCAATAGCAGGTGTGTTACCAAGCTAAGATTCTGAAAGCTCCAAATTCACCGGTGGTGTCAGCTCAAAGCAAGTAATCCAGGGTCTGGAATAAATGTCATCTTTTAAAATCAATAATATATAGACATGATGCATGTCTCAATACCTGTCATTTCAGTTTCCACAGCTTCTAATTTCAAGCTGCCTGTTCCCAGCAGATGTGCTTTGGTAGTGCATTTTATTTTATTCATCTAAGCCGTTGGTCTAATTATTCCAGATTTTGATCCTACTAGGAAATACAGAGTAAGTGATCTCCTCCATTGCCTTTCTTCCTCCCGTGAAGCTGGCCTGGTGGCATAGAAAAACAAATATTCAAATTAAGAAGCAGAGTTGGCTCTCTAGCCTAAGCCTGTAGAGTGATCTTCTCACATAGATGATAGACTTAACATCCTTAACCGTGGGTAAACTGAATTATTTAGTAAGTATACCTTATGAAGGGTTTCAGGGAATTGTTCTCAGACTCACTGAAACAAGTAGCATGTGGGTCCAATTCTCAAATGTGGAAACCTGAATTATGGAAATCCTACATTTGGATACTTAGGAACTTAGGTCTGCAAATTGGCCATTTGTCCACTTAAGTATTCATTTGAGTTTTAAATATGGGATTTCGGACTTCCTCTTTCATTGCCTAAGCTGGGGTTCCCTTGGCTTCCTGCAGTCTTGGCCATTTACCATTATACCTATTCTGCCAGAACAGAGCATCACCTTTAGAGGACCTCAGTTTGTATAATACAACTGATCCTACAAGCAGACAGACTCCAGAAGAACAGAGGACCTTTTCAGTCCAGAAGGCTGTAGTTCCAGGTGAGTGGCTAAGGATTTGAAGTCTAAAAGATAGGAGAGAAAAGCTGGAGAGGCAAGCAGGAGCTCGGTAAAATTAGGGCTGAATCTAATAAGGAGTCTAGTGCCTAGGAGCAAGATCCATTGGCCATTGCTGGTGATATAATAAGTGGGGAGGAGCAAGAAAGACAGAATAAAATCATCAGCCATGGCCTAATTAAAACTGCATGGCATAATCTGTATTTAAAATCGTATTTAAAATTTAAAAACTGTATTTTCTTAGCTGAACATATGGTCAGAAAACGTATTTAACTCACTTTTTGCTATGGGATGGGACATTGTTCTATTATGTCTGTTTGTAGGATGAGTTAAATTAAGCTTAAAATTGAATGAGAAAAGTCTGGCTCAGGGAAATTCTGTAGCTATTTGACCGTGAGTAGACAGTGGTAGAATGTATAACAACACCGTAACAGACAAATCCGAGAAGCAGGCTAGAGGCACAGTGGAATAAATGAGACTCGGGATATCACATACCTTTGTTTGGAAAAGCTTTTGAGCCTTTGTGCTGAAATTTATAAGAGTGTCATTAGTGTGTCAGAGTAACCGTCAACAACAAAAAGTCAAGGTCATGAATCAATTAAATGGAATTCTTCAGAAATACCCATTAGGTTCCCCCTGTTTTGCTATTGGCATACTCCTGTGGCTACTAGTTTGAGACGCATGTCTGGGATAAAAATGGGAGAGGAGTTCTAGTGGTAACCACTGTGTAAATGCAAAGTAATATGCTGGTCAGTGGTAAGGCAGTAATGGTAAAATGATCATGACCACCTGAAACTGCCGGAGTACCACTGGGTATTTCTGGATCTTGGTTCCAGGTCTGTAGGAATACACAGAGTTTATTGACCTCTTTTTCTTCCTCCATGTAAATGGTGTGGGAAATGAATGAACCCTTGAGCCACTGCTTTCTTTTCTTCCCCTTTCCACCACTCACCCACTTGCTGGCCAGAATGGCTGAGTGAGTGCAAGAGTGAGGGGGGGAGCGGAGAGGAGTAATTTATTGCTTGCATAGGCCAGCTGTAGATTCCACCAGGAAGAAGCAGGGAAGGCACTGTGACTCAGAGGTGTGTCTCCTTGTCATAGTTCTTTCTGGAGCAGAGTAGTTTACTTGCCACCCCTTGTCAAGGCTTCCCCTAAAGTAAAGAATCTAGTTCAAAATGACTGAGTGATTTGCCATAGAGTGATGTTCTGTGAGACTCAACGTGTTATAGAATGTAATAGTTTTTCTGAGGCAGGATGAGTTTATGGAGGCTGCTCTTATAAGTCATGTAAAAGGATTGTGATTTTTAGGGTCAACTTTCTCCTTGGGAGAAAAACCACCACTCTTTCTTGAAATTTGCAACCACCTGTTCAGAGGGTCAAGGATGTGAGTATTGTAGGTACACAGATTACTACTCTGGGAATGCCCCAAAGGTGATGCACAATCCACTACTTATGTTACAATAAAAAAGGTAGTTTTCTTTACACTCAAGTGTTACTTGCTTCTAAATGGTATAGAAAAGTGAATAAATGATTGTATTTGTATATAGTAAAATTCAATCCTGATACTGCTTTTAGTTGCTAGATGTCTTAAATTTGTTTCTTTTCTCTTATACTTACTTCAACCTCGAATGCAACATTTATGGATACTGAGGAATATTTAACAAGTGAAGTAACCAGATAACAAGGTCCTGACTCTGTTTGATAGCAGCAACAATATCTTGTCGGGTCATGTCTGGGTTTCCTAGCAAGTTTATTTTCTGTTTTCTTTTCTATGATAAACTACCCCATGGAATAGAGACTAATGTTTTTGTTGTTGTTTTTTGACCTGAGAAATCACTTAGATTATGAGAAACATACAGCATATTGCGACGTTGAAAAGAAGATTGATGTTCAAGCTCTTAATTTCCCATGCTTGGCTTTGTTTTTCATAATAAAATATGAGTACTTGTCCTAATGCTCTATCAACATTAATTTCCAACTCCTTATACCACTTCCCCCAGTAAAAATATATTACCAAAATATTGTTTCATCTCTTTTCATAATCTGGGTAAAACACTGTTTTAGAATCTGTAGTGAGGAAACCTTTCTCTGCATGACATGCTCAAAAAAAAAAATCAAAGATGGTTAATATGCCATTTCCACTTTGGCATAAAATATTAAGTAAATGTGTTTCTTTATATTTTTGCCTATTTCAAAGTAATAAACACTTGCTTGACCTGAATTTGCCCTAAACAATATTGTGATGACTTGCCATCATTTCAAAGCTCTAGATATTTATTTAATACTTTTGCTGTTTTCACTAATAAATCCAACTGGAAATCCCACTTTCATTAAATTTCCCTTTGATTTCTAGACCCAAAAGTTTTAGATCTATTCAGATAATCTGATTTTTTTTCTGGAGCATTCATCTACAAGTATGGAGACTTTATATCCTTGAGGTTTGCATACCCTTGTTCCAAGTCTAAACAAATGGCTTGTGTATGCATTTTGGTACCTAGATGCTGGCTGCATCTATGTTTCACTGCAACAGGTGGCCTGCTATAGCTGTGCCGCTTATGCCCGGTAACCTTAGAATTTAAGACATTTGCACATGCAGGCGATTGTGAACTCTAAACAGCAGGACAGAACAATGAGCCCTGTGCCAAGGCAGTTGGCAGATAAATGAAGTGGGTGTGGGAACAATCGTTTAACTAGATCGTAGGATGGCTGCAGAGCTGCTACAAGAAAATTACCTAATTCTGATGGTCTTCAGGCTGCTTCAGGGAGGGGCAGAAAGACAGGAGAATTGATGCTGTGATGGATAATCCACCTCTGCTCCTCCACTAGCTCCTGCCTACTTACCCATACCAGACTACCTCATTCAGTGGATCACACCAATTCATTCCTGCAATGAAGGAAGGATCTGGATTTGCCCCTTAAAGAATAATAATAGCTACAATGAATATAGTATTAACTAGACATGTTTCTCTAATAGAATAACCACTAGTCAGTAAAATTGATAGTATATAGTATTGCAGAAATGGTAAATGAGGAAAATAATGGAAATCTTTTGTTTTAGTTGACTAGTGGCTCCAGCCAGTCCTGGATGCTTGTTGAAATCATCATATTGAAGATTTGAGTATTCCATTGATAATGTTGAATATCATGGTTTGGTAATTTTGTAAATTGATATTAAGACTTTGAATTCCCGGCATTAATAAGGATTGGATTAAACACTAGCCAAGAAGAACCTTTCTCCAAAGCACAAAAACGAATCCTTTACGTTAGAGGAAGAAAATAAAATTTTGGCGAAAGTGCTTTCATTTCCAAATCTCATAATTGCTGTTGCAAAGGGGAGCTAAATCTTCTTTTTCTGATGAAGTGGGTGGCAAAAGTTCCTTAATTTTGATCCATAATATTGTCATAGGCTTCTGAATATCCTAGCTTTATTCATATGAGAGTGATTATTGGAGTAACACCAGCACAATATGGCAAGAGCTATTTATTTATTCTTTCATTTATTTGTATAAAAAAGTACTTGTTCCAATGGCTTTGTGACTGCTTTGAAAATTATATTCAAAACATACTGGACCAACCAGAAAGAAACATCTTCCAATACAGGAACCTTGCCTTCATGACCTCTAATTCAGACCTGATCAAAACAATACAATCACCCATGAAAGCATGCATAGCACCTCTTCAAAGGCATCTAGCTCTTAGTCTAAATTATATGCTTTTGGTTACTTTAAGGGTGCCAAATCTTCACACATTTACATAACATGAAGCACAACAAAATACTGTGATTGCACTGGCCACAGTCAGTAAGAATATGGCTAGCACTTAGATATCACAGCGGTGAGTGCTGCTACAGAGAAAAGGCTTCTCGGGAGAGAGACAGATGGATAGCTAGATGGAGTTCGCTTTGAAACAGTCTGTCAATCCAATATTTACATTTTATTAATCAGGAAACTGGATCTGCATTGCTGCTCAGAAAGTCAAAGATAAATAAAATATTTCAACATTTTCCACTAAATCAACATTCTGACCAGTGTTAGGGTTATAGATTTTATTTCATCTTGAGTCACATAACTCATTCATTCATTCATTACATCCCAACTGATTGGAAAGCTGTGCTATAGCTGGAAGGGAGCCAGTTGAGTCTGATCCAATAGCAAGTGCTAAGCTTTGACACATTACCCTTGAAAAGAATATTTGAAATAAAATTAAAATTTATCTGCCAGAATTGAACGTTACAGTATTCAGGAACTAATTACCATAGGCATCTTAGAAGTGCAGGCTTATCTCTGTTCCAGTCCACTTGTTTTAAACTGTTGACAGTAGGTTCTATGGTTTCTGTTAAACCCTGTAGGTTTCCAGATGGAATAAGAAGTCTTCACACAAATTGAATGCTTGAGTCTCCATTTTTATCAAGAAACTGAATATAGAAAAATATCGTATGATGGAAGCAGTCGCTGCTCTATCTATCGTCTTTAATTAATAATATTTCATGCACATGCAAGTCTGCCAGTAGTAGCAACATTGAGAGTGCAAATTGTAGACTTGGCCTGTTGATATCCACTTGTTGTCCACTTGATATCCTTAAGTTTTAAGCTCTTTGAGGCAGAGACAATACGGTCCTTCTGTGTTTGTACAGTGTCTAGAACAATGTGGTCGTAGTTCATGAGTGGGGTTTTCTAAGCACTAACACAATAATAATATTAATTGTTACTATAACAAGGCTCCAAGTAGCCACTAATGTGGATATGAACCTGGTGGGGTATATTATTAAAAATATGCCCCAGTGTAGACAAGGCCATGTCAAGAAGCAACTTCAAGGAAAAATTAGAATTCAATTAGAGCATTTTAATTAAACAGGCTAATTACTAATACTGAAAATTAGAATGAGCAATTTAGAGGAGAGGATATTTTATGTATATACAAGACCCTAATTCTGAATTCAGGAGAAAATATTTTTACACAGAATGAAGGCACTGATCCAAAGTTCATCAAAGTCAAAGGGCGCCTTTCTAGTCTCCTCAAAGGGCTTTATCAGTTTCTTATGTAAGAAAACTGAACTTCTGGAGTTGGTGGAAATAGATGGCACCGAGATCCTACACACACAGCCCATTTTCAATCTCAAGCATGTTCCCAGCATGAAGTGATAAAATAAGATCTCTGTGGAGATTCCTGTTAACTGCTCAGGAAGTCACTGTAAAACGACACTTTTCTGCAGGTGCCTAGCCTGCCTCCTCAGAGCTCCCAGCTCCAGCAGCCCAGAACCTGGGCTTGTAGCCTACAGTGTATTATCATACTGAGATGACCACTGAATAGGCCAGGTAAATGCTGTTTCCTGAGATGAAATATCTGTTCCTATGTATTCAAGCTGCCAACGTATTCCTTATTCTGATTATGATGTCGTGAATAAGAAATTCTGTTAGCTGGGCTTGGAGGGAGTGGTACTGAGCCTGTCTGCCTCAATGATCTAAAAAATGGTTTCCATCTCTCCTTTCTGTGATCCCTCCCAGAAATGTTCAGATGCTCCAGCTTAGATCTGTAAACTTAAGCAACAAGGGAACAGAGGATCAAAGAAAGCACCTCTTCTGCCCAAGCCACAAATGGGTAAAGCACAGATAAAAATAAAAAAACAGCTACAGATACACATTGCTGATTGCAAGCCATACAGAACAGATGTGTTTCAGAAGTGATTAGTGGCTTTGGCCAAAGCCCAGTGGGAGTCTTTCCATGGACTTTAGTGGACTTTGGATCAGATACTTAAAGAGTGAGAGAAAAGATGGTCCAATTGTTAAAATGCTAGCCTGGAACTTGTGAGACCTGGGATCAGAGGTTAGCTCCATGACAGACTTCCTGTGTCATCCTGGGCCTCTTAGTTTCTCTATACCTCTGTTCTGTGGTCCTCTACTTCACAGGAGTGTTGTGTGGATAAACACAAACCAAACAATGTGAGGTGCTCAGATGCTATGATGATAGGGACTATATGAGTACCATAGGTAGAAAGAAAACCTGATAAGCAATTGAGAGGCTGTTCCTAGAATAAGTGACCATGCAAGTGAAAGCAGCAAAGGGAGCCTAAAGAGCCGGAAGGAGCCCAAGAGGTAATGGGGGGGGGAAATATAGGCAGAAGCCCAGTTATGGCATACTTCAGTGATTCTAAAATGAGAAGGAAATTCATTTTGATATGCACATCTGGAAGAACCTTACGGCTTATGATCCTTAGCTTGACTGTTCTACTTTCCTGAGTCATCTCTGCATCCAGAATAGCCTCTGCTTATAAAAACATCAAAGTAAGCACAAGAGCAGATCACATAGGTGAACATACTGAATTTATATATGTGTATTTTCAAACCTTTGTGCAAAGTTCCGTCCATCAAATCTCAACTCTCATTAAAGTCAATGGGATTCACTCAACTTAAAATTTCATATCATACTTTGAGAAGGATTTCCCCTCAGGGAACGTACTGAAAAAAAATTAATAGAAAGTGTGTCACATACAGCCAAGTTACATCTGATTATTAGTTTACTTTCAACTGCTAATTTCCCTCAAGCTTTCAAACCAGGCTTCATACAAAAACAAAACTTTTACTTTAAAAACAAATTTGCCTAGTCTGATTTGTCCTAATCAAGTCTGGACTATAAAGGCTACATTTTGAGTTCTTCAATATAAAATATGTTTTTATAATAATATTGAAATGCTTTTTCCCTCTTGAAGTGAGTTTTCCATGAAATCTGAAGGCTACAATAGTCTGGATGACAATTGAACTGCCATTTATTGATCACTTTTCATTTCTGTACTGTCCTGGGGAGCTACCTGTGTAGATTTTTAAATTTCATGCACTGGACATATTACAAACCACTTCACATCAAAGATAATGAAGATCCCTATGAAATGGGTGGAGCATACGTGTGGAATTATGAGGAGCTGACATAGAATATGAGAGATCACACATTGGCTAAGATCAAAGGCTTGTCTAAATGATAATGAAAAACTGACTCATCAAAGCCTTGTTTAATCTTTATGCTTGTTAAATATCAGCTAATTTTCTTCTACCAGAAAAAGATTTCCCAATTTTCTGTGGGTGGGAGCAGAGGATAAGAAGGATAAGAAGTCAGGGCTCTTATCTTAGTACATGATCTATCCTGTCAAATGATATTTTATTACTAAGCATAGAGTTCCTAGGATTATAAATTAGAAATGGAAAAGATCCTACTGCAGTAATTCTTCTTATGAAAGTGCCTAACTCTGGTTCAGTTGCCTAACTTTAGCTACTCATGTTGAAAATATTGGTTTTATTCATCTGAGGAACATCACCAAAGTGAAGCAAATAGAAAGTCCATATAGGCAGCAATTGGCTTGGAATTTCAAAATCACACAAAAAGCGAAGAGAAAAGTTTGCCCCTTCCTTAAAAGGAAAAATGTTCATAACATCTGAGCCTGAATCTTGGCAGACTTTGGTCACTACTCACACTATTTCAGACCTCTTTCTATTATTAACATTATTAAGACTGACATACGTTCCCACCTAACTCTGTTTGTGCAACCTCATTTCATCATACTGTTTTTCTCCAACTTATGACATAGTCTTATCTGTGTTTAATTTTGTAGATGTTTAATAGCATAAGTTATAATAAAAATAATTAATAATGATATGTGTCACTGTCCATATATCAGTGGTTTAACTGTAAATAATATACTTGTTTAGGAGTTATGGGAAACTAAAGACTCATAGTGATGCAAGATAACTTCATTCTTTAAGGAGATGGACTGTCTTTTGCACAATTGCATGGATGCTTTTGTCTAGACCACTCCCGGATTTTACAGGTTAAATTTAGCATGGACTTCTATTGTTCTCTGCTACATAGACCTGCTAGAGAGCTCCCAAGGTGGAAAAACTGCCAAGGAGAATTAACATTTGGAGGGCAGAAAGTAGACACAATTTCCTCTGCACTGAAAGACTAATGGGGGCCATGCATTCTAAAAAAGTGGGCAGAACTGGCTAGGAAAGAGGTATCACCAACATGTCAAGGGGATGTGCTGACTCAGCAGTTCCATACAGCCTCTGTTAATAGGACTTCTGTAGAGTCCTTGGTGGGATTGAAAGAATTCTCCATCTGATGAACTCTGACATAGAAGTCAGGCATCAACTCTACCTGACTGTGCCTCTGGATGAGTCTCTCATTTGCCTCATGGGAGAAATAATTCACAACTCACTGTGCCATATTTAGTCAATCTGCAATACAAGTGATGTAAATTAAACAGTGGTTCCCACCTCTTTCAGGCAACTGTATCAGTTTCTCAGACTAAGAACTGAAATGCAATAAGCCAATGAACTCTAAGTCTCCGTGCTGAGTCCTTGTTAGCCCTCACAACCTGATGCCCATGTAATTGTGCATGATCTAAATTGCAATGAAGCATGGGCCACTCCAAATCCAGAAATGCGAGAGACTGGGATTTGAAACAGCCTAAGCTTCATGGTGTAATATATCACACATAATGAATAACAGAAATCAGAGAGGGGATTGACTTCTTAGGTCAGGTCTGTCTTCCAGGAACCCAGGATAATTTCCTACAGGAAAGTTCCCTGGTAGTGCTTTGGCCATCCTAGTTTCAAAAGTCCAAAACTCTGAGGCTTCTACCTCGGTAAGTTATTTTACAGCCTAATAGATCTCAGTGTCAGGAAACTTTTTCTGATGTCTATACTTCCCCATTCTTATTTTATTTAATGAGAAATAAATAGTAATGGCACTCTAGAGCCTAGCACAGACAGTGAGCATCAAGGTCACTTTAGTATTCACTGGGGCAGGGATTGTCGTTGTTGCCTGATCTATTGATTGTGTATTAATTACTTAAGACTTCCCAATTAACACTATGAGGTTTGGTGGTTTATCGTCCCAAGATCAAGCCCAGTATTAGAATTACTGATCAGTTGGAAACCCTGATATGCACAGTCGTAACACTCACACTTAGGATAAACCTCCAAATTTGCAATAGTTTTATAAATACAATTAGTATAGTTCTATAAATACAATTAGTAAAGTCATAAACACTTCAGTCCAGCAAGGTAAAGAGAAATAATACAGAATAGTGAGAGTCCTGTGGCACCTTAAAGACTAACACATTTATTTGGGCATAAGCTTTCGTGGGCAGAAACACACTTCGTCAGATGCATCCAATGAAGGGATTTCTACCAACGAAAGCTTATGGCCAAATAAATGTGTTAGTCTTTAAGGTGCCACAGGACTCTTGGTGTTTTGCTAAAAACAGACTAACACGGCTACCCCTCTGGAACATAATACAGCATGTATGTCTGAGCATCCATGTACTCACATTGTCCCTTGAAAAAGGACCCAAAATTTTAGTCATCATCCTCATCATCAGACTCACCATCACCATCATTGCCCAGGGTCACCATCCTAGCGTCTCCCAAAAGTTTTATAACGTGATGTGCTGATGCCACAGTGCTTAATGCACATCCAGTAGAGGTTTCAGCTCCTTTTTCTTATATGTATTTCTTCACCCTACTAATCATGGGGTGCACTTCCCCCATAGGTTTTTAGGCCTCAAGTTTATTAGGATATACCTCAATTAGTTACTAACAAAAGTTGGCCCAATAAAAGATATTGCCTCACCCACTTTTTTCTCTCTAGTATCCTGGGACCTACCTGGCTACAATAATACTGCAGACAATTTGTTACCATGGCACTCTTGGGTCAGATGTCTGCTGATGTACCTAATTGACAATATCCCAAGCTGGTATAAATTAGCTTCTTGTGATTACCTGTCAGCTTTTTAGTCATTATAGCATTCTAGCTTGTGATATGATAAGATCTAAGATTACTCCTGGTTAACTGTATGCTAAATCTTTGGGGCCTTAAGTCTTGTTTAGCTAAGCTATTGTCTTACAGGCCTGTGGCCTGTAGACTCATTGCTTTAGTGATTTAACTTATTCCTATGTCTTACCTACCAAATACCTGTACTTAAAGGTTACATATTTTAGACCAAAAGGCAGAGAAAAGAAGAATGGCTCAAGAATACTGGTAAAAGCTTGAATGACAAAAAGTGGTGCACAGTGTGCCAGTGATTGGAGCTATTATCATCAGAGATAACAACTGTCTCTGTAACTGACTATTCTTTTTACAAACCCCTTTCACTGCTCATTGCCCCTTAGTGTTCTAAAAATTATACCTAAACCAAACAGAATGAGTTATAATATCCCTGTCTCTACTGACCTACATAATGAACTGTACACTTGCAGTGATCAGATCAATTACTTTGCTAACCCAGCTGTTTTTTTTTTCATACCTAATCAATAGGAGAACAAATGAAGTGCTCATTCCCTATTTCCTTGCTGTGAATGAATATGGATTTGTTCCTGGAAGCAATAGTTTCTGCTCTGAGGCCACACAAAATGGGTTTCTCAATTCAGCCAGTTGTCCAGAAAGGTAAAAAAGGCCCAAGGTCTTCACTGCTGTAGCCATCTGACATATTTCCACTGATTTTAATTGACTTATTATCAGGCCTTTATGTTGGGAGATAGACTCAAGATACAAATATCAGATATGGATTTGGATTCTGAACACTTCAAATTTCAGGAACCTCCATAAATAGAGGTTTGCTTTAGCCTGTTATAAAGATAGGGGATAACAGTGTGAACGATTGGGAATATTTAGGTCTAATATCTAGGTCTAGTATCCTGGTCACAGCTCCTTTCTTAGTTATAGCCCATCTGTAACAGCAGGGAGAGTGTGTGGCTTAGTAGTCTCTATATCAGCTGTACACCAGAAGAGGATCCTTCACATCTGGTCACACCAGGTTTAGGATCAGACAATGCTGTCAAGGCAAAGTAGGAAGATCTGCCTCTCTGTTTTCCAAATATTTGTTTCAACTGAAGACTAAAGGAGTGAATTAAAGAGTTGCTGTCAAGATAAAAATAATGTATTAAAATAATTTCCTGGCCTAGCATAGTGCTGGAAAAAAATTTCCCTTCTTTTCACTATTCAAAAAGTGTAACTGATTTTAAATAAGAAACATATGGACAGAAGACAAATTGAAATACATAAATAAAAAATCTAAAATAAAGAAAAGAGAACAAAAGACAAAACAGAAGCCCAAGAGGCTATCTGGCCATGTGAGGAGGCATTAAACAGGGAGAAGAATCCTTCCATCACTAAAATTGATGGCTCTTTTTGGAGCCAAATATTGCGCTAATTACTTATACCTTGTGCAACTCTACTGAAATCAATAGAATTACACAGGGTGTAAATCAGCACAAAAATGTAGCCATGTGAGCCTTGGAAATAATTTTTATTTTTATTAAGATTTCTAAAATCCTTTGTTTAACATCAGAGGTTCCCATACTTCTTATTGTGTACCCCCTTCCAGTTCTACCAGCGGCTGGTGTATCCCTACCTTTTCATCACTGATGCTTTATGTGTTCTTCTGAACACTACCTGTCTTTAGGCATCTGTCCATATTTCCCTGTTACATACAGATGTAATTATAATGTAATGTATACAACTTGAAAAAAAAAAAGCTCTGACTAAGTTTTGAGCTTAGTTAGACTGGACCATTGTTGGGCAACTGAACCAGTGCCATACAGTGATTGAAGGTGAGGGCTCTGTACATCAGCGTCTCTGCGTGTCCATGTTCTCATTGATAGAGCTTGAAGTAAATTACTGTATTTTATATAACAAATTTCCACAAAGTTTTGTCTGAGTAGCCCATTCTGAAAATTCAATAAATAAAATAATTAATAAATAGAATCCACCATTACACAATTTCTTCCATGAACCCTTTGGAAACTCCTGTTTTAGACTATATAAATTTGGTCCCTAAACTACTTAATGGTGCCCTTTAACTATTGCTACAAATAATCCACATTAATAGTTGCCAATGAGAGACTGATCTTTCAGTACTTGAGTGAGAATGTTTCTTCAGTCACCTTAAATAATATCATAATTCTATCTCACTTAGTTTTGAAAGAGAGACAACTACACATCAAACAAAGCAGAAGGAAGAGCCAGGGAGATAGAGGGCGAAATGAATGAATGTTAATATGATGTGTTTATAGAGTTTAGGTCTTTAAACAGTCACCAGATTTCACAAAGTGAATGTATTTTGTAATGGCATTTTGTATAGTGAATGGCTTTAAAAATGGGCTTCCAGGGTGATCAAACTAATCCAGAGTCTGATCAGGCTACCTTCAGTGTGCAGTGTGAGAGCCAGTTCTTTGTAAAACATTTGGACCCCAACCAACATGATGATAAATGGAGAGTATACTCCCCAGCCCTTTAACCCAAGAAAGGAAAAGAGAAAGAAACTCCATGATATTCATTGGCTGCGTCATGATACAGATTAAATTTACTTTCAATGCGCTTGGATGCTCCACTGGTGAGCACTACAGAACATCCTGTGGTAGGTACATACCAAGCTTGGAGCAGCCTACTGGATGACAACTTGACCCTGGGCAGTTTAGCGCAGAGATTTTAGGGAGGAGACAAGGTCTGCTGGTGCTGGGTTCTCTTCTGGACTCTGCCTTCTGCAACATGTGGCCTTGGACATCAGCTATATAATTCTTTTGTTCCTCCCTGTCCCCATCTCTAAAATAATAGGATGATAATACTTATTAGCTGTACATGACATGAGACTTGTTTAATCAGGGCCATATTTTGATCTCATTACACAGACTCAATGATTAGTCCCACTGTCTTAACTGGGGTTACTTGTGAAACAAGGTACTGTTCAGCATGACAAAGGGGAACTTAATATTAATAAAATGTTTTAAATCCTGGAGTAAAATAATCTACTATAAGAGTAAAGTATTTTATTGGCGACTTTATTACTATCACCTTCATAATGGAATGTCATCCTATTTAACTTTGGCCTTTCAGGTGGGATAATCCTTTGTGCCTATAGTCCAGTCTACCATAACTTGCTCCTTGGATTCTTGATGTAACATGCATCTCTGAGTTATCCCTGTTCTCAGCCCTCTCAGCTCCTGCGTAAGCATTTTATAAATTCCAGATAACAGTTTCATGTCAAGCAGTTATTTTTACTGACTGTTCATTTCAGTCAAGTAATCATTTTAGAATATGTTAATGATCATCTTCTACTGCTTCATAGACAGAGCACAGAGCAGAGTGAATCTGAAACATGTAAATATCACAGAGGCAGTTTTTTAAATATAAGAGATCTGTCCAAAAGAATCAAGGAAACCACAAAGCCACAATCACTGTCATAAAAAAGGTACAAATTAACGTCAAGCTCTATAATTACCTTACAATTTAGAGCCCTCATATAAATGCAGATAATATGCCTTTGTAATGTGGCTGAAATTATATTTCTGAAAACAGATGCTTCTCCTGCCATCTGTGATAAGCCTGTTTGTACCCCTGCCTTACTCCTTGCCTAGAAGCCAAAATAAATAAAACAAAAATTGCCTCCTGAAAGGCATGGGTAAAGTAACCTCCTTTCATTAATTTTCATAACACGTCATTTTCCCATCTCTGTTCAGACATCACTGCTCTCTGTGTTATTGGGACCCTCTATTAAAGTTAACCCACTAGGAATTTCACCCCTCTGTAATTAAGACCAGACTGCCTGGACCTGTACTGAGAGCACAAGTTGGGAGAGGGAAAAAGAAGTTTGAGGAGCCTTCAGGCCTCTTCTGCCAGTGTTTAGGCCCCATCCAACATTCTGATCATTAAACACTTTAAGTGCAAGGACATAGGGTTCAAGGACCTGCCAGTTGTGATAGAAGCCCAGAACAGAGAGTGAAGTGGGGTGGGCAGTGGATGGGGTATGGCTCTCTCAAGTGCTTATTCCCTGACATATACATTTGTCAGAACGGTTTGCCCAAGGTGTAAGAGACACTGCATCCTTTTGAAAGGCATTGCAGTGTCTATTTTCGTTTTGCACTCCAGGAAGCATTGGAGCTGCCATAAGGGTATGTTTTTCCTCAAGGTCCCCCTAGGCTTTTGTGCCTCAGCACTGCAACATATCAAGGCTATGACAGACAGCCACAATTTAGATCTTAGACTTTAAACTCCCCCTGGTCAGGGACTTTATCATTCATAATATTTGCTTATAAAGCGCCTCACACAGTTTTGGTGCCACATAAACAAGTATCAATATAACCTTCAACACAGCCGCACTAGGGTGAGCAGCAAATAAATAGAACCACAGCCCTGGTGACTTTCCACCCAATGGGGTAGGACTGATCAACGTTGGCTAATAACTCCTTTTGTTGAACTTGCCACCATGCATTATAATCATAGTCAGATTTGATGTCTAATTACTAGGTTTGCACATATTTCCTTTATACTCTCTCCCTCAATGATATGAAGCATTTTCCTTCCTCTGCACCCTTTAGCTTTCCCATAAGAATCTAATATTTGAAATGAGGACATAGAAAGCAATAAAAAGAGGATAACAATAAAAACTGGCGTCTACAAAGGTTGAGAAAATCATTTTAGAGAGAAAAGTAAAGATTCTGTGTCCACGTAAGTTTAATGGTTCAGAACACTGGGATTCAACATTAAGTTTATTTCTGTCCCTCATGTTCTGTTTGGAAGCCTCTGAGAATGACACTTCAACATTTTCTCATTTAGTGGCTATTTTATAGAAAGGACAGTACTTTGTCCCTGAATCTTTTTATGGCCAGGACACCACTGTGTCGCTGATGCTGTCTATCCCATTATAGAGTGAAGTAATTGTTTTAACACAAGGTGATATGGAGACCATCATAGCTACAAAATGTATAGGCTGAAAAAATTAGTTCAATTTCTCCAAAAGTATCTAAAGTTTGGTGCTCTCTTTAAGCTGAACTTTGGGTATGAAGAAAGAGGATGCAACACAAAGATGTCAGACAGTAACCCTTTGAACATATTGGGTCATTCATTGATTTTTTTAGGCATTTTATTATATGAAAAAACACTGTTAACTGAAATATAGAGCAGTCAGCCTAACTTCAATACCCAGAAAGATACTAGATTAAACAACCAATTTGTTCAACCCATTTGATAAAAGGGTGATAAGTAATGGCCACATGGATGGGCCAAGAACAGCTCATCCCAAACAAATTAATTTCCTTCTTTGACTGGGTAACCTGTCTAGTGGATTGGGGGAAGCAGCAGATGTGATATATCTGGGCTTTATTAAGGCTTTTGACATTGGCTTACATGGCATTCTCATAAGCAAACTAGGCCAATGTGGTTAATATAAGGTAGGTGCATAATTGGTTGACAGCTCTTTTCAAAGAGTAGTTATCATTAGTTCACTATCGGAGTAGGAGAAGATATCTAGTGGGGTCTCTCAGGGGTTTATCTTGGATCTGTTATTAGTCAATATTTTTATTAATGACTTGCAAGATGAAGTGGAGATTATGCTTATGAAATTTGAGGATGACACCAAGCTGAGAGGAGTAGGAAGCGCTTTGGAGGAAAGGATTAGACTTCAAATGACCTTAATAAATTAGAGGACTGGTCTGAAATAAAAATGATGAAATTTAAGAAAGACAAGTAGAAAGTACTACATTTAGGAAGGAAAATCTAATATGTAAGAACAAAATGAGCAATAACTGGCTGGGCAGTAGTAGTCCATAAAAAGATCTGAGGGTTATTGTGGATCACAAATTGAATATGAGCAGGCAATGTGATGCAATTGTGAAAAAGGCTAATATTATTCTGGGGTCTATTAAACTGATGTGGTACATATGACACGAGAGTTTATTATCCTGCTCTACTCATTAGTGGTATGGCCTCAGCTGGAGTACTATGTCCAGTTCTGGGAACCACATGGTAAAACAGATGTGATTAAATTGAAGAGAATCCAGAAGAGAGCAACAAAAGTGATAAGACATTTACCAAAGCTAAGCTATGAGGAAAAGTTGAAAATATTGTGTTTGTTTAGTCTAGGGAAGAAAAGACTGAAGGGAGCAAGAGGGAGAAACATGTCTTCAAATATTTAAAAGATTATTATAAAGAGGATGGTGATCAATTTTCTTCTTCATGTCTACCGAGGTAGGAGAAGAAGTAATTGGCTTAGTCTGCAGCAAGAGGAATTCAGATTAGATATTAAGGGGAAAAAATCCTGTGTATAATGATAGTTAAGCACTGGATCAGGTTATTTAAGAAAGCTGTGAAATCCCCGCCCCTAAAGGATTTTAAGAACAGGTTAGACACACGTCTCAGGGATGATCTAGATATATTTGATCCTACCTCAATGCAGGGTCATGTCACAGGGTAACACTGCCCTTTAAGAGGCAGCAGGACCAGTGCATCTGCACCTTATCAGCACTCTAAAATTTGGCCAGTTAAAAGGGCACTTGGGCCTAAAGCAGAAAAGAGACCTACAGAGAGAGAGACTTGGTGAATCAGAGTTGCCTGAATGGAAGTCAGAGGCAGGTGAGAGGTGCCAGGGACCAGGAGATTGTAGAAGATCCTTGGCCATAAAGAAGCAGGAAGTATTTCCTGGGGGAAGGCTGAAGGCAGGAATCGCTACAAGAGGGGTTTGCTAGCTGACATCTCCAAGCTGAGAGCCAGGATGGGAGGACTGGAGAGGGCTGAAGGCAGAGGAACAGTCAAGGCACTTACTCACTGATATTTCCAGGGCAGAAAGGCTGGAGGAACTGTGAGAAGCCAGTGGGAGTAAAGGATTCTTCCCTGGCAAGGATGATCCCAGAAGGGAGGCTTGGGTACTCCAATGGGGAAGAGCAGAGTTTCACTCCAGTTGAAAGGCTGGGGTGGCTGTCCTGTTGCAAGGACAAGAGAGTGCTGACAGAAAAAGTCTGGGTGAGGTTGAAGGCATCAATCAGTATATGGTATTTGGGACGTCAAAAAATGAGATGTCATGTGTTTTAATGACTGTTTACACTCGGGTGAGAAATGGACTATATGTTTCAGATTTATGTTTTCGACCATTTGCACAATGTTTTACAGTAAACCAGCCCCACGGAGGGTATTATTGTAGCAAGAGAACCTCAGGTATAGTTACTGGGGACACTGAAAGGAGAAACTGAAGCAGGCATGCCTGTCAAGCCATGGCCTGCTGCAGGTCAGTGCTCTAGGTGAGGCCTCCCTTTTACAGGGATAGACTAGATGACCTCTTGTGGTCCCTTCCAGCCCTACATTTCTATGATTCTGTGGTTATTGATTTCTTCCATTGATTTATAATGTAGATGGAGTTCTTTTCCCAACTTATATTTTATTTAGCCACAGCTTGATAAATTCTGCCCCATGCTACAGCCTCAGGGGGCTGGAAGATAGACATCACAGTTAAAAGTATTTTCTTCCATCAAACTATTAAAATTAGAGCCACTCACAGTGTGTTTGTGGCATAGCATAAAGTTTGTATTGGCATGAATTTGGATGACCATGTTACATGTGAGTTATAAAGCCATGCACAAACTATGCAGGGTTATTACAAAGGAGTGGTAAGAAAAAGATGAGGTTGAGAATTTCCAAATGTAGATGCCCAAAGTTAGGCACCTCCGAAATAAAAGTTAGCTTGATCTTCTGAAGCCCTGAGCATCCACAATTTCCATAGAAGTAAAAGGGGCTTCTGGTTTTCAATGCAGTAACATGCATGGAACTTGGCATGATGAATGCAGGTTGCAGGAGGGAAGAATTTGGAAGCATCAGGATATCAGTCTGCATGCACCTGGCTAGAATGGTGAAACACAGTTTCCACAGTCCTGTAAATAGTTGCTTTAATAAACAGCCCTGCCATGTTGTTGTTATCTAGTAAATAGTATATGAAACACTTAGCACTATTGAAGATTAAGCCACCACAGTCCCTGTCCTGCACTGTTCAATGTTCAGGCGAATGGTTCTGTGTTAGTCGGTGTTAAGGGCTGCAGGAACATGATGACACAGAGGCGGAGTGCGTAGTGACAGCAACTTTATTCGAAGCAGGGTGTCCACTCTTTCCACCTCTCAATGCCAGGGAGTGAGTCCTGAATCTAGGCAAGGTGTGTACATAGATATCCATTTACATACATTTTGGCCCTCCCTGAGGAAGGTACTTTGCCCCTGTATTTTTACGTTATAAAGCCTTGTCCTGTGCATTCACTTAGACCGCCCCCAATATTATTTACCTTTTAATGCTGACACTCTGGGGTTGGGTTCCTTTCTTCTGCATGTTTGTGGTTAGGGCACTTCCCTTGGCCTCTAGCAGAACCATTGCCTGTGGCTGGATATTGATACATCCACTACCCCTGTCACTGGCCTACACTCTGAGTCTCACTGAAGTTAGGTGCAGCAGTCTGACTGTTTGCTATTCAGTGCATAGTCAGGGCCTTTTTGAGGTATATCTGCCAAATTTTGAACACCTAAGTAGACCCACATCACCCCATATGGTCTCATGTTTATAGCATATATAACAGATGAAGGATATTTTTAAAAAACCTTCAGGTTCACATTCGGTACTGTATGCTCTAAATTACAGCAAAATTTAATTCCAATTTTTAATATATAACTGGTACTATTTGTATATACCATTGTTTCTAATGGCAAGTTGTCTTACTTACAATGTGCTGATGTTGTAGTGACAGAAAAGTTAGTCTTTCAAAACATCTAAATATTTCCTAAAATATGTTTTTTAAAAAATCACCTATGTCACAAATATAAAAAATTATAATTTCTGGCAAGAAACAAGGACTAGAAACAAATGCGTTATGCCATTGGGCAGTTTGGCTTCTTTGTTCCTTATGTGATATTGCTTTCTTTTCTAATGCTGATATTTCGCAATATATCAGACCTTAAAACTGTCACTGGTCCAAGATGAAAGACAAGTGCAATTTTAAATTCTTGCTTTTCCTGGTCCACTTTTGAGGGCACAGGAGGAAAAAAAAAAAAACATTTGGGGTAGATTATTTGTATTAAAACAATAGCAATTATATGACAGATAACAAGACTGGAATCTTATTACGTAGTTTCAGCAGAGATTATGGGGCAGAATGCAGATGAGGTCAACGATGAAAAATAAACACAATTTAGTTTTTGATACAAGGAGTTTATTCTATTTCTGCAGAAATAGATAAATGTATTCCTTGCTCATATAAGTGGTTCTTACACTGTGTGTGTATGTGTGTGTGTGTGTGTTCCTGCCTGTAGTTAGATAGCAAATATGGGATAGGGAACTGATTCAAATAAAATACATTTAAAGACATTTCATATTCACCTGACTACATTTGGCTGGGATTAGAAATAACACTGATGTAAACACAGCAAGAAAATTGTTTTCATAGACTATCCAACCCAATCACAAGGGGGAAATACTAGAAATCTTTCAAGAAAGCCTGATCCTGGGAGTGTTCCATCTTGAAATGATTACTAGACCAAAGAGATTTGGAAACTTAAACCTTCAGGGTTATTGCCGTAAACATGGTTACATGAAAGTTGATAATCTCCAGGGGACATTAGTGAAGTGTATCTCCAAACTGTTTGAGATTGACCAATTATGGAATGTGTGTAGAAATCTCCAGAGAGTGAGAAAGAGCAAGACCATGTGGACAGTTCCAGTGGTTAAAGTGGATTGAAATAGAACGAACTCTTCTTGCACCAGCCAGGAGGTGAGGGACATGTGTCACTGCTCTATTTATCCAAACTCGGGAGAGTAAGAGGAGATCTTTCTCTGTTTTGAACAGAGGGAGCTGTGCTCATCTGCTGCTTCCATTTATTGTAGCCTCCAGATATCTACAGGGAGTTACATAGGACCTGATCCTCCCAGCTAGAGTAAACTGGAATAATTCCACCAGACAAGACAGTCTGTCTCATAGATGTTCAGTATTGGTTCATTTGTACAAACACACACAAACACATTCAGAAAATCTCAAGGTTCAGATAAAGAGGAGAATTAAGAAACAATTAAAAATCCACAGCAAACTCTAGTTTACTGGTGTAGCTAAAATAATTAACTTCACCTTGTGTAAGGATAACAAGGCTACAAATCTGTCTCCAAAACAAAAAGATAGTGAACATGCTGTAGTCCTCCAATTTCAGCGCCCTCAATGCAGTTATAAATTAATTCATTATTAAATGTGAATTAGTAGCTAGGCCATTCTTTTTAACAAGAAATTTAATTTTAAAATTTAGGGTTCAGCCTGCTTATGTTTTCCGGAGAATGACATCATTCTAAATATATTGAATTGTAGATTGTCCAGTTGTTAGGGTGCTATCCGAGGACTTGGCAGACTAGATTCAATTCCCTGCTTCACCACAGACTTTCTTTGTAGTGTGGGGTGGATCCCTTTGTCTCTCTGTGCCTCAGCTTTCTACTTGTAAAATGCGGATAATAGCACTTCCCTACCTCAGAAGGGTGTTGTGAGGATAAACACATTAAAGATAGTGAGGCACCAAGATAGCGTGGTGATGAGGACCATACAAGTATCTAAGTTAGATAGATTGTGTATCATGTGTAACAGATTTAGACATGAATAATACCAAACTGATTATCTTTTACGTGTTTATCCTCCTTTTTTTCCATGTGTAAACTTAGAATTTACATGTTAGATACAACTTGATAGCCTGTCTGTTTTGCCTAGCAACTATAATGGTAGCCAAATCTAACCAAGGTTCAGTGCAAAGTCCTATACTGGTGCTATCTTAAACTAACACCTAGTAGAGTCCTCAAAAGCATATTTATTAATCCCATTTACCTTTATAATGAATGGCATTCAGCAACTCATTATTCAGTTATCTTGTCCCTATCCAGATACTGCTACCTGGGGTACCTTAATCACAGGAGAGATTCAGCTCCTAATAACACTGAGCTCTAAATCAATCATTCAGTCAAACACCCAATCAATCAGTCAAGATGTCCATTCACTAAGTTGATCTAACAACAAGATTGTGCATGTCATCCACAGGGAGAGGACTTGTGTTGGTCCAACACCATAGGAAGGTGGAAAAGCCTGGCAGTGATCAGCTCACATTTTGTTTCAAAAGTGTATAATTTTAACATTTATGGGTTAGTTTTAAATAAAATCATATACTATAGTGGTACTTCTTCCAAAGAGGTTAATGAGGCAATGTGTTAGAGCATTAGTTTTACACTTTTGGAAAAGTGGCTTCAAATAACACTTAGGTTATAACATTACATTAATTTTATTTCAGCTAGTTACTCCCTTTTGGGCACTTTCTGCACGTCACAAAAAACACCGCATAGTTAACATAATTGGATCATTAAGCCTTGGATTGCATATAAGAGAGGTATTGCAGGGAAGGACTAGAGTACATTGGGAGAGCTATTCATAGATAGTTAGATTTTAAGGCCAGAAGGAGCCATGAGATCAGCTAGTCTGATCTCCTGTATAATAGACTATGGAATTTCACCCAATTACTCTGCCAGTGAGTCCTATAATTTGTATTTGATTTAAGCATGTTGTTATGATGGAGGATTGAGTGAAACCTCATTGAAGCTTCTCGTCATAACTGACATCCTTCATTCAGGATAACTAACTGTAAGAAGCAATCAAGCTCCTTTATGCAACCAGATACCTATCTGACACAATAAGAGCAGCCACCCAAAATACAGGCGCAAGTCAAGGCTTAAGCTAAACCATGTGGTCCACAGGGTTTCTCTAGAAACTGACATTGCTGACATCCTATTACATTGGGATACTGATTGGTGGAGCTTTGTGTGTCTGTGTGCGTGTGAGAGAAGGAGCAGAAACACATGGAAGGACATAGCGAAGGTGCAAAGAAGCCCCAGACACAGCTAGAGAAACCTAGTTAGTGTGACTGTGAGGAAAAAAAACTAAGGTATAGAAAACTTTTGGGCAAAGTGCTGGCTGAAAGAGGCTTGGAACTAAAGAAACTACCTTTTGCTGTTTGATTCCTCCTGTGCTCAAGGGAACAAGACTTTAGACATTCTTTATAAATTAACAGGATGGCACCAAAGAAATACTTGACTGCAACATCAGCTTCTCAGAAATAATTTGCTAGATTCCAAAAATTGTCTAATTGCCTGGATCAAAAAGCGATAACAGTATCTTCCAGAAAGGCACCGAGTCTTGAATTAGTCTTCAAGAAGGCAATCCACCACATCCCTCTCTGTGAAACAATCAGTGCTTTCAAGTCTTTGCTTTCAATGGCAACATTTATTTCCCTTTCACACATTGCATCCTACTGGCGAAACTCACATAGCACCCACCATGACCTCATTGAAGTTGAGGGGAGTTCTGTTATTATCTTCAATGAGAGGAAGATCAACCCTACATAGAGTATATATATAAAGGATAAAAACCAATCCAGATCTTCAGCTGGTGTCACCAGTGGGGCAGGTCCACTGATGTCAATGGAGCTAGAATGACTTACACCAGTAAATCTAGTAAAGCTAGAGTGATTTTCACCATAGTCTGTATTCAAGTGACCATTTCTACAACTCCTATTCATGCAGTTAGTCCCGTTGGGTATATCTACACTGCAATAAAAACCCAGAGCCTGGATCAGCTCAGACTTGGGCCTGGGAGACAGGGCTCAAAATAGCAGTGTAGCTGTTCAGGCTAAGGCTAGAGACTGCGCTCTCAGATCCTTCCCTCTCTTGGGATCTCAAAGGCCGGGCTCCTGCCAGGTCTGCACATCTACAGGGCAATTGTATAGCCTCATGAACCTGAGACAGCTGATCCAGGCTAGCCGTGGCTGTGCCACCAGTCTATTATTGCAGTAGAGACGTACCCATAGACACCAACTGGGCTATTGACATAAGGGTTGCAAGACAGATCCCCAACCCCTTTCTCAGTCTCTAATTGTGGAATAATTATCAAGAATGCTATAAATATTTTGTTTTACCTTTCAATGGTGAGGCTACATGAAGAGATGGGCAACCAAAAAGAACTCAGCTGCAGGTTTAAAAGGCATAAGTCAATAAAGGCAAATGTGTACAAAAGGCAAAGCTGTTAGCGGAAATGTCTTAATGTCATTCGGTGTCTTGTCCAAGTCTTACTCTTTATTGCTCTTTCCATTTCTGTCCTTGCAGGAAGGCATCCCTCAGATCCACAGACAGAAAAGAAACAAAGCAGCTACCACCCCAATCTCACTTCTTCCATCAAAACAAAGGCAGCTTTCTTGGAACATGTTGCTTTTGTCAAGTGCTGTGAGGCTGTAGGGCTGTCTGTGAAGAGAAGAGAGCACAGGCACAGCCATCAGCAGTGTGATTCAACTTTCAACAGCCCAGACAGAGTTAAGCCTGGAATTGTTGTCCCCTAAAGGAAGATAAAATCCAAGGGAATTAGTGAGATCCTGCACCATTAAACAGACGTGCACCATTGCGAAGGATTCCTGCTTTCTTATGGCCGCTGTTTAATTCTGCTTTGAGTAATGGCACCAAAGAGCAAAGCAGCAAAACAAAGGGGAAAAAGAAACAAGAAAATAGAGGAGATTAAAAAACAAACCCTCAGAGATGGGAATAATATAGGTTTCCTGCAGCCAGTCCAAAAATATGCGCGAGAGGAAAGGTTAAAGGAAAGAATTGTATCTGTGGTAAAAATCACTCTCACGAGCTGGTGCTCACTGGCTAATAGAAACTTTCTCCTGAAGGCTACTGTAATTTATATGATTCAGTTTGTCTTTTAATTAAAAAAAGAGAGAGAGGTTTATGCTTTAACCATAATAAAACAGATGTCCTAATGGACTGTTGGTGGAAATTTGAACTTGGCAGAGAGTGGCAGCTCTCTTTAAATACAAGAGACAGGCATGGAAGTGTGTGTTTCTTTAAATCTCGTGTTTTAGTAACAACGGCAACACTGAGCCTGAGATTTACAAATGAGCCTTCAGAAGTTAGTTGCTCAAATCTCATTGAATCACAACATGATTTTGGTGCCTAACTCCCTTAAACTCATGTGGAAATCCCAATTTAAAAGACTGGCATAAATTAAAACAGCCTCTGTGCTGTTCTAAATCATATCATGCTGCCTGTGGCCTAGTTTAGGGGCAGACAAAGTAACAAGGCCTGACTTGTTCTGGCAGAAAAGGATAGTTAGCGTGTAGGGAACCTTGGGCTATACACCCTTTCTTCTGTGCTCACAGGCAGTCTAGGAGAGGGTAGTGTAGGAACCGATGCAACAGCTCCACACCAATAAAAATTTCCCTTAGCAGGGACAATCTTGGGTGGTATTAAAGTTGCTATTGCACTTCTGGATCAGTGGTCAGGATCTGGCCCCACATATATAAATATATATATCCACTGCACAAAATGAAGATAGCAATGTCTGCCATTTATGAAACCTTTAAGTGTTTTTGAATTTAGTTCAGCTTGGCCACATGTCTTAAAGAAAGAATCAGCCTTGCCTCTTTAATCTCGGTGATTATTCCCACTTTATGTGAACTCATTTATAATAAGTGATACCATAAATAAGAAGGAGACTATAATGTGGAAAAAGAAGATCATGGTTTTATTAACAGTTTAGATACAAGTTATTTATATGTATTTATTTATTTAGTATCTGCCTATTATTTAATTTTCCGATTAATTTTGCAGACTCTGTTTTCAGGCTGTTTCATTCAAGTGTCTATGATGTTTCTGGGAATTTCTTTAGTCTCTTAGCCTAATTGCCAGGCCTGTGATATTTGTCTCCTGCCTTTGAAGAGTGTGACACATCTCTGCCTTTTTGGAAGTGTTTCTGTTAGTTATATATGTGCTATATACATATTTCTTTCTTGGAACACAGCTATGGTGAAGGAGTTGCTAGGCCTGCTGAATGTTGTTTGTGTTTAGTGACGCTTCATTCTGCTTTTTGGGGGCTCTCAAGAATGTTGTGTTTTTCCAACGCTGCAGTGAATTTAAATACAAAAACATAACAAGACATTCACAGATTCTCTGGAGGATGAGAAGGAACTCAAATGAGTTATGTGTGAGAAAGTTTCATTTCATCTTCAACATACAGTTTATATGAGAAATGAGGGATATTTTACTCTTTTTTTTTTTGATCCATCTGAAGATGTTGGGCTATATTCTACTCTCACTCATATTGATGTAAATCTAAAGTAACTATTGAAATAAATGGAGTTGTTTAGGATGCTCTCGGTTGTAGCTGGGTGTTGTAGCTGCCCTGTTTCTTACAAAAATAGCTTTTATTTAATTCTGCATAGACAAGTAAGCATACATAACACAGTAAGACAAGAATAAATTATAAGTCAAAGAAGCTGAGTGCAAGCATATATACAAAGCATGGCAATGGCTCATTACTGACTATAACAAACAAACAAAGCCTAAGATCTTATCTTTTTGGTTTTTTTTTACAAAGGAGGGTTCAATTCAGGGAGGCTTTGCAAAAACTTCCTTGAATTACAGGACAATGTGCCTCCAAAAAAGGACAAAACCAACAGCCCAGTCCTATTTTATTAGGGCAATTCATTGCACCCTATAGGAAGCCCCAGAAATAGGGCTTTTGTGTGCATGATGAGGTGTGGGGATTGTGGGGCAAAAATCTAATCCCTAAATGCCTGCTTCTGCAATTCCAGAATGTTGGCTGCAGCTCCTTCACACTATTTGCCTGGGGTGTTAGAACCATTGGTTCCACATATCATAGATACCGTAGCCCTTCTATGAGTCTTAGCTCACTGTCACCCCATGAAGACCCAATTAATACCCCTTCTGTGCTATGCAAGCCCTTTGATGCAATTACTCTGTTGTTTTCCACACCCTACACAGCCCTACTATGGGGTCTAAGTAGCGAAGGAAGCTTTGTCAGGTCCTCAAAACGAAAAGAGTTTCACCCTTAATGTAGAATTTCCTAAAATGTACGTTGCACCCACAGAATAAAACAGGAGGGGCATGGAAGATGCATAAATAAAGATGAGCTGGCCTTACAAACAGAATGAGGTGTTTCAGCATTAATTTTTCTTGAAAGTGAGCTCAACTTTCAAAAGTCTGGGAATTTCTGCCTCAGTAATGCAGATCTTTCACATGTGAGACTAGATCAATCACAAAATTATAAAAACGTAGGGCTGGAAGGGATCTTTAGAGGTCATCAAGTCCACGCCCCTACACTGAGAAATGAGCAAATATGACTAAATCATCCCAGATGGGTGTTTGTCTAACCTGTTCCTTAAAACAGCCAATTATGGGGATTCCACAACCGCCATTGGTAACCTATTCCAGAGCTTAATTATCCTTATAGTTAGAAAGTGTTTTTTCTAATATATAACCCAAATATCCCTTGCTGCAGAATATGCCAAATACTTCTTGGCCAGTGGATATGAAGTACAATTGATCACTGTCCTCTTTATAACCACTCTTAATATATTTGAACAGTTATCAGGTCCTCTTTCAATCTTCTTTTCTCAAGACTAAACATAGTCATTTTTTTAACCTTTCCTCATAGGTCAGGTTTTCTAAGCCTTTATAATTTTTGTTGCTCTCCTCTTGCCTCTCTCCAGTTTGTCTACATCTTCCTTTAAAATGTAGCACCCAGATGTGGACACAGTTCTCCAGCTGAGGTCTTACCAGTGAAGAATAGAACTGGACAATTACCTCTTTAGTCTTATATGCAACGCTTCTGTTAACAGACCCCCATAATGATATTAGCCTTTTTTGCAACTGCATCACATTATTGGCTCATGTTCAATTTGTGATCCATTGTCATTCCCAGCTCCTTTTCTTGCAGTACTACTGTCTAGCCAGTTATTTCCCATTTTGTGCTTGTGGATTAGATTTTTTTTTTTCCTTCCTAACTATAATATGTTGCACTTGTCTTTAATGAATTTCTTCTTGTTGATTTCAGAAGAATTTATCATGGTCATTTTGAATCCTAATCCTGATCTCCAAAATGTTTGCAACCCCTCCCAGATTGGTGTCATCCTCAAATTTTATAAGTATATTCTCCACCCCATTCCAGGTCACTAATAAAAAATATTTAATAGTTCCAGACCCAAGACAGACCCATGCATGATCTCAATTGATACATTTGCCCAATCTGACAGCAAGCCATTGACAGCTGCTCTCTGAGAATAGTCTTCAACCAGTTATGCAACCACCTTACTTTAATTTGATCTAGACCATATTTCTCTAGTTTGCTTATGAGAATGTCATGTGGGTCATCACATGTCAAAATATAAAAAAAATCAATATCCCTAAGACAAACTCTAAGATCACAAACTGCAGACTTTGCCTATCTGTAAACTTTGATTATTGTCAGAAATACTTTTCTACTGGCTTGTGTGCATATGGAGAAATCAATGGGTACTGACATTTAGTGATAAACTCTAATCCTTCTGAACCCTAAGTATAGAGGACCAAATTCTATTCAGGATACACTGATGTAACACTGAAGTAACTCAGCTGAAGTCAATAGAGCTTAATTGTTGAGTGCCTTCTAATTCTTTTCCAAAGTGTTTTTAGATAAATATGATTTTAACCTATTCTTTACTAAAAGAAGATTCCACAGAGAACCTCTGCTCATTGAGACCTGATTGTTCTTCAACTTCAGAAACAGGCTATAGTCTTTATATTTTTCAGGACCATTTCTTCTTGTTACTGTCTTTTAGGACCTTCTCGTACCTTTTTTCTCCTTGAAATCTGTTTATTTTCCTCCTTTAATATAATATTAATGTGGTCTACATAGATCTGATATTCTTGTATATTACTGAGTCACAGGAATAAAGTTATCAGTGAATTCCCTACTATGGCTTTGTACTTCCAGTTTCTGATGTTGAGGAGGAAGAATACAATGCATTTTCTATGCTTAGAATAGATCAGGGGTGGGTGGAATGTTTCCTTCCACTTTTTTAGACATAAGAGTCTTAAAAGTAAGGAGCTACTGAAGAAGAAAAGGAACATACACTCATCTCAGAGGTTGGAGACAAGACACGATATGGACATAAAACTCTACAAAAGCTATGGAATTATGTAGCCTGCTACCTTCACACAGCCTTTTACTACAACCACTTGCACAATGGGATTCAACTGTGCAGCTTGATCAAAACTTGAGATGGTTTTTTTTTTCTTGACAAAAGTTGAAACATTTAAATAAAACGTTGATTATTTTTAATTACAACTTTTTGTAAAACCATTTGAAGTTTTCTGATCTATTCTCTCTACTGCTAGGTCACAGCCTTGGCTCAGATAGTAAGCAGGGTGAACTTTTGATATCAAAGGTTCAGAGTGTCGTCGCTAATAATTACTATGGTGGCAATGGATGCTGCATACACTGTAAGGCCAGGTCTACACTATCATATATGCTGGCAAACTTAAGTCTGTTAGGGGTGGTGAAAAAAACCCTCCCTAAGTGACGTAAGTTTCACTGACATAAGTGGTATTGTACATAGCGCTGTGTCGGTGGAAGAGCTTCTCCTGCAGACATAGCTATTGCCAGTAATTGAGGTGGTTTTATTATGTAAACCAGAGAGCTCTCTCCCATCGGTAATGAGTGGCTACACAAGTGATCTGACAATGATGCAGCTGCATCAGTACAGCTGTGCTGCTGTAAATTCACTGGTGTAGACATGGCCTTAAACAATTCACTTACAAAGCATATTGCTGCAATTTGCAATTTTGCTTTACAGCTTTATTTCTGAATGGGCTCAAGCTGAAGGCTTGAGTACATTGCATTCCAGATATCAAAAAAATGATGTGAGAAAAGGAGGGAGCATAGTTATGAAAGTCTACATCTGAAATCAAAGTTTGCAATCTTCTTGCCAGATACACTTCAAAAACTGCAGCTTTGGCCATTTTTGCTGCTTGATAATCTAATAACTAGAGAGATATAACAAGACCTTCCAAATTACAAATTCAAGTCACAGGTGTTGGACTCACCCCCTTAATCAGAGGAGTTGAAATATTGTTTGCTGTGTCTTCTTGTTGCTTTCCCCAGCCCACCAACATCCCCTTCATCTTTCCTGGATTGAGTCATAGGAAGTTAGCCTCTATCCAAGCCCTAGATGCATTGAGACACTACATAATGTCCTCAACTGGACCAGATGAATCAGATGAAATGGAGAAAAAAAGCTGGTTGTCATCGGCTGACAGAAGGCAATGTAATCTGTACCTCTTTACCAATCCTCCTCCAAATTCACACATAATTTTGGGTAAACCAAAACTGCATTTTTCATCAAATAGACTATTTATCTGAAAAAATTCACCCACACACCAAATGATCTTTAACATCCATCTTGTCATGGAATACTGGAAAGCTTGAAATCAGTTCAGTGATAATGTTTTCTATATACATCCATTAAAAGTGAGGAAGGTTGGTTTACTAGTTGCAGGGCTAGCCTGGAACTTGTAAGATCTGAGTTCAATTATGTGCCCCATCACAAGATTCCCGTGTGACCCTGGGCAAATCTTTGCTACCTCTTTGTGCCTCTGTTTCCCCTTTTTAAAATGTGATATCAACAAGATATCAACCACAAGGACTTCTTCAGTAATGAACTGTGAGGGAGAAGCTATCATCTGTAGTTAAGTGGATATTTGTCTCACTATCACATGTATACTCCCTATGCCACAGACCTGTTGTGAGATTACATATATTAAAGACTGTGAGATGCTCAGATACACTCTTTGATGGGATCATTTATGTACCAGAGAGATAGAAAATGGACTGAAACTCAGTGCAGTGAGATACAAAATTTTCTCACCGACATACCCATTTGCTTGCAATAAAGCTTCTAATGCATATTCAGCCTTGTATACATGTGATAAAGAGACAAATATTCAAGTAACTGTAAATGATAGCTTCTCCCACACAGTTCATTACTGAAGAAGTCCTTGTGGTTGATATCTTGTTGCTACTTCCATTTTCTGTTTTCATCCTGTAGCTAAGTTACAAGTCACCTACTGAAGCAGTACCTATCATTATAGATTCATTTTCCCCAGATTATGGAGTGGTGAGGATTACTAAATTTCATACAGCATCTACCAATCTTTATTAAGAGTGGTGGGGGAGGATCTTTTAAAAGAAACGGCTTATGTATTATTGGAAACAAAAAGACCACATTCAAAGAGTGTTTAAGGTGCCTAAAGAAAAAAATGAATGAAAAATAATGTTAGTGAAGGGTGAAAGAAACCATATGTTCTCCAAAGCCTAGGCCTTAATGGCTTTCTTAATGCACCCTGTTGTGCCTAGGTATTGAAGGACATATGGTGCTTTTCACCCTGAACTGTGAATTTCCTGAAACAGCTGTAATGTTCTTTTAATGTTTTTTGTAGATAATTATATAGTTGCAGAATTTTTTTAAGCATTTTCTTTTTACAGTTATTAGAGGGCACTTATACGTTGCAGCCCATACTCCAACTAACCATCAAAGCTTCCCTTCTAAATAATTGACCTATTTGTTTTTGGTATTGATTATTTACTGTGCATACATTGCACCTTACTGCAGGGCCTTGATGTTACATGCTCCAACACAAGTGTCAGCAGATGTGGTGCCTGGGCAGATGTGAGGCTAAGCAATGGGTGTGGACCTCTGCAGATGTAGGTAGTATGTTTCAAGCACCTTGGGTACCCACGCAGGATAAAAAAGGAGCGTGTGCTTGACCAAAGAATGGATGCGTCTGAACAGACCTGAGATTAAGTATGATCCTCATAAAGCTATTTAAATGCTCTGCTAAGTAGGTTCTTCACTGGCTTTTCTCATGCTACTCGATAGGATAAGTGAGAGTACAGAAGTGTGGGGAATATGGGATTAGATAGGAATGGATGACAATCTGCTATTGGTCAGTACCTATAAAAGATCACTCTCTCCTTACACCCAGGAGCATGAGGGAAGCAAAGAAGAATTTATGTCTCTCTTACGAGAATTTCTTTCCATAGCTCCTCCTAGGGTGCACAGCAATGTATCGCCCCTTACATCAGTCCACAGCATCACTTATTTTTAATTTTACCCTTAACTAGTAAATGCTAAATTCTGGTTTTTATGGTCAGCTTTTGGCACCATGGGAGCCAGCCTACAACCACCACATAAATATCCTTAAGGAAACAATATCAAGGGACAAAATATACTCACATTATGTGCAAAATGCTAAAAGAAATGGGCTTTGGCTCCGATATGTGTCACATAAAATAATTTTAGCTTCTGCAGTAAAATTACTTTTCTCATGTTATTTAAAAACACATCTATATGTGTACATCCAGTTTCAGGACTAAAACTTTTTCCAAAATTACTTTGTTTGGTCTCAAAGAAAGCTGATTCTAGTTCTATCAGAAATGTTTATGTATACAACTATCTTACTGTCCTTTAGGAAAAATGCTGATTGACAAAAAACATAGGCTGAATAAAGTTTTATAGACTGCTCTTCCTTTTATTATGGCTGTATTTTCCTTTCTATTGTCACCTACTTTATGCAGGGGTAACAGAATGTTCACCAGCCTTCCCCAATCTCCTCAGCACCTTTAACACACCTGCAGAAAAATCCATAGGATGGAGAGATACATTTTCAAAATGTGTACATGATACTCTCAACCCCTAGCAATCAAAAATCATCACACTGGTTCAAAAGTTGTAAGATTTTATTTTAATACATTCTAAATTTGGGTTTCATTTTATTTGCTCTCTGGTCTCCGAACCTTTTGTGTGTGCTTCGGTCACATCTTCAACTCTAAGGTCTAGAAAAATTACAAAATAATATCCATAAAAATAATCATAAATAAATAAAGTATCCAACCTTATGTTTGGAGGAGCAGCTTCCATTTTCCTAATTTCATTCAGTGTTTCCAGCTCTTGGTATTTTACCACAAGTATTTTATGTACCAGGTTCTGTCTTCATGAGAAGACTCTATGCTTATAAAACTAAATGGATTTTTTATTGAGAGAACTATTGAAAGAGATGCCACAACTATGGTTAGTATTGGAACCATGTACACACGGTTTGGCTTCCTGATACTTTCTCCATTCTCTTCCTACCTGTAATCTGTGCTCCTTCTTCCAAGTTCCTTATAGGTTGCTACCATAAGTACTTAGCAGTACATAGTGTTTTTCCTAAAAACTCAGCCTTCTGGAGACATGTGACAATGTCTGAATCCCAGCTTTAACTTTTTTAAGGGACTCTAATGGGCTTTCCTTCCCTCCTTAGATAGGCTGCAAATGGGTCTGATTTGAGAGACAGTTTTGGGGAATGGAAACTGAAACAAAGTGTTCTTTCAGTAGGTGATGCTGTCTCTAAGATTTTTGGGAGGCACTGTAGTCTGAGGGCTCTGGCTGCATTATTGGGTTTTTAGATAATGTGTCTTACTTCATTCCTTCAGATACCTTTTGTGTTACAGTTAGTTTCTATCCCTGATGGTGATGGAGAAAAACCGGAAGATGTGACCCCAGTACATACTAAAGGCTAAAAAAGCATGAGGCTAAAACACAGCCCAGAATATTGGCTTTTTTTAAATCATGATTTTTAAGACTATCTCACGATTTTGGAGGCCTGATTCATGATTCTGGAACAGCTGGAGTTGACAATACTGAATAATTGATACAGTGATTAACAACAATAAAAACAATAAACAAATATTCAAAAGCACCTTCAAAATTCCTACCTAATATGAAAAAAAAATTAAGCCCATTTCTAGATCTTTATCTATTCCCGAATCCTCACATGTTACCCAGCTCCCCTCCCCAAGTAGCTCCTGTAGGGGTGTGATAGATCTTTCCTTGACTCCCTTCCATGGGTACACAGTCCCAGTCATTTAGATAGGGCCTGAAGGCTGGACTCAAACACTGCCAGAAATGTGCTTTTGTTCATCAACTAATGTAAAGTAGGTCCTAGAAAACATGCTCATGACTGAGGTTGACTAACTGTCACTGTATCGCTCTATATGTATTTTTTGCTTGGATTTTATGTTTTGCTTGCCAGATCCTATATATCAAACCCTAAATCAATATGAGAAAGTTTTTAAAAAAATAACTGTTAAAAATTCCATTCTCTCTCCTTCTCTCATCCCCCATCCCCCAACCTTCCTGTACAGTACGTATTCATTTTCAACCCAAACACCACCTGTCATACATGGAAGCACTGATGGAAATGAAAACTCCGGGAACTTCGACAGCAAAACAAATGCAGCAGTGAAAGATTTATGAACACAAGAATTTCTGAGCTTCTTAAAGTTTAAAGCCGCTCTACCCAAACTCGCTGTTAAGCCCCAAACAACTAATCTGATAGCTCAATAGCTGCCTATGGCTTGCAGATGAAAAACAAGCTGATCACTAAGAGTATGTCTACACTGTAAATAGATACCTGCAGCTGGCCCACACCAGCTGACATGGGCTCGCGGGACTCGGGCTTGCAGGGCTGTTTAATTGCAATGTAGATGTTTAGGCTTCGGGTGGAGCTTGAAGTTCTAGAACCCAATTTTTGAAGTACTGAGCATCCACATTAAGAGTAAATTCACCCCGGGGCTGTGGCCCTGTGCAAAACCCCATGGACTATTTAACCCCCTGTAATAACTCATAATGAGCTTAAGAGAAGTCTAAAGGATGCACAGGGCCTTGTTCAACATTACAGAAGAATAACTATAAATTCTCATCCCCAACGAATATGAATCAGGCTGTTTTCTCTTGTTGCAAATTCATGAAATTTCGTTCATGTTTTTCTTTCACTGTTTTTGGTTGAAATTTGGAGAAAAACAAACAAACAAAAAAACCTTTGACCAGTTCTATCATTGCTTGAAAAGGGCATGCATGTATGCACACATCATGGCAATGTGTCAAGACATCACATTTTTGAAAATGTCAGCTAGCTCTACTCATTAAGAAATGTTAGCACCATCTATTGGTGAAAATATGGAGCTTCAAATTTATTTTTATTTGCATAACAGGTTAAATATATTTAAAATTGAATCAGTAGCATCCAACCCCTGGGATGACTTTAATATTACAATGACCACTGTACGCCAGTGAGTGATAATAGTATGTCAGCTCATGAAGAATCTCTTTCTTGATGGGTGTGTTTACCCAGGGAAGTTGAAACTGTGCTTTCTGTTAACAAATAAATTGTCTTAAAAAGGGCTACGTTGTCATTCTTTTAGTCAAGTGGAATAGTACTTTACATTTCAAGTAGTCCCACTGAAGTCAATAAAGCTCTTTGTGCAGTAAATGTAATACTCATTATGAGGAAGAGTGTTTAAGTTTATTGTTTCTTCTTTTTGTGATAACATACAAGGAATTATGGAAGAAGATGTTTTGTAGTATACATTTTGATTATTTCGTATTATCATGTTATTCCTGATTTTATGTTGGACTTTGCATTTATTTTGGATTATGGATGAATGTCTGCTTTAGAATTAGTCACTATAAAGAACTGGGAAAAGATGGTGGATTGTTTGAAACAATAGATTAATGTTAAATTTCAGAAAAAAAGAATACATCTTTCTTTGCTTTGTTCTTCACATCACTGCCAGAGACTGAAAATGGACATGAAACCAGGGTTTATGGTACCGAAGGATCTTTGGGTTTATTTTAAGTCTGGAAAATAAGGATCCAATACTTCAATATACTCCTCAGGACTACAAGGATGCACTCATACAGATAGCACTGCAGGACTGATGCATTAAACACACACAAAAACTTGTTTTTCATGACATGTTAATGTTTCAAAGTTAAACCTGTAAATAGTCAATAAACACAGGAGGTAGGTGGCTCCTTTAGCAACATTAATTTGGCTACATTGCACAAACTTAACTTTAGTATTGTGTGGATGCAGTTTATTAAATTACATTTCCATTTCTCCCCCTTTCTTCTGAGTTTAGACTGGGTTTTGAAAACTAAGACAAACCTAAACTTAGATCAGTTTCCTGGTGCAGATACATTCTGAGTGAAATTTTTTCTTTTAGTCTGCCACTTGATCTGTTGAAATGAAGCTAAAGGTACTATATTGCATCCACACTTGGAAAACTGGTTAATTTTGACTTCAGTTTAGCTAGATCATGTAACATAAACCTGACCTATACTTCCACTTTTCCTAGTCAAGACAAAGGCAGAGTGGGAGAGCAAGAAAAAGAAATATTTTGGCAGTGTTGAACAGGGTTCAACCTTTAAATGCTTCGAGTTAGGCTTTGAAGATTTCATGAATGAGATTAAGAAAGGTATCATCCAATTTTTTGTGCTGCTGTTCTTTGGTTGGAGACAGTTCTTTGCCAGGCTGGGTAAACTATCAGTGTGCATTTGCTATACAACAAGATATAAATGTAATATCTTTGTTAATAAAAGTGTAGAAGTTGCAGAACACAGCAAAAAATGTGGAGAGAACCTAAAATCATGCATCTACATTGTGTTTTCACTTGCAGTTTTCTTTTGTGCCTGATGCTAAAGCAATTTCTGAAGCATTTTGCTAGGTGACTTTCAGAGAGGCAGTAATAATCTCTATCATGCAAATAGTCCAAGCAGTAGTATAAAAGCAGCAGCCTGTGTGCCTGTCAGATCAAGGGCAGAGATTTGCAAAGGGGGAGGGAATTTGTAACACTGCTAATATCTCATCAGATTTCCACTGAGCCTGATTTTCCAAACCTTTATAACATTTTTATTTTTAATCTACTTCCTTTTCCCTTCACAGTATCAAACTTCAGCCATATTTGTGGTAGCTAAGATTGAGAAAAAAAAAGTGTTCTATAATCCTTTATGATGTAAAAATTTGATTTTTTTTCACCCTTCCTGAACCACAAAATAACTGAATAAAATTTCTTTAAATAAAAAAATAATAATTTACACACACACACACACAATCAATGAAATCAATGTGATTACACTTGTTTACATCAACTGACGATCTGACCGCAAACGTGGAAACCCACAAAGGATATTTTTATTAGTTTTTCAGCGAGTTCTCATGAGCATTTGAAAAAATGGTGTATAATGTAAAATATGTGGCTGGCAACTGCCAGTGAATGCTACTGTTGGTTATTGACAATGATAGCCATCAATAGTCAAAATGAAAAATGGCATTTCCATTCTTAGAATGCAGAAGGCAATACTTTAGTAAAGATAGATAGCATGATGCATCAATATTAATTCTTTAGTGGCACCCACTATATAACAGCAGCCACATAGAACAGACAGTTTGTTTCTGACACTTTTCTGTTGGGATTCCCCTGGCTCCTCATGTGAGTAAAGGTTACAGAAAGAGGCCCACAGAATGGCTGCATGACATGATGTACTGAAATACCGTATAATCATGCATACCTTTACTCATGCAAGAAATCTTTGCTTATATGTATAGCCCTTCTCAAGTCAGTGATGACTCATATGAAAGAGAGCTTTGCAGGGTCCAAGCTAAGGTTTGCTTCTAATAAGACACCCCAAAACAGTTGCTTAAATTAACTAGTTTTTTTTGGAACTTCATGGAAGGTTCAGTTTGTGTTTGTTTTGGATGTTTGGAATGAAGGCTTGGATTGGTTATTTTATGTAAACAAGCTTTCCCATCCCTAAATGAAACATGTAAACGTTTGGAGTTTTTTGTGTGTGAGAGTGTGCGTACATATATGTATGTGTAATGGACATGCCATGGACCCTCCATAAAAAAGGTTGCTTTGAGATATACATTTAAAGAAAATAGTATATTCATTCATCTATTTCTGATCTTTAATCTTAAATATTTTTATAGTAACTGTTTTTCCCAAGTGCCTAATCTACCCCATATTCTGGCATTTGTTTTTAAAAGTCAGTGCTATGAAGGAATTTTATGAGTGAGCTTTATGCAGGTTAAAGCAGAAATCGGATATGGTGATTGGGGAGATGAGACAACACCTATCTTCCCACTTATTCCCAGAGCCTTCAGTGTGGGTGCTTATTATACCACATATGGAACACAAATGGGGAATCATAACCTAAGCAAAATATTATGTTTAGAGACTAGAAATTAAACAGAAGGGCCCTGTGGAACATGAGATAAATCCTAAGGGCATTCTGATTTATTTCACATTTTTAAATTAAAAAAATAATAATAATAAAAAATAATGTGGGAATATTGATTAATATAATGAATGAGTGGCATGGCTACAAGCCTCATGTGGTTTTATTGCTTACCTGAATGCTGAATTTATTGTACTACATGATACATTATGAAAAGGCTGA
>ML675611.1:33981504-34005240 GCA_007922155.1 Mesoclemmys tuberculata
TGCTAATCTTGTTGAAAGTGTGCCAGACTATGTGGCTGTTCTGTGAAGTGCAGACATGTGATAGTTAGATCTAGTAGCCAGTCCCCCAGAACTATTTTCACTTATGACCTAAGACAACATTTCATCCCAGAGGTAGGTCATTGCACTAACCCACTGTGTCATCTCCTAGCTCAATGCATAACCTATTCTTGAGCTGCAGTTATGCAATCACCAGGCATGGAAGTTTTCTGACGTGGAGAATACTTGGCTTTGTATAAATTTAAACATGAGATCAATCCTCCTACATTAGAAGAAAAACAATCACCAATAAATGCAGATTGGTAGATGGCAAAATGTAGACTTCAGATATAATGCTTAATAATAAATAATAATATTTAACAATTTTAGGAGGTATATCCTGAGATATGAGTTAAAATCAACAATGTAGGAAATATGTCAGAATGGTAGATACACAGTGACTGGAAAGCAAATATTTCTTATTTTTAATAATGTGAATCTATGCATGAATGGAGTCAATTTATGAAAAGACTCAAAATAAGTATTGGTAACCAGTGGCAGTTTAGAATGCTAAAGTGGCTGAGATGCAGGATGCAAAATTAATTCAAGAACAGTTCAGTTTAGATGAGGAACAGATGTATCTGCCAATTCCTAAATAGCACAGATACTGTTATATTTCTATATTAGGATCAGGACCCTTAATATTTTATGATTATGTGGGCATATAAATTGATGCATAATAGCAGATTATTTTAAAATTGTACCATAATTGTGTTCCAGAATCTAAGATTCTTTTTCCCAAATAAGTCTCCAGTCATCATGATTGTGAAGAAACCCTTCAAACTGTGAATCAAATGTAAACTGATGGAGTGTGATTTGCTTGAGCCTGCACACAGCAGACACCCGTTAATTGTCAGTGCAAAAATTTGAACCTATTGTACTACAAGGTACAATATGAAAAGATCAGAAACTGAAAACTTGGGGCAGTATAAAATAAATGGAATGTTCTTCTTTTACAAAATGTCAAATTCAGCCACCTATACACATTCTGGGTAGTATTTCACTCTGCCCTGGATCTTACACCACTGAAGTCAAAGGTAGCTTTGACATTGACTTTAAAGAGTGCATGATCAGGCCTCTGTGAGCAGTCCTGTTGATTCTAATGGGACTATTAAGGTAGCAACACACTTTTCAGAGGAAAGGGGACAAAATCTGGCCGCAAATTAATCAAAGTTAGTAGTGGTATCAAATCATTATGGACCAGATTGTGCATTTACATTTCCCTGACTCACACCTGCTCTAAGGGAAAGGGAAAAAATAATCTACTGTGGGTGCAGACCTACCTATTACTAACCCATTCATGCCAGCTCAGAAGTACTGGCCAGTGTGTTGCGGATATGGCAGCAAGATCCTGTGAAGGATATGAGGCTGTCTTACTCCCTCTTATGTCTGTGAACAAATGCATAGGCCAGGCTAGGATCTGACCCTATATACCTAATATGGTCAATTACCAGCTTTGCCACTTTCTTGCATGCTTTTACTATTTCTTTTGTTTGCCTAGTTTTTTGTTTGTTTTTGCTTTAAGAATGCAAGCTCTTCATGGCAGAGGTTGTTTTCTGCTATATTTAGAAAGTGTCTATCATATTGTGGGAGTTCCTAGAAACAAATAATGAATAATAGGAATGAAGAGTGAATCCGTTAGAAGGAATTTTACAAAGCAGAGTTGGTGGATGAATACATGGGCTTTCCGAAGGTGAAGGGGAGCTCCCAATGTTAAACTCAAATTACAAATATGAGTATCTCAAATAGTAATGCTTCATGGCTACAACTAATGCAGAGTGACCTGGATTTAACTTTCTTAGGGAAGATTCAATAATGAAACATTCTTGCAAAGCAGTAGTGGCCATTTGAGTTAAGTGTCTGCATTGTAAGTAAGCACAGAATAAAAGTTCCTAACAGGATGGTTGCTCGTGTCTTATTAGCAAGGATGAAAAACCAATGATTCTTCTACGTGTGCACATCACTAAAGCTACACAGTCACATTAAAGCTGGAGAAATGTCTGAAAGAAAGCAATTTTAAAATTTTCTATTAGACTTGGGACTGCACTGAATTTTTAGATTGTATATAATGCTACAGTTAAACACCAAAAATTTTAATACTCTTAGACAATCTCCTTTGATATGTTTTGTCTGTCTCTGTTTTCTTTTTCTCCACCTCACTCTACAGAGAGAAAAAATGTTTTGACTGAAAATGATTAGAACTTTCACAAAGAAAGTTTTAGCCTCAGAGAGAACCCTGATGAATGATTCAAGTACAACACCAATCTGATCTCTGAATTTGAATTGCTAATAATAACAACATTTGCTGCTCACGCTGCTGCTGCTGCTGTTCACTCCTGCTAAGCCAGATGTCTATTATCCATCCTTCTGCAAACAAATTAACTTGCTATCTTTTAGAAAGGTTTTTTCCTGTTTACTGCACCGATTTCTAACATCCAGAGGTAAGTTCATGTTTGGTATAAGCTCGTTTGAAGACAGTGGAATGGTTTTGACTCAGAGGATTCAGACAGATCTTATCACAACATGCTTTAATATAATCAATGTGGATGATAAACTTTATCTGTCTAATTTAAAACCTTCCTTCTAAATTTGATGTAACTGCATTTGGGTACTTAAAACTTTCCCAATGGTATGGCTCAGATGGGAATATGGTCACTTCTGAGCGAGGCATTTTTGGTTAAAAGTCCCTACCAGGATTTGGACTCATACTTAGCAATGACCCAGTACTGCTGAATGATGGTTCTCCTTTTAGAGCTGCCATTAGGTTGATAAGATGTTTGTCTGTCTTTTGTGTCTATTTATCTACTTTAGATTGTCAGGTAGTGCCCTCCACTATCATATCTAAGCACTGTTAGTTTAGAAGGTAAAGACTAAAGAACTGTTAGTGCTGGGAGGGATACATGTAAGGTCAGCTAGTAATAAATATAGATTTAGAACCTTTCCTCCAAGGATTTCAAAGCACTTTAAAAATTTTACAGATGGATAAACTGAGGCACTGAGGAATTAAGTTGTCTTGCCTAATGTTTCTTAGCAAATCAGCAACAGAGTCAAGAATAGAATCCAGGAATAAATTCCTGGCCTTATTGAACTCAATAGCAAAATTCCCTTTGTTTTCACTGAAGCCAAAATTTTACCCCAGGACTCCCAGCACTCAAGGCTGGTCTACACTGCCGATTGTGATCGATGAGACATATGCAAACTACATAATGTGGCTTGCGTATCTCCCATTGATGTGCTTACATTCACCTAGTGCGGCATCTTCATGTCGCTGCGTTAATAGGAGATGCCCTCTCATCAACGCAGTGTTAGTCCTTTCAAGGAGGTGGATTAATGGAGTCAATTGGAAAGTGTTCTCTGATCAGCTGAGCTGCACAGACCCACTCAACCAATGCTGTTCCTTCAATCCCTATTGCCTCGGCAGTGAAGTCAAACCCTCAGTCTCAAGTTCTGCTATTCCCCTGCTTTCTTTCAGGACCCCAGTTCTTCTAGACCGTCTTCAGTAGATGCTAGCCATGGCATGATTGGAAGATGACTAATCATTTCGGCTTACTCACCTTATGACTGTATTTTGAAAAGATGTTAAAAGTATGTAAATGGTACCCTGTAAAGTAGTAAGAGATAATCTGAGTATGAAATGTGCTAAGAGGAATACAATTCATCTTGTGCTGGCACTTGTGAGTTTGTGGTACCAACACAACTTTTGTTACACAGTGTTCCTAAAGCACCAGTACCTTCATCTAGACTATGTGGATACCATTGGCCCTTTCATCTGTAGATGTGCCAAAGAGAAAACAGAAAAAAATAATATAGTATTTATTTCCCACTCTAGGGGGGTTCCCCGAATTAACCTTTCAGCATTAGAGCTCCATTGTACTTGTTATGCTTGTGTATACATGAATGGCAATAACATCTGGATGTACCTGGTATATTTAATAGTATGGCAGGTGCTTTCTATATGGATATACTTTAGTACATTCAACAGCACAGTAAGTGCTTTAGAACTGGTGTACCTGGAATATTAACAGCAAAGTAAGTGCACTTATTTGTGCATGTGTACATATTTGATACGTACAGATTTACTTAAATTGTCAGATCTGTGAGACAGGGACTATTTTTTTGTTCTGGATTCCTGATCCATTACTGCGGCTCCTGATAATTACAACAATACAAATAATAAATAACAAGAGCAGCAATATAACCGATAGGGACAGAGTTTATATTTTAATCTTTAACCTTTACATTGAAAATGACAAACTTAATAAATCAGATGTTACATAAAACAAAAACAAAACATTTTCCCACCTTGTGACAAAGCTTGAAAATTAAAATTATTACCATCCCAAAACTCTTACTTCTCCTCCATTCAGCAGATAGAATTTCATCTCTTAATGTCAGTCTCTTAGTCCTCTATCCTCCAGGGAAAATTTGAGTTAATTTTTGGTGTGCAGGTGCAAAGTTATACAAAAACCACCTTCCATGGTCACTGGAGAATCAACCCAGTGTTCTGGGAGGCTCAGGGGGTGTACGCCAACGGAGTAGGTGTGGCTATGGGAAATAGGCTTGTTTAATGCTTCCTTATGCCCTGGAGTTCCCTCAATGGTGGAATGGCCCTTGACAAGTCAAAAGTTCATGCAGTTAGAACAACCTTTAAGATGTTCTAATTTACTCCAGGTCAGCACAAGGAAGATACCTGAATCTGAGAAATAAAAAGTAGTTTGAAGCCTCCTTCTTGAGTATTTTTCAACCAAATCTCAGTCCACCCTGCTAAGCCATATAAGTTACTGTTACCTGAAAGAATCCCAGAACATTGAAATACTTCCCCAGCCAAACAACCTCCAGCTTCACCAATTTTATCCATTAGCCACATAAGTACCAGTCCTTGAGAGTGCTATTGTCAAAAATCAGGACATTAGTTCTAGGGCTACATAGATGCAACTTTGATGGAAGCATCTAAAGCATTCAGAAATGTTTACGCAAGCCTTTTTCATATGAATGAATAAATCTAGTTAAAAGTTAATCCTGCTCACATACCCCTGCCATTATAAACACTGTCTGATGAGGCACTGAGGTTATGCCTTAGTTTTTTTCAGTCTTGTCAGGTTGAAACTTGGCATCCAAGCTGACAGTCCAGATATGATTTTATTTTTTCCAAGCAAATGTCTTACAATCAGATTTTCTGTTTAGTTTATTCTACCCAGGGAAATTTATCTCAGACAGCGTCTGGTTTTCAGTGAGGACCTGGTTTCTTTTTATCTTGTGTTAATGTCCTATATTAGGTGTCTGAGACACAAAAGAGGTCAGATGACTTACCTGAGGTTAAAGTGTGAGGTAGAAGGTCATCCTCAGCAATTACAAACATTTGGCCCCCGTCTTATACTCTCTCCTTGTTTTTCATGAGCCTTTAAAGTATACCACCATAAAAATGCACTGCAATATGTGTGCATCACTCTCTGTGAGTACTAATGGGGAACGCATTGCTGAAGTCCTGTATATCATGTTGAGAACTGAAATATTACAAATGACCATCCTTAACTACTAAGTTATAATAATTATTATTATGTGTTGATTTATCTCCATAAGTGGTCAGGGCATTCAATGCATTTTCCAAATGGAGAAAAAGGCACAATCTGTTTTGAGAACATCATCTCAATACAGACAAATAAACAAAAGACACAGCATTTAGGGGTAAGTGAGCAACATTTGCATAGTTATGTGCCCAGATTCCAAATGTGGTGAGTAGGTGCAAGAGAGTGAACTAAAGTGTGATAGTAGCACCCTTCTAGAACTTTCCCAGTGCCCTCTCCCCTTGCTATACCACACATCCCCCTCCGCCCCCCCGCTCAACACCACAGGGTTGGGCTACTTGAGACGTGAGGCAGTGCTGGTGCAAAAGGGCATGAGCGTTGCCATGTTGGCTTCCGGCCCTATGCTGCACCCGGAAGTGAAAAGGCTGTAGAGAGAGGAACCATCAGGTCACGCTGGCATTCTTCTCCTTGTTAGTGTGCATCCATTGGAGTGGGGCGTGGTTTGTCACCAGGGTAAACCTCCTTCCAAGTAAATAATATCGGAGCGTTTCCATAGCCCATTTAACCACCAAGCACTCTTTCTCGACAACTGCATACTTCTGCTCTCTGGGGAGGAGTTTCCTGCTGAGATACAAGATTGGGTGCTCCTCGTCATCTATTATCTGTGCCAGGACAGGGCCTAGCCCTGTCTCTGAGGCATCTGTTTGGAGGATAAGCTCTTTCTCAAAATCCAGGGCTATAAGTATTGGGTAGCTACAAAGAGCTGTCCTTAAATCCACAAATGCTTTCTTGGCCGCCTCAGTCAACTTTACCATATCCAGGCCTTGAGCCTTTATCAAGTCTGTCAAGGGCCCTGCTCTAGTGGCAAAGTGGGGGATGAATCTCCTATTATAGCCCACTATCCCTAAGAATGCTCTGACCTGTTTCTTGCAGACTGGTCGGGGCCAGGCCTGGATGGCCTTTACCTTGTCCCACTGGGGCTTTACTAGACTTCTCCGTACCATATAGCTCAGGTATTTGGCCTCGGCCAGCCCTATTGCACATTTCAAAGTGTTTGCTGTGAGACCAGCTTTCCTGAGGGTGTCAAGTACCTCCTCTACTTTCCCCAGGTGCATTTCTCAAAGGGCTATGGATGACCACATCATCCAGATAGGTGGCAGCATACTTGGCATGAGGTCTCAATAATTTGTCTATCAATCGTTGGAATGTTGCGGGGGCCCCATAAAGTCCGAAGGGAAGGACTGAAAGAGACCATCAGGTGTGGAGAAGGTGGTCTTCTCCTTGGCATCCTTGGCTAGGAGGATTTGCCAATAACCCGTGGTCAGATATCCAGCTTTGCCCGACTGGTCCACTAGCTCATCGATACATGGAATCAGGTAGGCATCAAATTTAGATATTTCATTCAGTTTTCTGAAATCATTACAGAACCTGAGGGTGTCATTGGGCTTGGGAACTAGGACGATCGGGCTAGACTACTGGCTGTGGGACTCCTCGATAACTCCAAGTTCCAGCATCCTCTTTACCTCTGTTATAATCTCTTCCCTTTTGGCCTCTGGTATCCAATATGGTTTTATTGTCACGCACGCTCCAGGGTTGGTGGTGATGTGGTGCTGGACCACCATCTTACAACCGGGCTGCTTTGAGAGCATGTCCTGGTTTTTCTGGATCATGTCAACTACTTCTGTCCTTTGGTCTGGGGTCAACTCAGGGGATATTCTCACCTCCCCTTGTGGAACATCTGACTTGGGGGGGAGCTTCTCGGGCGATCAGATACACCGCTTGGTCTCGCCAGGGTTTCAGCAGGTTCACATGATATAGTTGCACTGGTTTTCGGCGGTCTGGTTGCCTCACTTTGTAGTTCACTTCTCCGACAGCTTCCACAACCTTGTACAGGCCTTGCCAACTGCTTTCTGTTGTTAGCACTAGCACCATTACTCACTCTCCTGGCTGAAACCTCAGTGCCTTTGCCCGTTGGTTGTAGTAGGTCTGCTGGGCCTCCTGGGCTTTCTTCAAATGTTCTCGCACTATGGGGGTCACCCGGGCTATCCGTTCTCGCATCTGGGCCACATGCTCAATAACGTTTCTCCCTGAATTGAGCTGTTCCCCCCAGTCCTCTTTACCAATATCTAAAATACCCCGGGGATGGTGACCGTACAATAATTCAAAGGGGAAGAATCCAGTGGATGCCTAGGGGGACCTCCTGTATTGTGAACATCAAAGATGGTAGTAAGGCATTCCAACCCTTTCCGTCCTGCGCCACCACCTTCCGTATCATACTCTTGAGGGTACGATTAAACCTCCCAACCAGGCCATCCGTTTGTGGATGATACACTGAGTTCTGCAGGGCCTGGATGCAGAGCAGGATACATAGATCCTGCATCAGTTTGGACATAAAGGGTGTCTCTTGGTCTGTCAGGATTTCCTTCGGGATGCTCACTCTAGCAAAGACCTGGAGCAGTTCCTTCGCAATTGCCTTGGATGTAGGGTTTCTTAGGGGGATGACTTCGGGATACTGGGTGGCATAGTCCGCAATGACAAGCACACTTCAATGGCCGCGTGCTGATCATTCTAGTGGCCCTACCAGATCCATGACGATCCTTCCAAAGGGTACTTCAATAATGGGCAGGGGCACTAACGGGGCTCTCAAGTGAGGCCAGGGGCTATGCAATTGACACTCCGGGTAGGAGAGGCAGTATCGCTGGACCTCCGCCCGTATTCCTGGCCAGTAGAACCTTCTCAGAATTCGATCCAGGGTTTTATCTGCTCCTAGGTGTCCCAAAAATAAATGACTATGGGCCAGTTCTAGAACTGCCTTTTGACGTCACAACAAGAACCAGCTTGCTGTCAGGTTCGATTTATATGGATCCCTCAAACAAGGAGTGACAAGGGTTGCTTTGCATACAACTTTGTTTTACTTGCAACAATCTATACATCAACAATTACAATTTAAAAATCACCATTAATTCTTATTTAATACAGCAACTTAACTACTTAAAACACAATCACAATTACAACTATACAATTATATTTACAAAGCTAGCGTACACTATAGGATTATACTTATGCTATTATACTTACACTGCAACGGTGAGGTTTGTCAGCAGCAAAGCAGTACTCCAATTCTATTAGTACGATTCCCAGGTTTACATCTGAGTGGAAAATACTGTCACACTCAGGTTACACAGCCACACGCTCTATACTTAGGTTTGAGCGGCAAACTGGGGAGAGATGGTAGGTAGATCAAGCCTGCATGTAGAGCTATTCTGGTGCCCTTCCAAAGATATGGGACATCTCCAAATTACCTTTTGTTTTTGATCACCTTATATTCTCTTCCTCACAGCAATGTGCCCACTTTCTAGCCAATTATGAGATTCCTAAGAGTGATGAGGTGATTAGGGGCTGCACCCTGACACAGCAAAACTTGATTTTATTTTTCTTAATTGTCCAGCTGCTGTTTGCTGTTGACAAAGACTCACCCATTACAATACATGTTTGAATACTACTTAAATGAAATTTACTGAGTTTCGAGTAACAGGTTTACCAAAGCCTTCAGGTTACAGATCGATTGCATTTTGTACTTTAGTACTTAACATCTGCTGGGGTCCTCCCGGTGCTTGTCACAGAGATTTTGTTACAATACAGGAACGGATACTGTTTAAATAAAGTTTCACAGAGATTTTGTTACAATACAGCAATGGATACTGTTTAAATGAAGTTTCACAGAGATTTTTTTGTAATACATGGCTGGAGGATGTTACAAAGCAGTTAACATTTTACACCTCGGCCCAATGAGTTTACACCTCTACTAATTTAAAATGGAGTTGGGTCACTTTAATTATAAAATGAAACAATGTTACAACACCTTTATGTGCTTCCATGACATCAAGAGTTGCTCTACTTCCTCCCCCCATATTGGGGTCACACAGTACAGCAGGTCCCATTTCAGGATGTAGTAGGGCCCCGGGCCCTTAGTCTTTCCCTCCACGGGACCGCCATCAATCTCTGCTACTTTCTTTCTCACGTTCGTGTATACTGGGTCCATGGTCTGGTCCTGCCCAAAATTTCCCCTTAGGGACCTAGCTGGCCTACCTCTAGGGGCCCAACCTCATTTTCATCTCCAGGGTCATTCCTACTAGTGCTGGGTACTGCCCCTGGGTCTTCACTAGTTTGAGGGGTCTCCTGGCCTCCCAAATGAGTTCGCCTACCAACCAGGGTAGCTTTCTGGTTCCCAGCCAGTATCCGGGTGCCTAACCTTTTATCTGCCCTCCTTTCCCGCCGGGATTTCCAGGGTCTTCCGGGGGGTGAGAGCAGTTCTTGGGTGAATTCGACAAAAACAAGGGAAGGGCTGGTTGCCTGTGCCTCAGTCTTTGCCTGGGGTTTGCTGCCCAGCCCGAGCTCCATGGGTGGGAGTAGGTTCTTGAACCTTGGAAAATCCCTACCAATCAAGACTGGGTAGGGGAGCCTTGGGACGAGACCTGCCATCACCCGGGTGGTATTCCATTGGATCTCAATCTGTACTGGGATTGAGGGGTACAGATTTACAGTCCCGTGTACACAGGTCACCACTGTGCATTTGGCTCAGGTCAGCTGGTCTCGCCCTACCAGTTTCCCCAAGACCAGCGTCACTGCACTCCTCGAATCTACTAGGGCCATTGTGTTGATGCCATTCGTTTTTACTGGCCTTGTATATCCATGAAGGGCTGTTATAATCCCTACCAAACTGAGGAGACCACAGCACCCCCTGTGACCTCCCAGGTTGCACTGCATGGGCTCCTCCCAGTTGGGGCACTGGGCTGCTATATGACCCAACTCCCCACATTCACAACACTGGTACTTTAGGCTAGCTGTTTCCCTCTGCCTTGGTTGGGTCCCCCAGCCTCACCTCCTGAGTTTCCAGGTCCCTTCCTGTCCTCGTGCTGTTCCTTAGCTACTCGGCACTCGGTTCCCGCACTCTTGGGTCTCCCTGAAGTCCAGGACCTAAGGATGGGGACTTAATTGGTGTCAGCTGACACTAATTACCGTTTGGCTAGTCTACAGGGAATAAAGTCTGGATCATTCTAGCACTTACATAGCACCCTTCTAGAACTTTCCCAGTGCCCTCTCCCCTTGCTATACCACATACTTTAATTATTCTTTAATCTTGCTCATCACATCTGTGACCATGGCAGTACCTGAACATAAAGAAAATTGTAGAGATCCACTAAACATGTTAGGAAAGCCATAATTCAGGGAGATACCAGAGGGTTCCCATTTCCTCTATAGTTTAGAATTGTGCACCATGATGATTTCCTCTGTTATAATTTACAGTAGTAGTTAGAGGGTTGGTAGTAAGGATAGCTTGGATTTGGGCTAAAATTGTATCAGTGCTAGTTTTAGGAATAGGTATTGAATTATCAGTTTGGACTCGACTATGCAAATGACTATTGTAAGACTCTGAACATGCCCAGTGCGTTGTGGCTTCCAGAAGCTTGAGAAGATGCAGAATGAGCTGAGAGATCATTCAGTTAATAACAATGCCGGGTATCAATCTTGAAAAGCGTGACTCCACAACACTTATTAAACAACACATTAGGCCTTCAGATTTGACTCCAATCAACTGGCCATGAAGCAAAACACCCTGTGAAAAACAAAATGATCAAAAAGTACTAAAACCCCTAGCATTTCAAGGGTTTCTAGCATTAGGCAAAGGTGTCTGGGAATAGGAAAATGCAATCACCATATTGGCTGCTATGAGCTTTCTTGGTACTCTTCAGAGCTACAGGTCAGATACAAGACATTTATACAAAGTGTGACAGGGTCAGGCCCGACGGCTACGCAAGGGTCCTGGAAGGCAGGTATATTAGCCCCAGACTGAGCAAAGCCTTATTCCCTGGGTGATACAGCTGGGGCTCCTTAGGCAGTTGGGACACCTGGAGCCAATTAAGGAGCCCTGCCCCAAACACTTAAAAGCCTGCAGGGGCAGGTAGGCAGTGTGGATTGTAGAGTGAGGAGTTTGGAGGTGTGGAGGATGGAGGTTGGAGTTGAGAATTTGTAATTTGGAATTTGGGAGTTTGGAGTTTTGCAGCTTGGAAAACTAACAGCTGTGAGTTGGCGTTCGGGGCTGGCAGCCCGCAGCCTGAGGCTGGCAGCCTGCAGACGGCAGCCTGCGACCTACAGCGGCTTGGAGATTCCCCTGCTGAAGCACCGCACCGGGGCGGAGTGCCCAGCCGGGGGGGGACAGGCAGTGGACCACGGGCTACCCCAGGGCAAGTAGCCATACCCCGGGGCAGAGCAGGCCCCTTTCCCTCCCCAAGGACTTTCCCCGGCTGCACCACCGGTCAGGCCGGAAGAGCGCGAGACCCACGAGGGCAGAACATCTCTTCCCCGCCCCCACCTTGCCACAAAAGGCTAAATCCACATCTTGGTGTCACTTCAGTGTAGTGACTTGAGAGTATTGACACCAGAGATTAATTTGACTCATTGCTTCCTGGGAGACAGTGGCCATTGACATGAGTGCATAGCTCTCATTGACTTCAATAAGCTTGAAGAAAACAAGTTTACATTTCTATCTTGTTTAGGTTTTGCTTAACATAAAGGAAAAAACTGATTATCTTAAAACTTTTGGTTAGGTAATTCTGAATCAATTATTCCTAATTAGGAGGAATCACTATTATCCTCTCATCAGATTAATAGCTTTCTGCTCCTATCTCCATGTACTTAAACAAAATTAATGATCAATCTGCACTTTTATTCAGGTACAGAGATCAAGCAACATCTCACCCTACTCATTGGGTTCTTATTTTCTTTCGTTATTTAATTAGCAACCGGGGGAGGTCGAGGGGGGGAATTTAGAATGTTCAGTCTGGAGATATCATAAAGTTTAGATGATTGTCAGTCCAGGGTAAAATAATAGAGCAGCTGATATGAGACTTTATTAATAAATAATTAAAGGACGGTAAAATAATTTATTGCTAATCAGAAAAGGTTTATGGAAAATAGATAGTCAAATTAACTCGATATCTTTTTTTATTAGATGAGACTACAAATTTAGTTGATAAAGGTAACAATGTTGATGAAATTTACTTAGACATTTCTAAGGCTTTTGACTTGGTACAACATGATATTTAAACTAGAATTATACCAAATTAACCTGGCACGTATTAAATGGGCTAAAAACTAGCTAACTGATAGATCTCAAAATGTATGGCGTGTAGTTGTAATCATGTCAATCGCAAGCTATTACTGAGATGAGGTGGGGGAGGTTACTATATTTTGTTGGTGACAGACAAACTTTCAAGCTACATGGAGCTCTTCTGGACTTGAAGAAGAACCTCAAAGTATAATTGTATGCAGAGATCATCATCTAGCAGATGTGTTTTCTTGGCTGCCACAAGGATTAGTTCTTGGACCTATGCTATGTATCCTTTTTATCAGTGACCTGGAAGAAAACATAAAATTATCACTGATAAAGTTTGCAGATGACACAAAGATTTTACAAGTGGTAAATAAGGAAGTGAACGAGTCACTGATACAGAGCAATCTGGATCACTTTGGTAGGCAAGGCACAAACAAACAAAACTGGTTTAAATATGACCAAATGTAAAGTTATACATCTAAGAACAAAGAATGTAGGTAATACTTACAGGATGGGGGACACTATCCTGGGAAGCAGTGACCGAAAAAGATATGGAGTTCATTGTGTATAATTAGCTGAACATGAGCTACAAGTGTGGTGTTGCAGCTAACAAGGGATGTGAAAGGGAACAAGAAGGGAATTACAGACTGGTCAGCCTCACTTCAATCCCTGGAAAAATCATGAAGCAGGTCATCAAGGAATCCATTTTAAGGCACTTGGAAGAGAGGAAGGTGATCAGGAACAGTCAGCATGGATTCACCAAGGGCAAGTCAGGCCTGACCAAACTTATTGCCTTCTTTGAAGAGGTGACTGGTTCTGTGGATGTGGGGAAAGCGGTGGACGTGATCTACCTTGACTTTAGCAAAGCTTTTGATATAGTATCCCACAGTATTCTTATCAGCAAGTTAAAGAAGTATGGGTCGGATGAATGGACTATAAAATGGACAGAGAGCTGGCTAGAACATCGGTCTCAATGAGTAGTGATCAATGTCTCCATGTGTAGCTGGAAGCTGGTCACAAGCGGAGTGCCACAGAGGTCGGTCCTGAGACCGGTTTTCTTCAACATCTTCATTAATGATCTGGAGGATGGGGTAGATTGCAACTTCAGCAAGTTTGCAGATGACACTAAGCTAGGGGGAGTGGTAGATACCCTGGAAGTTAGGGATAGGATACAGAGTGAGCAAACTGGAGGATTGGGCCAAAAGAAATCTGATGATGTTCAAGGACAAGTGCAGAGTGCTCCACTTAAGACGAAAGAATCCCATGCACAGCTACAGACTTGGGACTGATGAGCTAGGCAGCAGTTCTGTAGAAAAGGACCTCCGATTACAGTGGATAAGAAGCTGGATTTGAGTCAGCAGTGTGCCCTGGTTGCCAAGAAGGCTAATAGTATTTTGGGCTGCATTAGTAGGAGCATTGCCAGCAGATCACGGGACGTGATTATTCCCCTCTATTTGGCATTGGTGAGGCCGCATTTGGAATATTGTGCCCGGAAATCTTTCAATGAGTCCACGAAGTGATCTGCTGATTCGGAATCACTACCTCCCTCTTATACCCTAAAAGATAGAGACATGTCAATCAATAAAATGTTATGTAGCTGACCAAACAACTCAACCACTAGGCAGAAGCAGGAGTTATGGGGACATATCACTAAAAAAAAAATGTTAAGCAAGCAGTCTTAGCTGTTAATCTAATGGCTGAATTTTCCTGTAGCTGCAATTCTAAAATATATCCAGACGTCTTGTTTTTCAGACATCTGTCCCAGCAATTCAGAGAGAGAGAGGACACATAGAGCCAGACTTACTTCACGTGTTCATTGTCTAACCTGCTCCTTCCTGTTGCCTACTTATGCTAAATTGCTAAAAAGGCCAGAAAATGGCTAAAAGCAGCAAGAAGGATAATTGGTAGTCCATCCCAATAATTGATAGTGATTTGGACACCTGGCTGACTGCTACAGTGCCCCTGTTCATGGGTAGTGTCACTGTAAGTGTTTTCTGTGAGAGGCACTATATATATATCGGTTCAAGGAAAGATCCTGGATCTTTGGACTGTTTGGACTCTTACAGGGGAGTATACCAGATGCAAAGTGGAGATCTCCAGAGACAAGCTGTGTACCATGAAAAAACTTTTGGAAAACTGGCAATTTATTACATCACTGCCACCATTTGGAATTACAAATTGACTCATTTGTGCATATATTTTACCTCCAACCTCTCGATAACTCTCACTTCATTTTCTTAGCTCATAAACCTTTAGTTAGTTTACTACAGAATTGGCTCCTAGCATTTTCTTTGGTAAGAATTAGAGTAAGAATTACTCTAAGGTAAGAATTAGACTATCAGTTGATCTGGTGTAAATGACTCGTCTCTTGGGACTGGAAGCAACGTAAGCGTGATGTGATTTTTGGTGTAAGTGACCATTTTGTCACACAAGCTAGCTTGTCTGGGTGGCAAGATAGACTGGGCAGTCTAAGTGGACTGTCTGTGACTCCAAGGTAAGATTGTTATAGTGATCCAAGAGTTCACATTTGTCACGGGCTTAGTGAAATCTAATAATGGAACATACACCATTTTGGGGTGTCTGCCTTGTTTTCTGACAATCTCCCCTGAGGTAGACACCCATAGTCGTGAGCCACTCCAGACAGTGTGACATCATGGCTGGAAGTTGATGCTAGAGAAATGCAGACTGGAAATAAGAGACTTAAAAAAAACCCAAAAAACAGTGAGGGTAATTGACCATTCAAAAAGTAACATGGGTTGTAGTGGATTCTTCAGCATTGGCAATTTTAAAATCATGACTAGTTTTTCCCCCTGAAAGATATGCTTTCATTCAAACAAGAACTTATTCAAGGAAGTCACATGGCCTATGTTATACAGCAGGTCAGATTGGATCTTCACAGAGGTCCCTGCTGGTCTTAGAATCTATGAATATAGGGTCTTTGGCACTGTGCTGTATATAGATTTAGTTGGGAGATTCCTGAAATTTTATGCTTCGATTCAGGCCAGGGCTAAGCTGCTTTACTCATAATAGTTTAGCACCTCTCCTTATGATTGCGGTCAGCACCAGGAAATATTTTTTGTGCACTGGGATTTCATGTTTCTAACTAGAATCTTAAGGACAAATATAAAACCACTCTGAAGAAGGGCTTTGTTTTTAACCCTGGCTGAAGCAAGACATCCTTCATTTGCTTTTTGCTCTTTAGTTATTTATTTACTTCAAAGCTAAAGAAAGCACCATTCCTGAGTCCTGTATGTTGTCACAGGGCAGGAAAATACTCGGTGCAGATGTGTGGTGGGATGCAATATTTTTAAAAAATATTTTCCTTATTTTCCCCCATTGACTAGATATTTAATAAACAATATGTAAAATCAGCAGTGTATATCCAGCAACATATTTACATTCAGGAGAAAAAAAGAGAGCAAATTTAGGTCTGGGTAGGTAACAGTGAGTGAGGGTGTATTATATGGCAATGGAGAGCAGGTTGGGTCATTTCCTAACCTTCTAGCATTTGGATTTTTAAGAAAGATTTAGAATTGTTTTAAAGAAGGTATCATAATATATGTCCATTCTATCACACACTTCATTCTTTTTAAACAGTGTCTTTGTTTGGGAATGTATATAATGCTCCATGTTGCACAGAGTCTCTCTGCAAAGTGGCAGATGTGGGAATCATGGGGCAGTGGAAACCTGGTGTGAATGAAAATTCAGGTCCAGGTCCCACTAAAACTGTGGAATCAACCTTGCCAAGTATTCTCAAGAGCACCATCTTCTGCTGATACCTGCATTCAAATAAAAAGAGGCTCAAATACTTGCCTTATCTAAAGTATTAATGGGGAACACACATTGCCTGATGAACATTATCCATATTACAATAGTGCCTAGAGACCACAACTGAGCTCAGAGCCCCATAGTGCTATTCATTGTACAAGCACATATTTTCCCCATTTCACAGATGGAGAAATGAGTCACAGAGAGATTAAGAGACTTGCTCATGGTCACACAGGAAGTTTTCATCAGGTTCCGGAATTAAACCCAGAGCTCCCTAATCCCAGTCTAGGGCCATAATTACGTGATTTTTGAACAGGGCTATCTTGTATAGCCAGTACTTTGAAGTCAGATGTGGTTCTCATGGGTCTTACCAATATGCACGTATAGACTGGGCATGTGGTGTGTAAGTGTCTCCTGTGTGGTTTTGAACCATATGAACTTCAGGTCTTAAGTGATACAAATTTTGCTATTGAAATTCTGCTGTAAGTAGTTCTAGTGATGCACCTCAATCCTGATGTGTAACATGCCTTGCTAGTTCAGTTTTTGGGCCTCTTTGAAGCAGGGTTAGACAGCTGGGCCAGATGTTGTAGTAGTTTTCTAAAGCGGACTGTGGATTAGGATGAGGCAGTCAAACTCATTTGCAGTTATGACCTAAGGCTTTGAACCTAGGATTGAAAGGTGGGTGCAGTAAGCTATTGCTCTATGCACTAGTATCTAATTCCTCTTTAAAATAGGCCATTGCTGGCAAATGTCTATGGCAGCTTGCTTGGCAGCTGTAGACACAATTTGGGTCACTGTGTTGGAATTTGATTGTCTACGTACATATTCGGTGCCACTTCTGACACTATCATGTCATGAGTTGAATGCACAAGTGGGTAGATGGGGATGGGGATTTATTCCGATAAAAGAGCCAGAATGACCTGAAAGTAATTCTTTACACTAAGGACATGGTATATAATTCAGAACATTTATGAGCTTAGGAACTTTTTCTATGCTTCCTTCTGTATTTTGTCAAAACTATACCCTTAATGACCTCTTCTCTAATTGAAAAATGGAAAGTCCCTATAGATGTCTGTTAAACTAACACAGGCATCACCGAAGATATCCAAACAGTATCCAACGCAGAAAGTGATATCGATATTATGAGCCAGATCTTTAGCTGGTGTAAATCAGTTAATTCAATGGAGCTGTGCTGATTTACAGCAGCGCAGGATTTGGACCTCTCAGTGAGCTTGGTGCTTTATGAAACAAGTAAGAAGACATGTGCCTGCTGTGAAGAGTGTACAATCTAAATTAAACATGACAACCAGTGGGGATCATAGACAAACAAAACCGCGGGGTGGGAGGGAGGTGGGGAGCAGAGGATGTATTGCGTAGAAGTTATAAAACCATGCAGTTAGTAAGGCATGAGCACATCTCGTAAATTCAATTAATTGTTGCTGTTCCCCTCCCACCTCCTCTGCACTCATTTTATACAAATTTTACAAATATAATTGTGTACACATGAAACCTCAGCTACTACAGTCAAGAATGAACTAGCAGCCAGTTCCTGGCCCATTTAATGTAACTCTTGTGATGCCAGAATGGTGCAAAAGACTTTGATTTTCCCCAAAGTGAGAAGGATTTTGATTATTGGAGAACCAGCATTTTTCCCTCCTGGTTTCACTGGCATAGGCAGTATGCTGAGCAAAAGAGAGGGCATGCTGCAAGTCAAAGGAATTAGAACTAGAGTTCAGCATTTTCCAGAAATCATCACTAGTATAAAGGCCCATGAGGAACTATTACAATCTGATGGAAGTTAGGGTAACATAAGGCAAACATTGTTACCTCATCTACAATTAGCTGCCATCTTTGTTTTCCACCCTACCCAGGTTTGTACTCCATCCCACTCTGCTGAGTCTTTTTCCAGCACAACTGAGAATTTAGCCCTCAAATACACAGTAAGATCATATGCAGAGCTTGCAGAAAAGATTACTTTTTATGTCTTGTGAGAAAAAAGGATACCCTGGATTAGTTTAGAATATTTACTGTCACGTCAGTCTAGCCCATTTAGTAGCATGGTCACTGTTTTCCACCAGGAAGCAGAGGGAGTGAAATCTTATCTGTGTGTACAGAGTCAGTCTTAAGATTTGTGGGATTCCACACAGGTGAGCTTGACCAAGGCCAATAGAGAAATCAGATATGGGATCACTTCTCTTACTGAGGTCATTTCCAAAGAGAATTGATCTGGAGTTGGTCTTCAGTTTCTTGTTCCAACCGCCCCTGGCAGTTGCGGAGGAAAGCTCAAGCTGCCCCCTTTATTGAGTCAGTAAAAGGCTTCCATAAGCAATGGACATCTACGTAATCACTTGTGTTACTTGTGTCTCCGGCTGAACCTGTCTGGAGAGCGCAAACAGGTTTTCCTTTCCAGGGTGGCACCACAGGCTGTATGAAGATACATACAACAAAGTCTTAAAACAGATGTGATCGCAGAACTTCAGAACTTGCCTGATTTCCCTTTCCATTGCAAAATGAGCCAAATCACCCAGGAGGAAGAACTTAATCAGAAAAATGTGAAAGTAAAATCAGCATCATTTAAGAACACCTCACTAGATGTCCCAAAAGCACAGTCCTATAATCCAGAAAGAAGATCATGTGGGTTAAAAAAATCAACCTAATTTAAAGGAGAAGTGAAGGCATCTATACAAATGAAATAATAATAAAAATTAACAACAACAACAATAATAATAATGAACAATTATAATATTTAACAAACAGGAAAAGGGGGAAATGATAGTAATATATATCAATAAGACATTAGGAATTGTAGAAGATTATTATGGAAAACCAGTGGACATCAGGGGAAATCTATGGCCAGCAGAGTTAAGGATAATAAGGAGACATTTTTAAAAATATATTAGGAACAAAAATAATCCTTACAATGGTATTGGTTCATTACAAGAGGAAAATGGTAGAATTATCAATAATAATTCCAAAATGCCAGAAGTGTTCAATCAATATTTCTGTTTTGTATTTGGAGTAAAAAGATAATATAGTCTCATCATAAGATGATGATGACACTCTTTCCATTCCACTAGTATTTCTGGAGGATGTTAAACAGAAGGTACTAATGTTAGACATTTTTTATATTAGCAGGGCCAAGTAACTTGAATCCAAGAGTTTTAAAAGAGTTGGCTGAACCATTAATGTTTATTTTCAATAAGTCCTGGGGATGGGGAAGTTCCAGAAGACTGGAAGAAAGCAAAGGTGCAAATTTTTTTAAAAGGGTAAATGCATTGACTCAGATAATTATAGGCCTCTCAGACTGACATTGATTCTGGGTAAGATAATGGAGTGGCTGATACTGGGCTTGATTAATCGAGAATTAGAAGGTGATGTAAGTGATGAAATCAACATAGGTTTATGGAAAACAGATCCCGTCAAACTAACTTAATATCTTTTTATTTTATTACATTAAAAGTTTGGTTGATAAAGACAATAGAGTTTACATTATGTAGTAGACTTTGGTAAGGTGCTTGACTTGGTACTGCATAACATTTTGACCAAAAAACTGGAAAGATATAAAATTAACATGACACACATAAAATGGATTAAAAACTGCCTAACTGAAAGGTCTCAAAATGTGGCTATAAATGGGGAATGATTATCAAGCAGGAGTGTTTCCAGTGGGGGTCTGCAGGAACCAGTTCTTGTCCCTATGTGATTTAATATTTTTATCAATGATCTGGAAGAAAATACTAAATCATTGATAAAGTTTGAAGATGATGCACAAATTGTGGGAGTGCTAAGCAGTAAAGTGGACAACTCATTGATTGAGAGCAATATGGATTGCTTGGTAAATAGGAAGCAAAGCTAACACCATGTGTTTTACTACAGCTAATTGTAAAAATATATATCTGGGAACAAAGAATGTAGGCCATACTTACAGGATGGGAGATTCTATTCTGGGAAGCAGTGACTCTGAAAAAGATTTGGGTAGATAATCAGATGAACATGAGTCCAAGTGTGATGCTGTGGTCAAAAGATCTAATGCAATCTTCGGATGTATAAACAGGGGATCTCAAGTAGGAATCCGGAGGTTACTTTACCTCTGTGTTTGGCTATGGTGTGATCACTGCTGGAATACTGTGTCCAGTTCTGATGTCCACAATTTAAGAAGGATGTTGATAAATTGGAGAAGGTTCAGAGAAGAGCCACAAGACTGATGAAAGGATTAAAAAAACAGGCCTTATAGTTGTCAGCTCAAAGAGCTCAATCTGTTCAGTTTAACAAAGAGAAGGTTAAGAAGTCATTTGATTACAGTCTATGAGTTGGGAACAAATATTTGATAATGGGCCTTTCAGTCTAATAGAGAAAGGTATAACATGATCCAATGCCTGGAAATTGAAGCAATAGAAATTCACACGGGAAATAAGGAGTAAATTTTTAATGGTGAGAGTAATTTACCACTTGAACAATTTACTAAGGGTCATGGTAGATTCTCTATAACTGTCAATTTTTAAATCAAGATTGGATCTTTTTTCCAGAAGATAAAATCTAGGAGTTATATGGCTGTGTTATACAGGAAATCAGACTAGATGATCACAATGATCCCTATTTTAAAAAAAACCCTTGGAGGTAAATTCTGGATACTGAGCGTGTTGCATAGGGATTTATGATTTCATGTGGAAAGCAGGTAAACTCATTATATCTGGGGTTCTGCTTGGTTTGAACCATAAACCAGGGCAAATTTGATGGTTCTGGCTGAATTTCATGCTGAGATGCTTGTTCAAACTCCGAACTCAGTGGGGAATCAGAACCAACCATCACATGAAACCCCTATGAATAGCTGAGTTCAGTTTAGCAGTAGCTATATGTTGCTAGTTTACCCTCCCTTTTTGCACTGTTATCTGCTAACACTAAGTAGTAACAGATACTCAGTATTTTTTAAGGAAATTGACAATAATTAGTGATGTCCTTAAATCAAAACCTTGGACCAAACACTTACCCCAAATTGGAATCTCTTATTTCTAGAACAAAACAAAAAAAGTTCAGGTTATATTGCTGTGATGGCCTCACTCACAACTCTCTGTGCCTACTTTAACACTGCCCTCATCCCCTGCAATACCTTCCTGAATCCTGAAACTATTCAGATTCACCATTTCCCTTCAGATCCTTCCTCAAAATACCTTATTTTCACTTAGGTTTATAACATAATCCTCCACTTCCACTCTATCTCACCTTCTCTCATTTCCAAAATTCAACTTCTAGTGCTGTAAATAATCAACAGATTTTTTTAAAATGTAAATTCAAAGACATTATTTTAAAAGCAAATGAGAAACTCATGTACATAAAACACTTCATATTGTTTTATAGTATGTCTGCAGTTCACATCAGTCCCTCTGGAAACCACATCCCCCAGAATGCCTTGATCCTGGGCAAGCAGGCTTAACCTCGGCCTACCCTTAAAACGTCAGCAGCCTCTGTTATTGAGGGACATTAAGTGGCTTCAGTGAGGGCAGGTGAAGATATTGCCAGAGCCTCATTAGTGAATTAGGTAGTGAAATTGAGAGGTGATGAGCACTTGCAATTCTAGTCTCAAGTGCTCAACATCTCTTAGAATCAGGCCCAAATGGACCTGATTTGTACCTCACTTACATGGGTGTAAATCTTGAATAACTCCACTGAACTCATTAAAAACCACAGTAAGATGAGAGTTTGGCCCAACGAGCTTGATTGTGTGGTGTGTGTGTAAAGTCAGCACTGCAGATGCGGCACTCCAGGTTCAGAGTAATTTTCGGTGTAACTGTCTAGGTTACACCATCCCATCTCTCCATCACTTTGTTGTTGTTTTTACACCTGAAATTTCAACAAAAAAAAGGACTGTGAAAGTACATGAACATTTTCAAGAAATGTTGTTTGGTTTTTGACCAGTGCTAAAAAAACACAGTGGAGACTGGAGCACAATGTCTTCCTCTGTCTAGGTTTTCAGGGAAGAGATATAATTATCATTATACTCAATGCAGTCCTGATTCATCACCATCCCTGGCCTCCATAGATCTAAAGTGAGGCAAATGAGATTAAAGAAATGTACAAGTGGAGATTTTAAAGGGGAAAATGTGTGAAAACTTCAGAAGTAAGGCATTGTTGAAAGCTGATTTGGCCCCATCTCCAGCCAGTTATGATTTCAAGATAAACACCGTCTGTAGCAGCTGAGTTTCCTTTTGTTTCAGGAGATCTGTCTTTAACCCATGTAAAATGGATTTGATTTTGCCAGCTCAAACTGGTTGCATTGTCAAAATAATGTCCGAACCTGCATGGCTTTAACAGGATACCCACACTTGCACACTCTCACACACATGCACTGTTTTGACTCCTGCCACACCAGTTGTGGCTGTCCTTCAGCATGTTTGACAATTAGATTAAGGGTGGTTAAAGTTTCTATGGGAAGGAACACAAAATGTAAATCACTTTGGACAAAGAAACTCTCCAAGGAAGGTTTTGAATTCTCTTATGGGAAACAAATTCCTTTGCTACGCAGAAAGTAAATAAAAAATCAAATGAAATAAATCACATTTAGCCGTTGAGAGAATATCATCAACAGCAGAGGATTAAAAGTGATGAGATTTCAAAAGAAATTTATTGTTCTGAATCTTATTTCTGCTCTGACCCAGACTGTTTGCAAGTCCACCTTCAGGGCCCTTGCATGCATCCCACATTACCTCTCACTATTTCATAGGCAGACTGCTAACACTCTGAGGCTGGTTTGATTTTTTCAGACCTGGTTTGCTTAATACTGTCTGTCACACCACCTAGAACTCAGAATAAAGTAGGGTTGGGAAAGCTCATTTCCCAAAAATGAACAGTTAAAAAAGAAAAAACTGAGCATAAAGGAGGGAGTTTCACATTCCTTCCCCATTGCAAAAGCAAAGAGATCACAAGTTCATACACTGTTTTAAATTTATCAGGCTGGATGCCAGCTTGAGGTTGGAAAAGGTACAGATAAAATGCAGGCTTCTCTCTCTGCCCTATTGCAACATATCCCTGAACTTGGGTGACTTATTCTGGGGCAAAAGGACAAACTTAGCTAGGGCCTCATTTGATGAAAGGCAGAAGATTGTGATCAAGTGCATATGGGATCAGGGTTGGGGGAGAGGTTGACATATTTATGGAATAATGATGATTAGTAAAAGCAGACTTCTGAAATTTTTCTGTGAATAGCTCTACAGCCCAGGCTTCATGGTGTCCATAGATTTATCATCTATAGACAGAAATATAACAGAGACTTTCAGC
>ML675611.1:34005250-34049152 GCA_007922155.1 Mesoclemmys tuberculata
CCATAGATTTATCATCTATAGACAGAAATATAACAGAGACTTTCAGCACTAAGGTATCTCATTTCAGGTAAATTCTGTCTTAGAGCTGAAAAGCCTGTGCAGCATGGACAGCAGGAGTCAAACAGGTCACTTAATGTTTTCCATTCTCATGCCATTCCTTGAAGAACCTCAAGACTCAAAAGCTCAAAGAAATGGTATAACGGATTCAGTGTAGCAAAGGAAGCGCATATCAACAACATACTAAGGACTGACAAAAAGAGAGACACAGCAACTGACAAGATCCTGAATGGAACTGAACTTTTGATTATTTTTCTTTGTGGTAATTTTCTAAAAGTATTTGCATGTGACTTGTATTCCATGGGTGAGGATAAAACTGGAATACGAAATATTCCAAAAACGGACTCATGTTATTTCAAACCCTGATCAAAAACGGAAGTACTGACAATCTCATGAAAAACCCTGTTCATTTAAGACTTCCTGAACTAAAGCACTTTCTGGTCTAAAAAGACTTAAATGGGACTCTGAAATTTGAATGTTTATACCAAATAAACCTCTGAATTGTCTAAAAATTGTCTATAAAATGTAGGTGTAAAGAAAAATGAATTATGTATTTTTTTCTGTCTTAACTAGAGGCAAAAGGAAATGTTGTACCCTGACTATAATAGGAGATGAAAATCTGTATGGGGGGGCACAGAAAGAGATAGGAGCCTGAGAGCCAAAGACAGAGGAATGGGTAGCAAAGACTGGGCCAGTTAGCAGGGAGGATAAAGAAACATGGGTATGGCCTGGAAGAAAGAGGAGAAAGAGAGAGAGAGATTGTATGTCTGACAAATCAGGGAGCAAAGAGAACCTGACAAGACAGAGAGAGACAGAGAGCATTATCAAGGAGATATTTCCTTGGGACATACAGTATAGTACTTTCAGCCAAAGTGGCTGTGTAAGCCTGAGAGATTTGGAGGTTTTTTTTAATAATATATATATTATATATCTTTCACTTCAAAATGAATCAGCAGCTGGATCTGAAATCTCCTATGATCTGACTTGGTTTATTCTACTTCTGTGTACAATGCATGTCTTTAATCAAAGGAAATCCAGACCAGGAGACTTATAGGATTATTTTTTAACGGCTTTGGAAGACAGTTGCTTGTAAAACATGCCAAGAATGAAGTTTCCAGTGGCAACATTTAACACCATTGTGCTTTATTCCCAGGAGGGCATGTTGGCATGGCTTTAAACATACTGAGCTGCTGTTTCTGAGTCTGTGACAAAATCCAGCATAAGCCCCTCTCTCTGCTTCCTCTGCTTCTCATCCCAGCTCCTAAGAGGATAATCTTAGAGGAGGAGCCTAGAGACTAAATCACTTTTCACCCCCAAGGTAGAGTCCTTTTCAAAGCAGAGGAATAATGACAATGAACATATGTTTAGGCAGGATATGCCATTTCTAGGAGTCTCAAGGCACTTTACAAACTTTGAACATATAGATATACAAACTTTAGATACTGATAGGGGCCACCTCATCCACTACCATTTATATGCAGCCACTTCAAAGGGGAAATCTGGCAGCTGTTCAACAGCTCACAACAACACTTAACGAAGTTTAAGACAGGAAGTGAAGATTGTGGGCTCAATTCTCAGTTACTTTATTCCTGGGGGAAGCCGAGAGGTGCAGAGGAGCACGTGGTTTGGACAGAGACCAGAGATAGGGGAGAATCTATTAATGAACATTCTCTATATCCTATTAAGAAGGAGAAGATGGAAGAAGATAAAATATGGGTAGTATCTGATGACAAACAGTCAGTGAAAGAGTCCCATTCAATTACATCACATGATGGCAGAGAGCTAGAAAGTGACATTTTTTTAAATGCTTATATACAAATGCTACAAGTCTAAATACTAAGATGGATGAATTTGACTGCCTTGTATTAAATAAGGATATTAATATAATAGGCATCACAGAAATTTGGAAGAATGAGGATAATCAATGAGATACAGTAATAGCACGGTACAAAATATATCAGAAGTACAGAATAGGCTGTACTGGTGAGGGAGTAGAACTAAATGTGAAAGAAAGCATAGGGTCAAAAGAAATAAAAATCTTAAATGAACCAAACTGTGCCATAGAATCTCTATGGATAGTAATTCCATGCTTGAATAATAAGAACAAGAATAAAGCAGGAGGGGTAGACTACTGAGTACCTGACCAGGATGTTGAGAGTGACTGTGAAATGCCCAAAGAGATTAGAAACGCCACACAAATAAAAAACTCAAGTATACGGGGGGATTTCAACTATCCCCGTATTGACTGGGTACATGTCACCTCAGGACGCGGTGCAGAGATAAAGTTTCTTGACACCTTAAATGACTGCTTCTTGGAGCAGCTAGTCCTGGAATACACAAGAGGAGAGACAATTTTTGATTTAGTCCTAAGTGCAGCCTAGGATCTCATCCAAGATGTGACTAATAGTGACCATATTGGTAATAGTGACCATAACATAATAAAATTTAACATCTCTTGGGGGGTACACCAAAGCATGACAACATGGTAATATTTACTTTCAGAAAGGGGAAATACACAAAAAAACTAGGGAGTTAGTTAAACAGAAATTAAAAGGTGCAGTGCCAAAAGTGAACTCCCTGCAAGCTGCATGGAAACTTTTTAAAGACACCATCATAGAGGTTCAATTTAAAGATATACCCCAAATTAAAAAACATAGTAAAAGGACCAAAAATGTGCCACCATGGCTAAACAACAAAGTAAAAGAAGCAGTTGGAGGCAAAAAGACATCCTTTAAGTGGAAGTTAAATCCTACTGAGGAAAATCGAAAGGAGCCTAAACTCTGGCAAGTGGAATATAAAAATATAATTAGGAAAGCCAAAAAAGAATTTGAAGAACAGCTAGCCAAAGATTAAAAAATAACAGCAAAAAAAAAAAAAGTAAGTACATGGGAAGCAGGAATCCTGCTAAACAAGAAGTGGGACCACTATATGATTGAGATCCTAAAGCAGCACTCAAGGAAGATAAGGTTATTGCAGAGAAACTAAATGAATTCTTTGCATCAGTCTTCATGGCTGAGGATGTGAAGGAGATCCCCAAACCCGAGCTATTCTTTTTAGGTGACAAATTTGAGGAACTGTCCCAGATTGAGGTGTCATTAGAGGAGGTTTTGGAGCAAATTGATAAATGAAATAGTAATAAATCACCAGGACCAGATGGTATCCACCAAAGGGTTCTGAAGGAGCTCAAATGAGAAATTGCAGAACTACTAACTGTGGTATGTTACCTATCATTTAAATCAGCTTCTGTACCAGATAACTGGAGGATAGCTAATGTGACAGCAATTTTTTTAAAAGGCTCCAAGGCCAGCCTGACTATTACAGACCAGGAAGCCGAACTTTAGTACCAGATAAATTGGTTGAAACTGTAATAAAGACAGTATTATCAGACACACAGATGAATACAATTTGTTGGGTAAGAGTCAACATGTTCTTTGTAAAGAGAAATTATGCCTCACCAATCTACTAAAATTCTTTGAGGTCAACAAGTATGTGGACCAGAGTAATCCAGTGGATATAGTGTACTTAGATTTTCAGAAAGCCTTTGACCAAAGACTCTTAAGCAAAGTAAGCTGGCACGGGATAAGAGGGAAGGTCCTCTCCTGGATCAGTAAATAGTTAAAAGATAGGAAAAAATGGGTAAGAATAAATGGTAATTTTTCAGAATGAAGAGAGGTAAATAGTGGTGTACCCCCGGGGAGGGGTGTACTGGGACCAATACTGTTCAATATAGTAATTAATAAGCTGGAAAAATATGCAAAGAGTGAGGTGGAAAATTTTCAGATGATACAAAACTACTCAAGATAGTTAAGTTCAGACTATTAAGCAGACTGTGTAGAGTTAAAAAGCGATCTCATAAAACTGGGTGACTGGGCAACAAAATGGCAGATTAAATTCAATCTTGATAAATGCAAAATAATGTACATTGAAAAACATAATTCCAACTACAAATATGAAATGGTGTGGTCCAAGTTAGTTGATACCACTCAATAAAGAGATCTTGGAGTTACTGTGGATAGTTTTATGAAAACATCCACTCAATGCAGCGGCAGTCAAAAAAGCTTACAGAATGTTGGAAATCATTAGGAAAGGGAGAGATAATAAGAAAGGAAATATCATATTGCCTCTTTATAAATCCCTGATATGCCTACAATTTGAATACTGCATGAAGATCTGGTCCCCCCATCACAAAAAGATATATTGGAATTGGACAAGGTACATAAAAGGGCAACAAAAATGACTAGGGGTATGGAAAAGATTCTATATAAGGAGAGATTAATAAGACTGGGACTTTTCATCTCCGAAAAGAGACAACTAAGCAGGGGACATGACAGAGATCTATACAAGAATGATTGCTGTAGAGAAAGTAAAAAAGGCAGTGTTATTTATTCCTTCTCATGACATAAAAACTAGGGGTTACCAAATGAAATTAATAGGCAGCAGGTTTAAAACAAACAAAAGAGAGTGTTTCTTCACACAACACAAAGTTAACCTGTGGAACTCCTTGTTAGAGAATGTTGTGAAGGCCAAGTCTATAACGGGGTTCAAAAAAGAACTAGATAAATTCATGGAGGAAAGGTCAATCAATGACTAATTAGCCAGGTTTGGCAGGGATTGCTGTTTGCCAGAGGCTAGTCATGGCCGACGGGATGGATCACTTGATGATTCCTTATATAATTCATTCCTCTGAAGCACCTGGCATTGCCTACTGTCAGAAGAGCTAGATGGACCATTGATCTAACCCAGTATGACCGTTCTTATTTTCTAAGTCTTCAGAAGGTTGGTGAAGCAGAACTCATTCTCCCCTTAAAAGAGAGACCTCCATTTTTTTCGTCTGAATCTTTAAAAGGAAACACATAGAATGATCCTGGGAAAAGAACTTTCCCAGTAATAGTGTTAAGGAAATTAACTACATTAATAGAATCATAGAATATTAGAGTTGGAAGGACCTCAGGAGGTCCTCTAGTCCAACCCCCTGCTCAAAGCAGGACTAACCTCAGTTTAATAATCCCAGTGAGGGTTTTGTCAAACTGTATCTTAAAAACATTTAAAGATGGAGAATCCGCCACCTCCCTAGGTAACCCATTCCAGTGCTTCACCACGCTCCTAGTGAAAAAACTTTCCTAATGTCCTCCCCCACTGCAACTTGGGACTATTACTCCTTGTTCTGTCATATGCCACCACTGAGAACAGCCTAGCTCCATCCTCACTCGATGCCCCTTTCAGGTAGTTAAAGGCTGCTATCAAATCCCCCCTCATTCTTCTCTTCTGCAGACTAAACAAGCCTAGTTCTTTCAGCCTCTCCTCATAAGTCTTATGCTCCAGCCCCCTAATCATTTTTGTTGCCCTCTGCTGGACTCTCTCCAACTTGTCCATATCCTTTTTGTAGTGGGGGGCCCAAAACTGGACACAATACTCCAAATGAGGCCTCACCAATGCCGAATAGAGAGGAATAGTCACTTTCCGCGATCTGCTGCAATGCTCCTACTAATGCAGTCCAATATGCTATTAGCCTTCTTGGCAACCAGGGCACACTGCTAACTCATATCAGCTTCTTATCCACTGTAACCGCAGGTCCTTTTCTGCAGAACTGCTGCCTAGCTCGTCGGTCCCATGTCTGTAGCTGTGCATGGGATTCTTCCATCCTAAGTGCAGGAGTCTGCATTTGTCCTTGTTGAACCTCATCAGATTTCTTTTGGCCCAATCCTCCAATTTGTTTAGGTCCTTCTGTATCCTATCCCTGCCTTCCAGGGCATCTACCACTCCCCCTAGTTTAGTGTTATCTGCAAACTTGCTGAAGGTGCAATCTACCCCATCCTCCAGATCATTAATGAAGATGTTTAACAAAACCAGTCTCCAGGACTGACCCCGGGGGCACTCACTTGTGACAGGCCTCCAGCTAGCATGGAGACATTGATCACTACTCATTGAGCCCTATGATCTAGCCAGCTCTCTGTCCATTTATAGTCCATTTATCCAACCCATACTTCTTTAACTTGCTGATAAGAATACTATGGGAGACTGTATCAAAAGCTTTGCTAAAGTCAAGGTATATCACATCCACTACTTTCCCCACATCCACAGAGCCAGTCATCTCTTCATAGAAAGCAATCAGGTTGGTCAGGCCGGACTTGCCCTTGGTGAATCCATGTTGACCATTCCTGATCACCTTCCTCTCTTCCAAGTGCCTTAAAATAGATTCTCTGAGGACCTGCTCCATGATTTTTCCAGGGGGTGCTTTAAATTTAATGAAAGATGGATTAGTAAGTGAACAACAATAAAAAAGCTAATCTTTATAGCTAACGTTGTGGCTCCTCTCCAAGATCCTCTACATTTTTTCAGTGCCTTGCATGTTGATGAGTTCCAGAGGGGTAGCCGTGTTAGTCTGATTTTAGCAAAACAGTAAGAGTCCTGTGGCACCTTAAAGACTAACAAATTTATTTGGCATAAGCTTTCATGGGCAGAAACCCGCTTCATCAGCTGCATCCATGCCACAGAACTCTTGTTGTTTTGCTAAATCTTTTCAGTGAAATGTATTTGATGGCTTACTCTTTTATCCCCATCATTTTACAGTAGTTTGCATCCAAGATATTACATTCTTTCCAGTTTGAAATGATGAAGCAGCATATCTGGAAGGGAGACATGTTCTGGTATCTGTCCACCTGGGAGTTCATGGATGTGATATCATCTTTGCCATTACTTCCTTCGAACACACACCCTTATTTAGAAGAACATTTGGCAGTCTTTTTCAGAAAAATGTTGTGACATTACCCCTGCCTATTGATTCCAATTACCAACCTTTAGCAGCACTGTGATTGGCACAAAGAAAGATTAAATGTGTTCAGGAAATGGGCTCGTTCTGTTTTTATTAAGGAAGCAGAGCATCTTCGGAGTTTTTCATTTTCCATTATTGACTTTTCTTTGCCATTGGAATGGAAGTCATACACAGACCTGAGTGTAATTTAAAGAGATATGGTCCCTAAAGGCCTGAACTTTGGTATAATTTTTTTCTTCTTATGAGCTAGAGCTACTATCTATCTAAGATATATACATGGCTACCATTACAATAGCATCTGAGTGCCTCAAACTCTTTAATGTATTTATCTTTACAACATCTCATAGGTTGGTAGGAAAGTGCTATTACTCCCATTTGTAAAACCAAGTCCCATTTGTAAGGAATGAGGCACAGAGAGATGAAATGATTTGCCCAAATTCACACAGAAAGACTGTGGGGAGAGCAGGGACTTGAACCCAGGTGTCCTAGGTTAGTTCTTTCAGCCACTGAACCACCCTTCATCTACACTAGAGAATTCTAGAGAGTACACTATACCTTAGAGCAGTGGTTCCCAAACTTTTATCTGCCAGGGCACACCTTGATACCTTTGAATTATTTTGAGGCACACCACCACATAGTCTCCAAATGAACTCATGGATATTCACGCGCCAACTCAGAACTCTTCAAGTAGTTTTTCAAGAAATTCCGTGGCACACCTGCTCAGGCCTGACGGCACACTGCCTCAGAGAATAAAACTCCTAGGATATATTTTTACTGCTAAGTCATTATAAAATATGATACTTCTTTACCCCTACCTCCTCATTCTTACTTGGTGATTTTTCTGTCTCCATTTTTATGGAAAATTTTGACATTTTAGGTTTTGTTTTCCTTTAAAGTGATGGTAACTGCCCTCGAGAAGACAATCAATCCACCACTCCTATCATCTCTGGAAGCTGAACTAACCAAGAGGCAGAAAAGATGGACAGCTGAGGGGAGTCATAAGAATAACAGAACAAAATAAGCTGCAGTACAAAGGTTGTAATAACATTCTGCTGATAGTCTCTTCTGTTATTACTATCCATCCGTGTCATATTCTCATCAGACTGTAATTAATGCTGATCACATGTCCTGTGCTCTTCCAGTTTTAGAACTCTCTTCCCACTCTCAGCTCATTTATTTCTTTGACATTACTGCAGTTTTTGTATCTGTGCCTTTTCTAACTTAAGTTATTATAAAAATAATTCTTTGCATGGCAGGTAGCATTGGTGAATGTTTATATAAGCAAACAGAGTCGGGAGACTGGGGTTCAAAGCTGGCTCCACCATTGATTTACTGTGTGACCTTAGCCAAGTCATTTGTTTCTCTTTAGCTCAGTTTCCTCATCTGTTCAATGGGGATACTGGATGTAAACACGTTACGTAAATTAAAAGTATTATTATTTATTGTCTGTACCATGAACTCATTTACCTTATAAAGCATTTTTGTATCCTGAGAAAGAAATTACTGTGGAAGTGCAAAGAATTGTAGCAAATTACCAGATAGCACTTTTCCCTCTGAGGACCTGAAAGTGCTGTTTAAATATTCATTAATTAAGCCTTATTATAGTCATGTAAGGTAGGTAAACTAAAAGTACTTACCTATAAATTTTATTCTCTGAAGATATATATCCTAATGGATCACCCCTCTTGGATCAATTTTTTCTTAACATGGCCATGCATTAAGTTTGATAGCTGGTAAATCCTGTTAATTTATGGGTGCAGTACACATTCCCCTCAGTTAGCACCTCAGACTATCCATTACAGTTTTATAGGAGTTCATTTTCAAATTTAACAGGAAAGGGAGGGATTTGGGAGAATAACTCCCCAAAGAAAATCCAATTAAAATAAAAGAGAATGATTACTGATGAAAATGTACTGTCAAAAGCACTAAATTGGAAAGGAATACTGCAGAACATCTATGGAAAGTTAATTTCAGTTTGTAATTGTGTATATTTGCACTAGACACCTTATCCAATTAGACAACATACATTTGCTATGTGACCTGTATATCCAGTCAAAACAGCTCAAACTGTGAATCTCAAACAATGGAAGAAATGCTCACAGCACATATACTTTTAATCAGTTTCCATAGGTTCAGGTAAAACACTGATGGAGTGATTTTGAAACAAAATGGTGGAAGTTGTGAGATGTTCACAGACAATGAAGGGACAGAACAAAAGGCAAAAATGTTTAAATAAATTCTTTATATTTGTTCTCTCAAATCTAGTTCTGGATGATTATAACTACAACAGTGGAGTAGAGAAATATAGGTAATATCTTTGGTAGCGTGGACATGGCCAACGAGAACTTTATAGATCACATTCTCACAGCCAGCCTTTTTAGAGACTTTAGGAATGTCTCACTGAAAAAAAGGAGCTCTGTTATTCCATATAAGATTTACCATCTGCTTTCAGAAGCGGCCTAAGATGGAGCTAAAAGAGAGCTATATTGTTTCGATACATTAGGTAGTTTGACCTCTTCAGATTAATGTCAAAAGTATTGGCATAAATCTTTGAAAGCGTAGTGAAGAAGAGAGGCTTGCAATGCACTAGGCAGCATTGTGTCAACATGCTTTCCAGCACTATGTACTATCAAACATGCTAGGAATGTATAATGACAATTGGAATTTTCCCCAATTTATCCTAAAGAAACATGGCCATTCTGGTTGTTTTGCACTGATTTATTGCACGCAATTCTGTCAAGATCTCAGTACCACAAGTATGCAGGGAAAATTGCAATCAAATTAAAAGAACTTTTTTTTCATGGTTTTTTTAAAAAAGTATTTTAAAAGTGAAAAGCATAAAGAATATCCCTTACTACCACTCAGGGATGAGAAAGTCTCTTTACATTTGGCTTTTAAAACCATTCTGATTTATAATTTCATACCATAACAGAAGAAAATCATATTTTTCACTATCCATTGAATTATAAAGAAGGAAGCTGGGGGGTATTGCTAACACGGAGAAGGACCGGGATGCTATTCAGGAAGATCTGGACCACCTTGTACACTGGAGCAATAGTAATCGGATGAAATATAATAGTGAAAAGTGCAAGGTCATGCACTTAGGGATTAATAATAAGAATTTTACATATACGTTGGGGATGCATCAGTTGGAAACGACGGAGGAGGAGAAGGACCTTGGGGTATTGGTTGATAACAGGATGACTATGAGCCGCCAATGTGATATGGCTGTTAAAAAAGCAAATGCGGTTTTAGGATGCATCAGGCGAGGTATTTCCAGCAAGGAGAAGGAGGTGTTAGTGCCGTTATATACGGCGCTGGTGAGACCCCACCTGGAATATTGTGTGCAGTTCTGGTGTCCCATGTTTAAGAAGGATGAATTCAAACTGGAACAGGTTCAGAGACGGGCTACTAGGATGATCCGAGGAATGGAAAATCTGCCTTATGAAAGGAGACTCAAAGAGCTTGGCTTGTTTAGCCTGGCCAAAAGAAGGCTCCGGGGGGATATGCTTGCTCTATATAAATATATCAGGGGGATTAACGTTAGGGAGGGAGAGGAATTATTTAAGTTTAGTACTATTATAGGCACGAGGACGAATGGGTACAAATTGGATATTAGGAAATTTAGACTAGAAATTAGACGAAGGTTTCTAACCATTAGGGGAGTGAAGTTCTGGAATAGCCTTCCGAGGGAAGTAGTGGGGGCAAATGACTTATCTGGCTTTAAGACTAAGCTTGATAAGTATATGGAGGGGATGTTATGATGGGATAGTTTAATCTGAGCAATTGATTTTGGATTATCCGCAGATAAGTCTGCTCAATGGTCTGTGGGAATGCTGGATGGGATGGGAACTGAGTTACTGCAGAGAAATCTTTTTTGGGTGCTGGCTGGTGAGTCTTGCCCACATGCTCAGGGTTTAGCTGATCACCATATTTGGGGTCGGGAAGGAATGTTCCTCCGGGGCGGATTGGCAGGGGCCACGGAGGTTTTTCGCCTTCCTCTGCAGCATGGGGCATGAGTCGCTTGCTGGTGGATTCCCTGCAGCTTGAGGTCTTCAAATCTCACTTTTGAGGATTTCAATAACTCAGTCATGGGTTCGGGGTTGTTATAAATGTGTATGGGTAGGGTTTTGTGGCCTGCCTTGTGCGGGAGGTCAGACTAGATGATCATATTGGTCCCTTCTGACCTATGAGTCTATGAGTCTATAATGTTAATTACACTTTTTGTATTTGCAGGGCAACCTTAATTCCATCTAACTTGAAAATATGCTCCAACCAGAAGTATTTGAAAGCAATTGAACACCTGTGAGTCAGGCAAGCATGACACAGTGAATGCCAAGAGCCAGAATTGTCCTTATTTGGCTCTTCGATGTGAAATGTGTCCAGGGCATTATCAGACTGGTCACTTGATGTTCAAAAAGGTATTCACGAGCCTGTCTGTTACAGACATATAGTGGCCTTTGGATCAGGCCCATACTAAGGATCAAATTATCTGTTGGTGTAAATGGGCAACTCTCAGTTAAAGACAATGCATCAGTTTTGTGTGTCATTTAAGCTATCTTCTGTTTAGTGCTGGCCAGAAGATAATAATTGCATTTCATAACAACTTTCAAGGTTTTAGAAACCAAACCTTTTGAACATTTTCACAAATTGTAATTGTGTTGAAACACCCTTTTTTCATCAAAAAGGTCTGCTTTTTATTCCTCTCTCTCTCTCTCTCTCTCTCTCATCAAAGGAATTAGACCTGGATCCCTGAAACCTTCTGATCAAAAACTTAGTTGAAATCAATACATCTCTATGAAACATTTTAGCTTCTAGTTTCAGCAATACAGCATTATTCAATGGAAATACATTTTAAAATGCTCTGAACAACTCTAATCAGATTCACAAGTTAGGGATGACCCTGAGCCAGGATGTATATACTATAGTACTCCTGTCCCCATCTATAATGAAACAGATAAAACACTGGGAGACAAATTTTTAAAACCCGGCCCCACATTTTCCTTTCAGAATCTGAGGATAATGCTACATCCATAACAATTTACAGGCATAATTTGCATAATCAAGGACAGGGCTTCAAAGCCATATATTCACGTAAAGCAGCATAAAGGGGCACAAGCTTACATAAGCATGCATGACATTTTCAGAAGGATGGTTCTGAGCTGTGCAAGACACAGAAATTAGGTGAACATTTTTAACAGTGGAAATAATTAGCTATTGGAACAATTTAACAAGGGTTGTGGTGGATTCTCCATCACTGACTATTTTTAAATCAAGATGGGAATTTTTTTCTAAAAGAAATTATTTTGGGGGAAGTTCTCTGGCCTGTCTTATACTGGTGGTCAGACTGGATGACCACAATGCCCCTGGAGTCTATGAATATGCAGGCTCTAAGTACCTAATTGTTCCTACAAATCAGGCACTTAGATGTCTAAAGGACCTACAGTGCACCCTCAATTGTTTGCACTTGCATAATTGTGGGTCCAGATCTGTCTGTATTGTCATTTATAGGGTTTCCGTCACCACCAATAGCTGAGAGGCTCACAAACATTAGCAAATTTGTCCTCAGACCATTGCTGTGAAGTAAGAAAACATTAACCCCATTTTGCAGATGAGAAACTGAGGCATAGAAGGACTTGCTGATGGGTCACTCAGGAAGTCTGAAATCAAGAACCAAACCCAGGTTTCCTGTATCCCATTCTAGTTCCTGAACCATGAGACCATTCTTCCTCCCAAGGATCCTTGGGAAACACAAAGCTGACAATTAGACCTTATGTATCCTGTGTATATACTTTCTTTTTGCTTCAGTGAAAGTTCCTCAAAACTCCATCCAAGATTTCAGTGCAGACACATCCCACTCCCTATGGAGTTATTCTGTATCCTGAAATCCTAATTTTTTGAATATGAAATAATCAAGATAAAGATTCATGAAATGTTGTGTTGCCATCATATGCAATAATATTTTGCTCTGATGATGCAATGGCATATGAACCCATTATGTAAGATAAATTCTTAAAGCTCATTACTTTTTCTTCTCCATTTTAACTTTAATAGAATTCATTAAGACTACTTCTGTGTAAAGTCACTTATGTACAAGTACGCATGAGTGGGACCTTAGATTGTCAGTTCTCTTGGACAGGGAATTTGCTTATCTAAGTCTCTATGTAAACGTACATATGTAAGTATGTAAATTTACCTAGGGCTCCTCTATGATCTTATTCAAAGTCTACTGAAGACAATAAAAAACCTCCTACTGACTTTAATGTGTTTCAGACCATCAATATCAAATAACAATAATCATGACGTGCATAATAATACCATCATAAGAATGTTACTTTATCACATTTTTGGCATTTTCCTTGGTCAAGCAACTGAGTAGTGAAAAGTAATATAGACATAAATATAGGGTTTTTTCCCTATTTGTTCCAGTATTTAAAAGGGAACAATCTGAGCCAACATCATCCTGGAAGTGCAGCACCAGGGAGAAAACAAACAAACAAACAATCAGAAACCTCAATGAGAATTCCAGAAAGTGCAATATGATAAATAGACAAAGCACCATGTTACTGTGTTTCAAGAAGGGAAAAAATGCTATTAGTACCAACCAGAATTTTTAATATCTATATAGCCTTTTTATTCAGATCTTTAGGCTTTGGTACGCTGTAGTAAATGGTTGAGATCAGTAATGCTGTGGTCTAGAGTGTTGAAATATTTATCCATGGAATGGCCCAGCTTGCTAGTAACGAGAATAGATTGATGATTTCGGAAATGTGTATTAGGTCATTTCTGGGTTTACCTATTCATCATTTGTCTCTGTTGGACTCTTCATGCTGTGGTATGTGTAAGACAGAAAACATTCTGTGAGGAGAAATTGGGCAAAAAATGAACTCTCCAGATTAGGAGTTTTGTCCCTCATACATCTGTGGTACTTTATCTGAAATGACTTAATGACAAGGAGCAATCTGGAAAGTAGTAATACTGAAAGTGACCTAGGGGTGACACAGGGAGAGCAGTCTGATCATGAGTTTCCAGTGCAATATGTTGGTGAACAAGACTGATACAAATCTGAGGCTGCATAAGGGCAGAAAGCTTGTAACAAAGCAGAGAGATAAGAGCCCTTCCCTGTATGTCTCTGGTTCAAATTCAACTGAAATATAAAGTTTTTCATTCTGGGCCCTTCATTACCAAATTCATATTAATAAACTACAGGGAATTTTGAGAACATAATTGGTGGAAGGATTGACTGCAAGGGTTTCTTTCTCAAGGAAGTGGAAATTGCAGCCACCTGAGATTCTGAGACCACTGTGTCCTGGGGGGCTTCAACCCTGGCATACAGCAGCCAGAGTTTGCATCCCCCAGTGGGGCTCCACCAGAGAAAAGTTGATTTAAACAGAGATTGGGTCTTCCTGGGGGCCCAGCTAGGATATGCTGATTTATGCTTCCTTGGTCAGTATCAAGGTCAACCTTTTGGGGGTTTAGCTAACCAGCTGAGGGCCTCCTTGCAGAGGGAAAGTTGTGGAGTCCTTACTCTGCAGCAACCTCCTCTCCAGATGAACTTTCTGCCATGGCATAAATGGGCATAGTCCAGGAATAATCTAGCCCTACAACAGCTAAATATATGTCTTATATCTTCTGATAGTGTATTTAGTATATGTCAATGTAACAATGCCACTTTACAGCAGCTGGGGATATGGCTTTGTGTATATAACTTGTCCAAAGTGCAACTCATGAAGGCTATGTTATCATTCTGCAAGTATTTGAAGGCTGTAAACATGAAGGCAGAAGACAAATTATTTAGGGTGGCACAAGGGGCCATAATTAGGAGCAATGGGATGAAATTAAGAGAGGAATAATTTTCTGACAATAAGATGTATTACAGTGTGGAAAATCAGTCTTTCAGGAGACACTCTATCACTCTATATGTTAAAATTTATACTGGACAATGCACTATACAACATGGATCAACTCTGAATTGTCTAGGACACAGACCAGATAAGAAGAGGCCTCTAACAAGGTCAAAAAAGTTCTAAAAGTGGAAAAATAGGTTAAATCAATCAATAACCTTTACTTGTCTCAAAAACTCACAAAATGTATATATTTTTTTCTTCTTGTCTTGACATTTTGCTGGAAGTTAAAAGACATTTTTACACAAAAGTTGATTTTCTTGTAGAAAAAAACTCACTTGCTTTTTGTGCCAAAGGCAAATTTCTACCTCTGCACAAATGCAAAAGTGTTGTGTCTGTTGGCAGCTTATGCAAAATTTCACAAACTCAAGTCAACATTTTTTCAGTTTTAACACTAACAAAGCAAACAAATCTAGTTAATTTGCTGCACTCTAAAGAAGATTCCTCTTTTTTGTAGTGATTGAACTAGATTTCCTTCGGTGGTGTGGACCTACATATATGGTGGAAGTTCAGTTCTGACAAGGCCACAACCAACAAGATGCAATACTGTATTTGTTCCTGTAGAGATGTGCTTGTAGAAGAGATGCTTCCTAGCATCGGACAGCATTGTGCAAATTGGGAGATGTGCCCTACATCAGATCTAACATGGCTGCTCCAAGCTGCACACCTGGGAATCACTCCCATCTGTGTTATCAAAGATCTATTCCTTACTCATTCAATAGTTTATTCTTTAATGAACCCTCAAGATCATTACAGTTCCATCATCTGAAGCCACTATCAAAGCCAAGATACTGAATAACATGGGCCAGTGATCTGGGTACCAGAGACCAGATGCTTATGCATTACTTATCCAAACTATCTGAACCATGTTGCTGTGCAGAATTGGGCTGGGAATTTCAGAAGATCAACTTCCTTTTTGAGACTTTCAGCTGCTCCTTATTCTTCCAGTTGCATTGTAAATAGTATAAGACTATCCCCTCCCCTAGCTGTACCTCAGCACTTCTACTAATTCCAGGCAGGAACAAAGGGGAAAACAGTTAACTTTATCTGTTATGCTTAAAGTTTGGGGTTGGGTTTTCTTCATGTGATGGCTGAAGAATAAAGTTATTTCTTATTTTATCTGTAATAGTTTTGAGCTGTTCTCAATTTATTCTATTTTCAGTTTGTTTCCTTCCTTCACTAGATCATCTGTGTGTCCATGAAATGCAAAAGCAAAATAAACTCTACTAGTGCAGAAAAAGGCATATTTGATTGCTGTGGAATCACAAAGGCAAATTAAGAGAAATGAAAACATGAAAAACAAATGCTCCCACTAGAGATCTCTGTGCCGACAATATGAGATCATCAGCCTCAGGGAGACAATTCCATGATCACATAGACTGTTTTACAGAGCACAGTAACTGAGTAAGTGCCAAGAAGGAGGAAGCCTAATGGATTGATCTCATGAAAGAGAAATGAATCCACCTGCGTCAGGAAACGTACAAAATTACAAGAAATGCAACACTGAGAGCATTCTAAGTAGTTTGGCAACAAATTGTTCTTGCCCACTGAGTGGGTGAGAGGCAGACAACCCCTAAAAACCCAGCAGCTGTTACTAATATCCTCTTTCCTTTACACATAGTCTACCTGGTCAAATTTGCCTGTCAATTACACCTAGGCATATTTAAAGTAAGGTCATGTAAAACTGGATTGCTCAAATGTTTCTGAGAAGCAAGCACAAGAGAGGCATGAATAGGCCAAAATGAGTTCACTTAATGGGCCAGCTCCTCTGTGTGGCTACTTTGTGCTTCAATGGTGGAGCGAACTGGCCCTAAACCCAGTATAGCCAGTTCATGGAGGTACAGAGAAGACACAAAAGAGTTTTAAGCCACTCCCTCTGCCTACTACGGGCATTGAAGGGAAGAAGAAGTGGTGCAGATTCCCCTGCTCTATGGCCATCCTGAGCTGTGTTTTCAGTTCTTTGGGGATATTTCAGCCTAACATAAGTTCACAACAAACTGAGTGAGAGTCGCAGATATTCAGTCTCTCTCAGGATAAGGCCCTTACATGATTAGTTCTTGTGGCAAAAAGAAATATTATTTGTACAGAATAAGAAATGTCATGAGAAGTGAGAAGTTCTCAGCCATGACATTTAGGGCCTTATCCATCAGCACTTGCCTGACATGTACTTGTGGCTGTAGTTCACACAATAATAACCATGTAGTGTGCAAAGCAACGTTAAAGCACTGTTACACTCCCTGATCCTGCTGTAGCTGAATGTGGGTCCCATCTCTCTGCTCCATATCAGAGTAACCTAGTGGCATTGAATTGTATTGAATGCAAACAGCCCCAAGAGGCAGAAAATACAGCTTGCATGGCACAGGTCAGTCTGTTGCCCCATTCTTAAGTGGCTAGTGATTATTATTGATTTCCAATTAATTCTGATTTAAGGAGATGAGGGATTGTAGGGTTCTAGTCCCAGAATCAGGCACAACAGAATCAAAGTTATTAAGTTCAATATATGTGTGAGAACCGCAGTATGTACAACGAAGACACTCACACTTAGGGCAAAGCAAAGCTTTAACCACTTTACTTTTATTAACTTCATTAGTAAAGAAAGAAAAGCTCTGATCCACATAAACAGATAGCAAAATTACAAAGTTAAGGTGATATCTTATACCATTCCTCACACATATACTCATATATTCACACCCTTCCTTGGGAATCTGGTCATAAGAGACATAGGTCCAGCACTGTCCCTGGCATACTAAATGAGTCCAGTGGTCCAGATCTCTTTCTCTTACATGGTGGTCTGATCTCTTATAGGACCTGGGGCTGTCATGAATATTCTTTCAAATGCCCAGCCTCCCTTGTCCATATCTAACTTCCTGATCCTGGGGTACCTTTATCTTAGATGTTTATATATTAATGATTGCAACTAATTATTATATACTTTAATTTGTTGCCAAGGCAAGTTAATGGTTAAGCAACACTTTTATACTAAAATATCCAAGCCTAGTATTAATTCAATGTTCTTGAAGCTACCTGGTATAAACTTCCCCCTTAAACGTACCTTTCCCAGTTTCCCAAAACTCAGGGAGACCATTGGGCCACTTATTTGTGCCAAAGTTCACAGGCCTCAAAGCCTTATGCTAACTATTTACTAACGTCTTACATGATAAAGTACTGTAGGTTCCTTTTTGTTACTGATGAGTAAAACAAAATGCTAAAGCTAGCTTTGTGGGCTATAAGTCCATGCTACACTGGCAACAGAAAGGACACAGGTATAATTGCCCCCACATGCATCTATGCCATTGGCAGATCCTCCTTGTAGTGAGGTGATCAGGGACATGAGTTGTCACCAGTTTCCATCAGCAAGGAGGTACAAAGTATCTGCACTGCACTGGGGAATACATACCAAAACATTTGAGATTCAAAAGCAACCGCTGGATAAACTCTGATGGAAACAAAATTGATGGTCTGAGCATTTCAGATGCATTTTGGTAACTCCTTAGAGCATTCAGTGTTTGGTGCTTTTTGTTTTACTGTCTTGAAACATTAGAATAAGCATTAGTAAGCCATATTAAAACACGTCAGTCTGCAGTGTTTCAATGCACAGTACCTTATTTTATACCACTGGCACAATAGACTCTCTTGATTACATCAGTGACTAGCTCTAAATAATAACAACCTAAAAGCTATCTCTTGTAATGCCTCTTCAAGCAAAGCTTTCATTAAGGCCAATAAGACTTTTCTCAGGAGAATAGAGATTGGGCCCATATTTTGGATTTTTGAGGCTTGTTAGCATGGAAGTTTCTGCAGTTATTCATTTTACTCTTGCTTTTTAAGTAAAGGAAGTATTTCACCTTCTGAGGCCACCAGTATCTGGTGGGTGAAGAACATGGAATTAATTTACGCGGCACAAGAGAAATATGCCTTTCATAAGAGTCCCTCTTGATAAATCTCTAGGTCACACAGGTGATGGAGTTTGCTCTAGTTTTTATGAAGTCAGATAGTGATTTATTCTCTCTCTCTCAGTTTCTCTCTTTATTTATTTATTATTGGGGATTTATTAGGGATGGCCAGAAAGTAAGATTTTCATTTCATGAAATATTTGGAGGTTCTGGCATTTATTTTTGTTCTGCATCACAACGAAAACAAGAACTATCAAAAGTTTTCTCAGAAAACTTGAATAAGAACAAGAGAAGAGACTGCCCTAACCACTGGAAGATTGGCTATTCTGGGGTATCTATCTCTTTCTTTGCCTCCCCCATTGGACTCAAGAAACGATCCTGGAAAATCAGCATTTTCCAACAACAAATATGTCATTGAAAAATTCCTGACTTGTTCTACTTATTAGCTACCAACAGAAGAGTAAACAAGAGTAGGCGTGTCTCTAGGGTAGGAGTAGTGTAGTAGTTATATTAAAAGTGGGAGTGGGACTGTTGCATTCTATTTCTCCCTATGTTACTGACTCCCTGTATGGCATTAGGAAAGTCAATTATCTATTTCTCTGATTCTTAGTCCATTCATCTGCAGTATGGGAATAACAACACTTATTCTAAAGGTTTCCTTTATTACATCTAAATTATGCCTGCCCCCATGGAGATGCCAGGAACATTTGCTTCTTGATACAGCCAATATCTGGCTCTCATGGATTTGGTGCAGAATGGGGTGGCTCCCATATAAGACGGGCTCCCCCCCGGTGCTTTTCCTTATCATCGGCAAGGCTAATCTGAGAAAGGTGCTAGCTACAACACTGTGAAGGTCTGTCGATGTCTGCTGCCAAGCACTGGAACCCGATCATTACACTTTCTCCCCTCTTTACTCTGGTTCTTCAGAGGCATACTAGAAATATAGAATATGTTTGCACAACGATTTGAGATCTTCAGAGAAGATGCTTTAGAAGGGCAAAGGCAAAAGGGCTTTTGATAGAAGACTATTTGTTGTCACTTTCTTTTTTGCATTCAACTCTAGGACAGTCTATTGTGGTTATTTATTGATTATCTGAAACCATCTTATATTTATTTAAATAAACCATTTTAAGTCATTCCCTTCCCTCCCTTTTTTAAATATACATTCTGAAATGTTTTATTGGCTAGGAAAGAATGGCGTGAATGGCAATTGGCATCATGAAGGAGAGTAGGTGGAGATTTCAGCCCTAAATGGAGGATTCCTGTCAGCCACGTGGGACTATATTAAGGTACAGGCAAGATGTGTATTGTTGTCAGCTAACTACTGGAGCAAATGGATCTTCAGGATCTGAGAAACACTCCAAAATGGGGCTGCTTTAGCTTGAGTGATAGACCGGAAATTAAATCACTTTCTCAGTTTTCCTAAATATGACCATTTTCAGAGGTTTACACAGTCAGAAACAGGCTGAAATAGGAAACAAGAAAACCTGTTTAAAAACAGTGAAAAATAAAATTGCACAGCAGCTGCACTATAGAATGTTATGAATCTAATGATCCAGAATGGCTTAGCACCTAAGGAGATGATACAGTCTATCACTCAGTTTTTCAGGCATAACTGGTGACCAGCATCTTGATAACACTTCTGATATGGCTCTGTGACAACAGATGGGTTGTCTTAATAGCCAGTTGGCAATGAAAATCTCTGAATTTGTCCTTCTTTTTCATTTTTAATTTTACCATAAGAAGAATTTAAAAAATAATAATAATAAAAAAGCTTAGTAATTGTCTAAACAATCTCCACTGTTCAGGAGCCACACACAATCTACATACGAGTGTGTATTTTATCCTTACATTTACAAACGTTAGTGGCACAGGTAGGACCTACACTCCAAGGCTGCATAGAGATACACTGGTTTTCATGGTTATCAAATATAACACAAAGACACAAATCCCAAACTTATAGGCAATTTGAGATGGATAAGACTTACAAAGACACCTAGTCTGCTCTTTCACCCTTTCTGCTTCTGCTGAAGAATTGCTTTTTAGGGTCAAGATGCTTTCAGGGTTTTTTTAATTGTCTTCCCAAGTTTGCAGAAAGGCCATAATGCTATCTCTAAGAGGCCTGATCTGCCTCTGTCATGTCACTCAGAATCCTGTAGACACCACAACTCCACAACCACAGAACTCAGTTTGTCAAGCTATGAGTTCAGCATTTATAACATGGAATTTGCCATTTTTCTTTAGCCAGCCACCTGACATTTTTTTCCTACCTATCCTACTGGGATCTGCCTACAGCCACCTCTTCTTCTTCATCTTTCCATAAGAGAGATTCTTAGATGGATTACAGTACATGCCATCCACACTGTATCAGGGAGCTAGAAACCAGGGGCCAAGGTGACAGTGTTGGAGTGCAGCTTGCAGCCAGGGTGTGGTAATGGGAATAGGAGTCAGAAATGTAGGCTAGCCATCAGGGCTGCCTGAAAAACAGTGCAGAAACCCAGGCCTGGAGAGCCAATGAAGCTGGCTACAATTCTTCACTTCCCCAGCACAAATGGGAGCCAAGAGGTTCTGTCAGGACACCTGGACAACATTTTGACGGGAGAATGCAACAAAAAACACAAAACAAAACCCATCACTGAAATAATCTTTGCTGAAAATAAGTATTAATGAATTTTACATCCATTAGTCTTTTCAACTACGTGTCATAGCTGTATGGATGTTTGGGGTGATTGGACTGAAAATTAAGGTTATTTTATGAAAATAGAATACATTAACATTGCCAAGGAATTTAGGGGTGCTTACTGAAGAGTTCGGTCCCATTGTAACATGGTTTTCATGAGGCCCTGCTTATGATGCATCCTTCAGGGTTTCATCAAATTTCAAATGATTCAGGACATATGGTTTCCCCCAGAAAACTATTGCACCATTCATTATTACGAAATTGATCTGGACACGTGGGTGAATGACAGACAGACACAGGAATGGAGTTAAGAAGCAAGCTGCAGCTTTATTAATTTTAAAATGGGCACTCAATATCAGTGTGGCTGAGATGGACTGGGTGAGGCTGCCTGAGTCCAATCCCAGTTTACCCCCTGTATGCCCATGCCAGTAGGCATGTTTCAAAATACTCTCCCTACAGGGATGGAGAAAGGACAAGGCAGCAATTGCAGCAGGTTGCCCCCAGTGTCCAGAATCAGGGCCTGCAGCACAGCCAGTCCCTGAACAATCAAACGAATGCAGCTGGCCTGTATTAGGCTGCCTGATTGGCCACAACAATTGGTTAGCGGCATCAGCAGACAGACTCCTAAGCCCAGCAGCAGTTCAGCAGTCTTTAAAGCCATTGCCCATGGCAGTGATTAAGGCTGCACCTGCTTGCTCCCAATCCTGCTTCTGCCTTGGCCTCAGCTTTGTCCCACTCCAGGTAACCCATTCGTGCCCCGATTCCTAACTTCTGACTTTGGCTCTGTCCCTGGGTTCCCCTTCCTGACTATTGAATCCTGCTCTAACAACTGGGCACAACTGCCCCCATTGTAGTCTTTGACACCACGGTGTTTTGAACTGCCCTTTATAATTTCACTTTGTCATTCATCCTAGCATGATAATAGGGGAACTGGCTATAAAGACTAGGCCTGAAATTATGCAAGGCCTAGCAAAATATAAAGAATTGACCAAATTGCATAGGGAACTCAAATAGAGCAATGACTGAGCAAAAACGGTTGAGCAAGAATAGAACAGAAATATGGTCAAGAGCAGAGATAAGCTCACCCACAGGGTGCCAGGGGTGAGCAATTACAGAACACTGGATGTGCTAAGGCAGGCTTCCACGGGCTTCTGCAGGATAGCTAAGCCATGTAAAACTGTTTGACCACAGAGTGCTCAGAAAAGTAAATAAATACTCAGAGCAGACAGGGGTTCATGGTGGACTGCAGCCTGGCTCAAGAGGTGGGTGTCTACTTTTGAGTCTATCAAGAGGACACCAACCCTGTGAAGCTTGCAAGCTCCAGATCCCAGCAACCACCTGTCGAGGATGAGGGTTTTGAAGAAAGGATCCAGACCAGAGGCTGAGGCAGAGTCTGGCCATGAGTATAGCATCCGGATAGTTCAGGGGATTTAATTGAGATCTGTGAAGAACGTCTCCCCTAGGCAATTGCTAGAGTGCTTATAAGGAATAAAGGTTAATAGGAAATTAAGGGAAATAGTTAGGTTTGTTTAGGTTTAAGGATCAAGCATAAGTTGTGTATAAGTTAAAGGACTTGTCCCAGCGCACATCTGTCGAGCATAAGGATAATCAATAGAGAAGCTTCCATAAATAGTAATGAATAAGTGTAAGTGTTAATTGTCTAACTATCTGATTGTGAGAAGTATTGTCAATTGTCTTGTTTGTTTGTGTTATCGTCAATAAAGCTATTCATTGATTCAACCTGGGGTGTTATTTCCCCTTGGTCTCAGAATCCTCGTAAAAGAACCTGGGTGTCTTGCTACCCGTCTAAGTCAGCCTTTTCCCTACTACATTTTAATAGCAGCAAGCCGAGTTTTGCCCTTTTGATCACACTAAACAAGTTTCTTCTTTTGAGGCATAAGTGAGACCTCCTTAATAGAAATACCATGAGAATATATTAGTACTGCTCCTTTAATCATTGAATTAGTTGAATGAGTTAGTCTTTAAAAACCTGTTCCTCACTGCCTAACAGAATTGTCAGTCATTGGTTAGAAAACTGTAGAGATCTACAGTCACAGAAGAGAGCATATGCATTTAGTTTCACTTTAGCAGCAAGAATTAAAACCAATGGTATTTTGATATAAGAAGTTGTGTGAATCCTCTACTGCTTTTCATGTTATGTTCAAGTACAGCTTTACACAGCTTTATTTCTAGTGTGGAGGGATGCTCTGCTTTTGGTTTCAAGTGAAACCCATGCAATTTTTTGCACTTTTGCCTGTGGTTTGCTCTGTTGTTTGTTTATTTGTTTGAATTTTTTTTTTTTTTTTGGGAGCTGGGGGGAATTCATCCAAAACTCAGACTGATTGGTTTCAGGGCTATGAACTGAAATTTGGAAAAAACATTTCCCAAATACCCTGTGAAATGAACCAGCTCAAATCGCCACCACTCTGATATATCGTCTCTAAATGGGAAAACTGAGAGTAAGGGTTCTCATAGAAGTAACTTTAGATGAGGGCCAGTACAAATTTGGGGTTAATAAATAACCATGAGAAATAAAGACCTGTACTCCCCGGACTTGAGTATTCGTCACTGTCTCTCATCTGCGATTAAAACTACAGAGAAAACAGGATCTCATGGAAGGCCAGAGAATTTTTATTTCCCAGGTTTGGAAATAGTTGGAAATCAATATAATCTCCCTTTATTTTTCTAATTTCTTTATTGGCAGTATAGTAAAGATCTATATACTGACACATATGTTTTTATGCATTGAGGAGGTTTGTATTGCAGGTTTTGCTGTTCATACACATGGTCTTTCTTAACTTCTTTCTCAGTGACACAAAATCCACACTTTTTTCATTGCCTTTGATCATAGTGTGGGTGAAATTACCAGAAAAGAAAAAAGGACACTGAAGATTTGATGAGGCTTCCACCTCCGACACTGCTTGTGACTCCTACTTGCAAGTATAAATTTTGCTTCCAATTCTATTTTGCATGTTAAACAGTGACTGACAATGATGGTTGCTGATAATAGGCACTGTAATGGGAGGAAAAAGAATATGCTGATTTAGTGACAGCTGACAAGATAGATTATAGTTCAACCAAAACTCTGATCTTAGAGAAAGCTTTGTCACTGTCTATGTTAACTTCCAAGATGCTAATATGCCTTATCATTTATGCTTTATCTGTTCTAAAATCAAAATTTCCAATGGTAATGTTTCTCACTATGTATATAAATATAAAGTTCTTAAATGGGACATAAGTAATGTATAGGCCCTCTGGACAGGGTGAATTTTACATTCATGATCACGACTTAACAGAGACAGTAGGAATATATTTTGGGAATATCCAAAGTGATTTAAACATGAATCTCAAATTTTTTGATATCTCCAAAGCTTTGAATTCTGTTTAGCAGTAGGCACTGGGGAGCCTCAAAAGGTGTAGACGTTAATTTCAGGTTAGCATTCTGCTTGCATATAGCTTCTTACCTATAAAATTGGGACCTGTGTGAAGTGCTGAGTACTGTAAGCTCCCCTTGGATGCTTTGATACTCTCAGAAGATACTCATAAAATACAACCCTTGGATGAAATATTTTGTAAAAAAGAGATGTTTGGATCTTCTTGTCAGAATGGGAGTACCACAGACACAGTCTTGCTTGTGGTATTTCAGCTGTGTGGCAATTAAAAATTATTATTGAAAAGTAAATCTGAATCTTTGAACCCTCAAACAAGTTTTAGTTCAGACTGGTTTTGACTTGATTATTTATTTAGCTCAACAGGGTCACCTCTCCCAATTTATAACACTGACCCTTTAAAAGTACCTGGGAAGAGAAAGTTTGAATAGCATTTCATCCAATCATTATGCAAATCCCATGTTCACTTACACAGTCGTTTGGAAAACATTTCACATCCATGATGTGTTCAAATTGGAGAATTACATCCCAGCAACTCTAGTGAAATCATATTTGTAAATTTCATTTTTTTTAAAGTATAGGAATTTTAGGGACTTCAGAATACCTCAGGTTGGTTCAAGTTTTGAAGTAAGGCCTCTTCTTTTTCTTCACTACACTATAGTCTCCAGTTTCCTTCATTTAAAAAAAGTCACCTAGAAATTTTTGTTTTCTGAAAGTAGATAATAATGTTCACAGGTTGAGGCTTGAAATGCTCAGAACACTTGTAGATGGATTGTGGGACCCTTCCTCACACTGGTGACTTCAGTGAGACATCTGACATAGGATGCTGAGTATTGGTTATCTATGAGGCCATGAGTTATAAAAATAGGGTGGGGGAAGTTCAATTTATTCTGGAGCTGTGTTGTGCCACTTCTTCTTTTATTATTTATTTATATTTTGATAATACCTAGAAGCCTAAGTCATAGATCAGGACCTCACTGTGCTAGATTCTCTACAAATACAGAATAAAAAAGACAGTCCCTGCCCCAAAGAGATTACAATCTAAATATAAGATAAGATAAGCAGATATAGTTGATGGAGGAATAAAAGGAAACAAGTATTGGTCAGAATAATAGGCAGTGGTCTTAGTACATGAGCTGACAAACTATTGTTATGTTTTTAATGTAGGAAACACAGTAATAGAGAGTTTTAAAGTAAGGAGATGAAGGAGGATAACAAAGTAGCTTTGCAGATGTTTATAGGGAACGTCTTCAAACATGGAGGCAGCATGACTGATTTAATAAATCAAAAACTGACTGATTTAATAAACTGATTTAATAAACTGATTTAAAACTGACTGATTTAATAAATCTTTTCTCTTGCTAAATTCTATGATTCCTTTGTTGTGTGTGTTTTGTTTTGTTTTATTTTGGGGTTTTTTTTTTGGCTGAATGCATAACACACGCTATGAGGTTCTTACGAGAATACTAATTAGTGCTCTTGCATGATTTAATTAACAGTGATGAAGTAAGATTGCCACAATGAATATATTTTCATGAGATTAAGTCAATCTTCCATTTATTTTGAAATGTATGAAGATTTGTTAATTTCTTCCTGCCTACTAGATGTACATGTGTGAAATCATGTTTATAAAAGATGTAGAAGGAGAGATCCAGCCAGCTTTTCTGAATAGTGGATGGAGATCTTATCTACACATTCAGATCTTGAGAATTTATTTGCCACACTTAATTCATTTACAGGGAATAAAACATGAAACCACAGTGGTATCTTGTACATGAGATTTGTTTGTTCAGCACAATCATTACACTGTTACTGAAGTATAATGAAGAATAAGAAATCCAAGCCAGACATACAACAACATTCTTCTGTCTTTTATCAAGCTGGGTGTCCATGGCTCTTTGAACCTTGAGCTTTCAGTAAAAGCAGTCTCAGCAATGCAGTTGCAATGTGCAATTTTTTATGAGATTTCAGTGCTGATTGCTTTAACATTATCAAGAAAAAGAGTACTAAAAAGACAGTTTAAAAAGCAAACAAAGTTGTGATGTGAGACGAATACCTGCTATTTATTATCCCCCGCTGTAAACAAAGACATAGGTCCTGCTTCTTGCTGCCTGAAAACATAAGTGTTATGCTCAAATGTCTTTAAATTACTGATGTAGCAGATGCTGCATTGTCTCCTCACAGCATTACATCAACATATATGAGTAGAATTCCATTAGCAATTGGTAACAATTTGACATTTCTGAGATGCTTTGGGTTCTGAATCCCCATGAATGGAGTTTGGATTGGTGAGCTATTTCAGACACAATTAGAAACACTTAGCTCTGTACACCCACCCCTAACCTTCATTTTAGACTGGAACCAAATGCGAATTGAACCTTTTTTGAAGACATTAGTTAACTTTTAAAAGATTCCACTTCACTTTTTAGAATGGATGTTTAGCCTGACATCAGCAGCAGAAATACCACAATAGAAGACGGTCTTCAGAGAGTTCAGTTCTCAGGAGGTTGAGATATACATCTAAAATGAATCAGAACTCTGACCCTTTTGAGATTTTCCTATCTCTAGCATGGACATATACTTCTTTCCATTCCCGTTCTTTGGTTAAGAGCCTAGGAATTGTCATACTGGATCAAACCAGTGGCCTTTCTAGTCCAGAATGCCATCTCCAGCAATGACCAATACCAGCTGCTTCCAAAGAAGATCTTGGAAACCCTGCAGTATGATATTATGTAATAACTTTCCCATGAGGAAAGTTTGTTCCTAAGTCTGATCAGTTAAAGGTTGGCTTATCTGGTAAATCATGAGAGTTTATATCCTTTCCAAAAGGGTTGCCTTTCAACAGTTTATCATAAGTTACTATTTAGATTGATATTCACCTCTTATGTGCAAAAAGAAGGTGATATAATAAATCCTTACATAGCATTGCTCGCTAGGAGATGATTTCCCACACAAAAATATTATTATCACTGATTCATCTTCCTGATGGAGAATATCCTCATCTGAAAATAGTGTAAAAGAATCCTCTGAAAAGATACATTTTGTTTGCCAAAGTATACTCTTATATGATTAATCTTTTTCCCCCATAAGCACAGCTGATATGATTATGAATTATATTGTCACCACAAAGGGATTGCCTGAAAAAGTCTGTCGCATTATAGTAAAATTGTCTTGTTTTGCTTTTTTCTTTTAACCTAGAAGCTGTTTTGGGGTTTTACAGCATTGGCCTCTATCTATTTCAGTGGTTCAGATCAGGATTTATGTAGCACCCATTCAATAGTGCAGTTCTCCAGGTGAAGTCTTTTTCCATATGTGAAAAGTCATCAACCACTCTTATGTCCAATGTTACTCAACTGAATATGGACAAAATATACGCTGATGACTTTGGAGAGAAGACTATTGGAGGATGATTGACCAGGCTAACCCAGTACAGCAGCCTTAAAGTGAAACAAAAGTTCTTTAGCTTCTGGTTCAATTTGACAATCAAATTGGGATCACTCATGCTTTCTAAACTGATGAAGGAGATATTGGCATAGCATTAACACTTCAGAAATCAGAGATACAGTAGAAAAATATTTCTCCCCTGCTGGAATATTGCACTGATCATCATGAGCTACCATGCAAGGCAATAAAATTCAAATGAGATGTGGATTTTGTTTTGGTCCACGCAGTTATGGGAAGAATGCTTCACTAAAGCATGCATGCCTCTTGTCTGCGCATCACCACAAAGGACAAAATATTACATTCATGTCTACATTGGATTCACACAAACCTATCAGCAGTTCCCTTTTAGTGTTCTAACTAATTGGCATTGTTATGTATATAGCATGAAATATCTGTACCATTTTGGCTGTGATGTTAAGCTACTTTGTGATATGACATATTTATATAAATTTATATTTAGCTTTCAATATTCAGTGTTTCTTAATTCTTTTCCTGTGTCAAATAGACCAAGTGAGCCAAGAACAAAAGTAAAAGGAAATGTACTGTAAGCAATGTTTTTAAAAAGCAAAACCCTGAAGTCGTTCTATCAAATATTTCTGAAGTCTGACACTTGAAAAAAAAACATTGGAAATGTTCTGAAGCTGTTTTAGCAATGTTCACTGCTTCAGACAGACATTTTCAAATGGAATGAAATAGATGTGAAAAAAGAAAAGAAAAGAAAAAGAATTAAAATATCTGTCATTCACCTGCTGTTGGGTGCCATAACACAAAATCAGTGGGTTAATGTTAGCAAGCTTGTTATTCAGTAAGAGTGCTTACTTGTAGAGATAGTTTGCTTTGGGAGTCAAGGCACTCTCCTGAAATTTGGCACTCTCCTGAAATTTGACAAGCATGATATAGTCTGTTCCATGTGTCTTTCCCTTGAGAGAGCTAAATTAGGGTGGAGGCATTATTGTAATATCTTTCCATGCCAACGAAACTCTCTACATGCCAAAGCCTAAATATGGTGGGGGAGGTACAGGGAGATTTTGATGGACCAGTAAAAGGGCCAGGGACCACTACCTATGGTGTAATATTGATTATCATACCTGTTACTAACAGCAGCCAAAATTGGTAGGCCTTTTTTTTTTATATAGGCCTGTGCAGTCTTAGCATGACTAAGCCAGGAGGGGAGGAGATCCTTTTGCACCTCTGCCCCCTCATGAAGTGGATGTACATAGATCTGTGACAAGAAGCTTATCTATGCACGCCCTCTGAGAGATGTTTGCCAGGGCCATAAGACATGCAGATTCTGCAAGAATACATCTAGCTAATTAGTACTCTGAGGAAACTTTTGGTTTAGCTTTTGAAACTGCCAAAAAAGTTTTTTTGATGTGCTATTGTCTACTATCAAGGATAAATAGGTGGAGAAAGTTTTGGCCTCTTGGGGGAATCTCTTCTTGCACACAATTTGGGGTCTTCCAAAGACTGGTCAATCAGAAGCTGTACTACTCAAAAGCCACCCCAAACTTCAGTGATTATTGAGCGTTGGGAGTGTTGTACTAACCTTTTGCAGATGTGTGCAAGTGCTTGAGACTAAGTAAAGTATAGCTTTATGTGAGAGCACTTTTGTGATGTACTTTTCATGCCAGCCATCTATCGGTCGGACACCTGTGTTTACATGGATTTATTTCCTGACACCACCTTGCACAAAGAATAAGGTTACCAAGAGTCTGGGTTTGAAAGAAGCCTGAGTAACAGGGGATGAGCATAAACTGAAGCATAAAAGAAAAATAATATTGCAAGAAAAATTAAAATGATATTGAATTAATTTCTTCAGCATAAATAAAATTTCTAAAATGTCAGTTTCATCCTAACTACTGCATTTATTTCTTTAAATTTAAATAATGTCTGACCAACCCCTATAACTCCACATTTTTTATGCAAATAATGTATCATCTGAATGGATGGTAATAGCCCATTTCAAAACACTGGAAGTGGAGAAATTTTTTTTTTTTTTTGCAATGAAATTATTTTCATGCATTTGAGAAAAATTACAAAAATAAGTAGACACTCTAGGTGCTTATACGGCCTCTGTCACCTTAGTATCTCATCTCCCAACTATTTAGGGATTTAACCTAACAATAAATAGAAATAATAATACTTCATTCCCAACAGAAAAGTATTATTTAACTCCATTTTACAAATGGGGAAGAGAAGTCCGAAAGTCTAAAGGTGTAATCTTGTTCCATTGCGATCTATAAATATTTTGCCAATGATTTAAAGAGGACTAGGAGCAGATCTAATATGAGTGGCTCAGAGTCACTCAAGAAGCCTTCATTAGATCCAGAAACTGAATCTAGATCTGAAACCCAATTCAGTCCCCTAATGGCAAGATGATCCTTCCACCTTTAAGAGAAGGTTGAAAAACTTTACTTACATTTTTTAAATTATTTTTTTCATTTTCAGTGTATTCTGAATTTCCTGTTTCTGTCTGGGACTACAATTAGAAAAGCATAAATGCTCTGAAAGAGGTTCTTCTTTTGAGATTGATTGTTTGACTGGAAACTGGAGCTTACAACTGTATTACAAGACAATGAAATATCAGTGGCCAATAAGATTAAAGGCAACAAGAAGCCATTTTTAAACATATTAGAAAAATAAACAAACCCTAGTATAGTGTGGCAAGGTTGGGGCAGGGGAGGGTAAGATACTCCACCCCCGTGGGTCCTGCGCTCTGCCGGCCTGGCCGGTGGTGCAGCTGTGGGAGGGTCGAGGGAGGGGCCAGGGCCCGCTCTGCCCCTGGGTACCGCTACCTTCCCTCTGGGGTAGTCCGTGGACCGCTCCCTGCGTCTCCAGCCAGGTATTCTGCCCTTCGGGGCTGCGGTAACAGCTGTGGAAGCTGCAAGCCTCTGTAGGCTGCCGGCCGCAGGCTGCAGCCTGCCAGCTCCAAGCCGCCAACTCCAACTGCAGGCTTTCGAGCTGCAAACCTCCAAAGTTGTAAACTGTAACTGACTCCAAACTATAACTAACTCCAACTGTAACTCAAACCTCCATCCTCCACACCTTCTCTCTCCACCACCACACTGCCTGCCCTGCAGGCTTTTAAGTGTTTGGGGCGGGGCTTCCTGATTGGACCCAGCTGGCCTGATTGGTTAAGCAGCCCCAGGTGGCCTAACTGCCTAATCAGCCCCCAGCTGAGTCACCCAGGGAACAGGGCTTTGTTGAGCCTGGGGCTAATATATCTGCCTTCCCACACTCTCTCATAGCCGTCAGGCCTGGCCCTGTCACAATAGCTTTAGGTCCATTGCTAGATACAGATGGTAAAATTGGAAGTAGTGATGTAGAAAAACAAAATAGTTCAAAAGATATTTCTATTCAGAATTTGGATATATAGCTGCGAGTATAATTAAACACTTGCACAGGTATTTGCAGGAGCAAAGTTTAGAACAAGAAAGTGTGTTTTCTTTCTTTCTCATTATCAAAAATCAAGTCTGGTTCTCAAAAAAGTGATAGCTTAATAACGCTAGTCTCAGCCAAGCAAATTTCTTTCATCATACATTAATCGTAAGACTAACAAATTTCTGCAGGCATAAGATTTTTTGGACTACAACCCACTTCATCAGATGCACGATATTTTTGCTGTATACAGATCAGATGTTTTTGCTGTATACAGACTAACATGGCTACCCTCCTGGAACTTTTCTACATTAATTGTGTATTTCAGCTCTGTTATTAAACATTCTATTTCTAGTCCATTCCTGAATCAAGACAGACACATGTCCAAAGTAATAGTGAGTTTTCTGATGGGCAAAATAGGAATTAAGTTGAAAGAACATCAGTTTTACTTTCATTTATAGCATGATAGGATATGAGCTCAAATCCCTTGCTGTGAAAGTCTAGCGTGTTAATTGACTGCACTCCCAAAGCTTCACCCTTCTTCTGAGAAGTGCCAATACTGATACCTGGACCCATCTAGTATAAATCAGCTGTGCTTTATTGATTCAGAAGAGCACCATTCATGTACACAAGCTGGGGACCTGGCCATACATTTAGCTTCTGAACTGCAGCACAAACTTGACAGCATATTTTGCAATCAGATAAACACAAAGGATTAAAAAGAGAACAATCCCTCTTCTTGCAATGTCAGACTGTTCTGCTATAGTGGTTCAAATGAAAACAGGATTTTCTTTCATGTAAAATTCAATTTCAATAACTCAAACAGAAAGAAAAATCAGAATAAGCTCTGGCCTCAAAGAGTCTAGCTCATTGTCATGCTTGACACTTCTGCAGAGGATGAAGGTTGGTTGGGGAATTACAGATATCATTTTTTTTGTTCAACGGGCGCTAAAATGTATTAGCGCCTAAACAAAGTACCTCATAAATTTAAATTTAGGCCAAATCCTGAGGTTGTTATTAAGTGTCTGCTCAGTTCTCATTTTAAAAAAACCCCACCCATTAACTTCAGAAGGAGTATGCCTAAAGACTGAGGGCTAGCTATTGGCTTCCCATTAATTTCTCTTCATTTATACCAGTGTAGCTGAGATCACAATAAAGCCTTTAGTCATTTTTTTTACTAGCTTCCTCTTCCCAATCTAGAGTGTTTTAGCAAGGTAGTGATTCTGATCACAGTGACACCTGCTAACATTGCTGGAGTTACTGCAGATTTATACCAGCGTAGCTGAGATCAGAATATGTCCTAAAGACTACTCTATGCCTCCTTCCATTTTAAATCTAGATTTATTTCTAATAGTTGCATGCCTTTCAAAAGTAACATTCTGTGTAAGTAAACACAAATAAAAATATCCCATTCATTCTCTCCCCAGTCTACTATTATGGATATAGAATTTCTATACTTTTTTCCTTGGATTTTTGCACACAGTTTCATATTTGTCATAAAGCTGTGCTTCCAGACAAGTTTATGTACAGTACTATAGCAAAGAATAAGAGAGAGCTTAAGTGCTTACTTATGGCACTATAGATTTTTTCTTTCTTTACAAAAATTGTCTCTTGCATTTTTGAGTTTTTGAGAAAGGTCTTTCTTGTGGTATTTTGGGTCCATCTGGAAACAGGAAACACCAGAAATACTGACAGATTTTTAGCCCAAGATCCTGATCTTGCAGTCTTTCCTCATGTGAACAGACTCATTTTGTCCTGATTCTGATCTCACATTGAAATAAAAGCATAGTCTTCAGTTAGGTTTCTCCCAATTTACACCATTGTAAGTGAGCTAAAAATAGATTTCAATTAAATTAATCTCATGGAAAAGGACTTGAAATCAAGCCTCAAGTTTACAGACTCAGGAGATTTGGATGTTTTGATCCATGTGTTTCCTCATACTTGCAAGGTTCACCATTTCCTTTGGAAAGATACGTGTTTTCATGCACAGGGGAAGAAAAAAAAAAACCCCAAAAACCTGCTCAACATATTTTAATATTATGTTGAGGAGTTAAATTTGAGACAATTAAAATACAGCATACATATGATTTTTTAAATAAAAAATGCAAATTGCAAGTACCAATTTGTAGTCAGTCATATAAATCACCTGAACTGCACCGCTATTGGCATGTCTTGGAGTCATTATGTATAATTGGTTAATGGTGTATTTATTCTTGTGTTATTGGATCACCTCCAGGGACAACCACTGCTGAGTTTCAAATCTCTAGGAAGATTTCTTCACAGAGATAGATGCCCCTTTTATTTTTTTTAATTTTTAGATAAAACCAATTACTTGTATTTAAATTATTTTTTGAGTAATCACTCTGGGTTAGGGCCTCACTGCAGTTTGAAGAAGTGATGAATTTACTATTCTTTGGTGCTTTGAATTTCCCCCTTGAGCCAAGAAAGATGATGAGAAAAGGAAACGAAGCCCAAAAATCTAGACTTCATGAAACATACAGTTAGAAAATAATGAGCTCCATGCATAGATCTTAACCAATGACCTGTACTTGCTGTGATTATTTGGGTAGCTAAAATTCGTGTTGCCTTCCTAATACGTCCACAAAATGTAGAGTCTCAGTAATGGTCAGATACCTTAATACTTGGAAACCAGTACACAGATGCTGTAAAAATAGATGACTGCTATTAGCACTAGTACAATTACAGCTCTGTGATGAACACACTTCGAGAGTGTGGTGGTACAGTGGCATAGAATTTAGGTTAGGGTTCCTGGAGGATTGTAAGTCACCTTTCTATGGGTGTTATTTGGGAGGAAAAAAAGCCAGAGAGGGTAGTAAATAAATATTTAGTAACCCCCACTTTTCTTCTAACTATACTGATTATTTCATAATGTACTGAGATCCTCATAGTTTTGTTGCAAGCGCAGGGTAAAAGTTCAGTGAGCTGCCCCCCTTCCTAATATGACAGGCGATCTATACTGCAGTTTTCTCCTGTATGGGTATCAATGTGCTTTTGTCCATGATCTATCATTCTTCCAATGCCAAGGTAAGAAGATAAAACTTAAAGAGATGAAAACACATTTCACTAAACATGTAGTTCTGAGTTTAGGGATGAATAGTTAGATTTAATTATGTTATTATAGTATTGGCTTATTTCTACTTCTTACTCATACAGGTTGACAAGATTCTCCTTAAACATGGTGCTATAAGGATAATTTATGGGATCTGGGGTATGAAAACTGGGTAACTCAGTAAGAGCAGATAAAGACTTTTCAGGTATGTCAGTGGTTCAAATCTAGCTCCTACAGTGTTGACCAAAAGTTGTTAAAATCAAGTAGTTGCTCAGTGGTCTATTTGAAATGCTTTTCTTGATCTTAATCTTTGACCATGGTGACAAGTGTTTCCACCATGAGGCTGTGTAATCAAGTATACCGAGTCGAAGGCAAAAGCTCACAATGAATCTGATTGCTTTGGATCATACTAAGATAAATTAAAAATTGATTGTCACATATTTTTTAACTGTCAGCCAAGAAAATGTACAAAGTAGAATAACATTTGGTTCTTAAAAATAAATAGAATAAAACCCACCAACCTTCCTTCTGTAAGTTGAATGAGCTTTGGTTGAGGTCTAAAAGTGGTTTTAGAAACCCCCTCCCTATCCCCCCCGGGATGATCATGGAAAATAAGCCTGATGAGAAGTGGAGTGGAATGGGGCTCCTGTGCTGCAATTGCTTCTTATGCCCCAACAAAGGAATCAGTGTACTAGCTGCGATTATGAGGTTCTATGAAAAAGTGGCAAAAAGTCAATAAATACATTAAAATGTAGTTAGGCTAAATTTCCCAGGCTCACTGACACCTCTGCAGATGTCTGCATGAGTATGCAAGACCATAAATTGCCTGAAACACTACTTTGGAAGAATCATTCTGGGTCTTTACTGCTAAACTATTTGGCATGTAGATAGGGATAAACAGAAAAATTAAGTTAGATACTGCTAGACTGCTGCCTCCTCAGGACCCATTTCTGTCATAATACTTCATGCCTACATGGCAGGAATGTCAACTACAACATATATTTATTGTATATAATAGTAATGATAGTACAATAAATAAGAAGAATTGGCCATATTCTTTGATAGTGCAACCCTAGTGAAGTCAACAGAGTTATGCCAGGAGAGAATCTGGCCCAGTAATTTGATTTTACTCCAGTAGGTTATGCACAAATCTTTTACTGAGAAAATGAATATTCCTACTGCTGTAATCCCATGTCTTTCTTCCCAGTTCCTCACCTTTTGTTTTGTCAAATCTGTAAGAAGACCAGAAACTTAATGGGGCAAGACAATGGCTGTAATTTTGAAAGGTTTTTAAGGGAGTTAAGTGCCCAAATCTCATTTAAAGTTTGTGGGAGTTGGGCACCTACCTTTCTTAGACTCCTTTGCAAATGACATCGTATGTCCTCTTATTTACACTTTAAGGCACCTCATAGATTTTTTGGCACTGAATAATAATAAATAATTATAACTACTGGATTGCCTCAGCTCTTGACTGGATGGTATCTGTGTTAATTTCAGCTAGTTCAGTTATCCAGAACACATAGAAAACACTGTTTCCCTTCATTTGAGAGAACAACACCTGAGTTTCACTTGTGTTTTGGGTTTAAACATCTAAACATTCAAACTAAAATGCAGAAGAAATTACTGAATTTCAAAATTATTAGAAATTATCAAATTTCCAGCTAAAAATACAAATTGGCATTTCCAGTTCTCTGGAAACTCATCCCAGAATTCATGACCACCACAGGTTGTTTTGGTAAGTACTGGCTAAGTATCAGTTTTATAACAAAGCCCCAAAATAGATGAATTTCATTAGTTTTGAGTTCCATTATTCAAATTTCCCACAATTCTGTCTACTGAGTTTCCTGACCAATTTGTGTTACCTTCATGCATCTTGGGACAAATCCTGATTTCTTTGGGCAATGCAAGTTAATGAGCTTTGCAAAAGAGACTTCAACAGAGGTTGGAGAAGGTGTGGCTGAAGACTTACTTCCAGGCCATGAAACAGCAATAGACTTCCATGCCATTTACTACACTCTTAGGGCTCACTAGAGTAGCCTGTGCAACATCTGCATTCCCACCTGCACTCAAGTTACTTAGCCAGTTAATCTATGTTCTCATAGATCCACCAGCCAAGCCTTTCTCCCTCATGGCCCACATACTCGAATGCAGTAAGGATAGATGGAAACCATAGATAAGTGGTATGTCAGGGATTGCGCATCCATGAAGATCTTTTGGAATTTACCTTTTCCAGTGTATAAGAAAGTCAATGGTTCCTATATCTACTGGAACTTCAGTTCCTGATGAACTCAGAAGGAGAAGAAAGGATTTGCCTGTTTATGCTCTTGCAGATTATTTGAAAGACAGTGACTATGAACACCTTTTTCAATCTCTCTCTCTCTCTCTTTTTAACAAGGAAAAATAAAGTAGTTACTTACCCAATTAATATTAATAGATTTTATTTTAACCATCTAACTAAACTAAAATTTGGTATTTCTAATTTGCTCATCAATGTAGTATCTAGACACCAAAAAAATTAAAAGTTCTTTTAACCTGCCTGTAGTTGACTCACTATGTAATTTATAAGTCTCTAAAACTTTTTCTCTGTAACTACTTCAAATAATCTTTTGAATAAACTACACCATTTCTCATAGACTGTGATGTTTTATTCAGGTTTGATTTATTTTATCAGGATTTACAGAAGTAAAATGTGCCAGGTGAGAATAGGAAGAAAGCAGCAATTTATACAATAATAAACAAATCATCACATTTTTCACACTCCTATAATGTTCTGGCTTGAACCAGAAGTGAAATTACCACAAAAGGGGCTGTTCTCACTTGTGGGTCTAGCTCTCCTTTCAATTTATTATGTTGTAATTCCACTGACTTCCACAGAGTTACTCCTGATTTACATTAGTGCAAATCAGAGCAGAATCAAACCCATTGCAATGTTTATAGCACATCCAAAACTAGGAAGTACAGTCAATCTTGCAGTTCTCCTTCTCATGATGTTTTCAGCTCACTTTCCAGAAATCACAGAAATTAGAGACCTGATAGGATATACTTTCCATCCTGCAGAATTGTCTAATATATATATTTCAAATGAAGGGACTTCCCTACGGAAAACCTTGCATAGTATAGTCACGCTCATAGCCTGATATTTCCTAATGTACCATCTGTACAATGCAATGTTGGAAGCTTCTTATTGAACCTCTGAGAGCTAGATTGTAACCCTACAATCTGCCCTGTGGAAGAGACATTGCATAATTGCATCATTCCAAGAGGAGATTAGAGTGCAAATTGTGATTTAGACACAACCTTCCCCCTGTGCCCCCACCCCACTTTGCTCTAGGGAGGGAGTGAATTACTTCACCCTTTTTCCATGGAGCAGTTTACTCCCCCATTGTGTGCTCTGCCAGCTCCCTTGACGATGAGTAATAATGTCCTCTTCCCCACCACTCTCTGCTCACTCCCCATTTATTTGTTTGCACTGGGAAGAAACCTGCTTTCCTCTCCACCACTGGAGTCACAATCTGAGCAGAGCTGAGTGGGGGTAACGGGATTTACCTCCTCTAGTTCCTTGCGCAACTGAGTAAGGACTGTGACAATCTAGCTCGGATTTTTTTTTCTAATTGCACAATCACTAGCACTTGTGTCCATTCATTTTCTTTGCACTAAATCCTGAAGACCTGCCCAATTTGTTTGTTTTTTTCCCTTTGTGCATTCAGTTTATTATAGATTTTCTTAAAGAATACCATAGAGATGTCTGGTAAATTTAGGAGGACTTTGACTTGATAAACATAGTTACTGGTCTTGAAGGCCCTTAACTTTGCTTCCACTGACTTCAGTGAGCAACATGATGTAAGTGCACAAATGTCTATAAGATCAAGGTCATTAGTAATACAATTAATGGATTAATCTTTTCTGGTCTAATAGCTCATATTATTTGTTATGTTTTCCCAGTATTTTAGTAGTTTTTCCCAGAGCCATAGCATGTGCATTAAATCAGCACTCTCTATATTACATCTCTCAATATATCTATAGTTGTGTATACATTTTTTTTTACTCCAGTGAAAAATAGGTCAATGCCTAGAGTAGACCACCTGAAAATGCCAAGGTCAGGCCAGGTTTCAAAAGGAAAGCAGATGCTCCCAGCACTGGTGGATAACATTGAAGTCAGATTTCCCAACCAGCCACAGAGCTTCTGATTCCTCAAACTGGTTATCAAGAAGCTACAAGATATACACATCCCCTTTTACTGCATTTCAGTCTCTGCCTCCCAACCAGTAAAGAGATCAGTTATTTAAAACTCTATGCTTTTTACCAAAAATTTCTCCTGACCCCAAAAGGTCAGCCACATTGTCAGAACAATATAAATTTGGACCTTATCCAAAATGTCATGCTGACAGCAAATCCTTTAGTAATTAAAATTTAATATTTATTATAAAAGGAAAGAAACAAAGTATAAGAGAAATGTTAAATGATTAAAGCAATCAGATACATACAAATAATTTGAAAGTCCATATAAATCAGGTTTTCATTAGAATTGTGGCTTGTGCTGGTTTGTATAGTCCTTCTGGAGTACATCCAGTACCTGGATGGGTCTCAGTCCTTTGATTCACAGCTTCAGTTGTAAATTAGTTGATCCAGAGATAGGGAAATAGAAATGAAGACTGAAGATTAAATATAATATGGATGTGGTGCAGCTGCCTTTCATTTCTCTTTGCCATGCTGCTTGTGGATATTTACAGGAATGAGATGAAGTCCAGGGTCACATGAATAAGTTATCTGGTGACTCATAAGGAGTAGCCCCTGGGTTCTTTCCCTGCTCTTATTGTATTTTTGAGTTCCCTTAATGGGCCATTAAGCAGTTTATTGCTGCTGCCATCCTGTCTCGGGTGGTGCCCAGAAACACAGCACAAATTGAACTACTGATACATCAAACATATCCATAACTTCCAATACAAATATGACACATGCACATAAAATCATCACACTTAGCAAATTATAGACTTTCTAATGGTACCTGACATGGCATATCTTTCATGAATTATTGTAATTTTGACATATTGGTGTTAAATAATATCATAAGTGGTCCTCTTACTCCAGCCAGCATCACACATGAATCAAGAAATAAAGTTATACATTACAATTTTGGACACATTGCTATATTTTTTAATAGTGTACAAGTGTATCAGTGACCCATTTTACAAGTTATGGAAGTCTCCAGCTCTGTTTCTGACACTCATTTTTCATGGTTCCAGCTTTCATTACATTATTAATTGAGTTTTACATGTGAGTAACAAATTTAGTTACATCAAGTGCATTTTTCAAAAAAAGTTTCTCGCCTGTTAGTTAAGTATGGGTTATTCAGATCTTGAAGAATGGAAATGACACAATGGCAAACTTGTAAGTATATTAAAGCCTTGTAATAAAAGTTCAGCCTTGAATTGTTGAAGAGGTTTGTACTATTACAATTAAAAAAGATAACTTAGAAAATTAAAACTCCCCCCACACCTTATATTTCTTGAGATTTGAATAATTGTAAGAAAATGGAATTTCAGTTCATGCTCAGTCAAGTACCCACTGAAGACAGAATAAAGGCTACATAGGAGTTGATAAAGATGCCAACATTTGACTCTTCAGAAGAAAGAAGCACACGTTTTTTTCATTAACAGAGCCCCATGTGTCTTAAGCAAAATAAATAAATAAACAAATATGTAGGTCCCTGATGCTTTGCAGGATAGTGCACGCTTCTTAGCCAAGCCAATAAGTACCAGTCGTGGGGAACAAACACTTTAAAACATCTTTAAAACTGAGCTATCAGATTTTTTTGAAAGTTAACACTATTTAAATGGCAGAGAAGTAAATCTCATTCATATCTTACACTCCCTTGTTCCCAAATTCATATGGCACCACTCTGACCTCTGAGTAGAAGAAGGGACCAGGTAGAAGCAAGAGACAGTACTAAGTATTGTACACACCCAGGTGCACTATTCAGGTATCTAGGTTTGTAATAAGATATATGTGATTTGTACATACACTGGCATTTCTGTTGTTTTCCTCTCCCATGAACTGCATGTCTGTATCCCAATTCCCAAGCTGCTATCTCATTTTTCTTAGTCTAATGAAAGAAGCAGAAGACATTTGTTTGGAGATAGTTTGTCCTGGAAATTCCCAAGGAACTATTGGACTTTGCAATCCTATCAAGGAGTTAGAGGAAACTCATCTCTGGCATCTAGTCAGATGGTGTTTGTCTTGAGTGTTGGCTGCAGACTAGCCTGGGGGAGTCACAAATGTCACTTGATGTGCTGTGCTATAGATTTCTTGCTTCTCTAAAGAATCTCCTGTGTTAATCTATCTGGCATGCCTGGTAACTTTCAAAACGTAAGTAGAGAGGCAATTCTATGGAGCAGAGAGAGTGAGAGAGATTCAAAGGCACCATCCGTCTTTTTGCAGACAGAGAACATTACCAGTGTGCAGTTGGTATTTTTCATTACTGAGAACATGCAGCAGCTCAGTTTCCACCAGGACTAATTGATTTTCACAGCTGGTGCATGAAAGGCTAAAGATGATATGAAACTTGAAAGGGACTCTTTGTCTGCCCCTGAGCTTCTGATATCTGCAGGGACATGAAATTTTGTTTGGAACTGGAGATGCTAAAGTACCCAGAAATAACTCAAGTAACCAGTATGCTAAGGATATTTATTGATATGTGCATGGTGCAGGTAGTTTACAACCAAACATATGGTATTCCTTTAAGCATATAGCTTTTATTGAATTTCTATTTATTTTAATCATATTACCACAGGGGAGAAATCAGATTATGTCATATGTGGCATAACTGTCCATCTAATACAACATTGTAAGCATGTTACTGTTCATTACAGATAAAAACAGATAATATAGGTGAGGAAGTCTGATGTAGTGTAGTCAGTTCATCAGTTGGGGGTGCATGTAAAAAATAAGGCCCACAAAATGTGGAAGAGAAAGTAATCATGCATGCTCTGTCTTTCAAGTCATTTTTTTCTGCACATTCATTTTTATCAGATTTCAGTTTGCTAGTCTCTGGCAGTATGTCCCTCCTTAGAAAGTACAGTGGTAATATAGAACCTGAACTATGGTTAATCTGGAACAGCAGAATGCCCCAGTTCTATAGGAGATGGTGAGGAAGGAGGTAGGAGTCCCTAACTGATAGCTCCAAGTGGTCCAGGCCATCCTGTATTGGTCTGGAAGATTTTTTAGGAGACAAAATACTTGCAGTCCTAAATCACTAATGGGTAGAGTGAATAGCATTCTGTAGACAGACATACCTGATTTTGATATAACTCATTTCTACCATGAAACAGTGTGAAAATATGGTGTTACAATATAAGTATAGGAAAGAACTAATGTTTAAAAACATCTAGGATTTTGTAATAGAAGCATAACATCATAGGATGAATTGGCTGAAAACATTTAGCTATCCAGACATTTGGCCTTCAGAAAAGCAGAGGAAATTCAGCCATTTCTGTAGCAGCTGCTTCCTCATTGTGGGTTCAGTCTATTCTATGAGCACAGCCCATTCTGGTAGCTGTGCCTTTAAACCGGGAGAAAACAACAGCTGCAGTCTTAAGGTGGCCTTTTGTTTCAGTAATTTTGAGGGGTTGAGCAGAACTGGAATTCAGCTGCTAGACTTCCAGAGGCCCAGCTCACCAGACACTTTATTGTGGAAGATACTACGTGTTACACACTATCCTTGTTCTCTCTTCTAGATGGATGCTAGTCTGTTGTAACCAGATTCAAATCCTAAATCCCCATGTTTCTAAGACCCCTGGGCCTAGGTAGTGATTGGTCACTATTCCTTACTTTGAATCTCTCAGGAACAGTCTCAGGTGAAGATCCCATGTCTGATACCCTTCTTGGACAATAAGGCACAGCAGTCTGGACACAAATACCTTAGCTGTCATTAGCCCTCAGTTGCTGTAAATGCATTCCCTGAGAGACCACCTGGCTATGGAAGCCCTGGTTTCTGCAATCTGCATTAACCCCTACAAGGACAATATGATATAAAGACAAGGAACACCTGTTTAGCAAAGGAATGTCTTAACTACAGACACTTTACTCTTAATGAAGCACACTAAAGCGTTATAGGTCATCGACAAAAAACAAAATCCTAAATGCAGCCACCCAAGTCTGATCTCAGTCATGTAAGTACTAAGTTTGGTCAGCATCCTTAGGGTAGATAGTCCTTCCTGCCTTCCTTCTTCCTGCATGGTTGGCCCTTTTCTCAGAGAAAAAAACATCTTTTAAAAGTCTCTGTCCCTGTTATTGCCCATGTTCATCTGCTGAGGAAAGTTTGGCTCCAACCCCCACACTGGGTTATGCATAGAAACTCATTCAAAGCGAATGCCCCTATCAGTAGAGAACAACTTGTTACAGCAGGGAAGAGTCATTCTGTGTTGATGCCCTAGATTGTTCTGTGCCCACATCTCATATATTGTGTTTCAGCTATGTGTCAAGCCCCAAGTACAAAATAGATGCTCTAATCCAGAATTAAGGTTGCAATCCAAAATGAAGGTTACAATGAACAGTACAATTAAAAATGGTCTTCACAAAACAAAATGGAGTTTACTCTTTTATACAGACACCAGCCCACTTTGCCAGTCTGTCATACCGACATTTCCTTCAATAACCAGAACGCTCATTTATTCTTAGGGTTGATGGATTCACCTGGCTCATATGAAGTCTGAGCCTGGACATAAATCCAGGTGTGCATGTAAACAGCATATATAAAGATTATAAAGTCTTAAACTCCCTTATAATTCTTGGGGGGAAAAAGTGCCAGAGCCCCATCTTCTAAGTTACAGTTACAAGAAAGATCAGGGTGGGGAAAGGGGGCCCTCTCATCTTGCATATTGTCTCCCTTTTCCCCAAAAGCTGTGATGGTTTCCTCATCACATGAAAAATAGTGGGATGAACACTGAGGTCTGGGAAACATTCATATTAAAACAGCAGTAAAGTGATGTTATTTTTAACAGGGGTGCGGTCAGTGGGAAAGGTGAATTTGAGACTGCAAACATTTTGAGACTATTGAGTTTGGGATAATAAATGATTGACTTCCTCTTTTCCACAAAGCAGTGCCTTTCTCTCATGCTTCATTTCCTTCCAACTACTAAACCCTAATAATAGCAATGCCTTTATATTTCTATGTTTTACAGCTGTCCTTTTTCACTTTGATTCCTCTGGAGGCTAATTTGTCTGTCTGCTTACACGATTACATTAGCTCAATACCTACACTAGTTCTATCTATCTATCTATCTATCTATCTATCTATCTATCTATCTATCTATCTAT